>CM034155.1:598041615-598641615 GCA_019776745.2 Taxus chinensis | reverse complement strand
TCTTTTCTCAATTCCTCGTAGAGGAGTAATAGCTATCAACTACAATCCATCTTCAGTCAATCAAAAGAAGTATCAAAAAACAACCATGTCTTCGTTTAAACTCAAGTTCCATCTGTAAAATTACTTGCACGGGTCAGTTCATTGAACTGAGCATATTAAGCACTTGTCATTAAAATGAGGTGCTTTTAATTAACTGTCTCAATAAAAGAACCCTGCTTGTATGAAACGTTACAATGTACATCATTCAGGAATTGAGTATAAAAAAGAATGAACATCATAACAACTGAATCATCTAATTACCATCCCAATCAGTCAAAGGATTACCGTCCTCTTTCCTAAATAATCATTCCAAGAAGTAATTTCCTTCAAACATTTCTAGATTACATCTGTAAAAACTAGGAACACACGTATGCATACTGTTGTTCTCCATAACTTCTATCAATTCCATTCCCTTACATTAGTAATAATTTAAAAGGATAAAATTTGACTGAAAATATAAACCAAATTACTTCCCTTTCAGTTCATGCAACTCATTTGATTTCCAGTAATCAAATACTGATGAGAAAAGCAAACAGCAATAAAATGTAGATGCTTAAACCAAAGCAATACAAATTCGTTCCTTAACGATTACAGATTTCCAACTGTATAAGAGAAGAAATAATCATTATTCCAAGTTATCCATCCACACTCCTTTTCCTTTCCTCATGACTGTACTGAAAATTTAATCCAAACGAGACACAAATCAAAGATAACAGTTCAGAGTGAAACTTAAGAAATCAATAACCGAATACAAGGAAGATGGCTCATATTACCTTTTCTCATTGAGACAGCCAAATATCCGCTTATTTAGCACAGACATGATCCAACATTATGATTCATTCCGCATATATAATTCCCTTTTTAAATAATTCATTCAACAGACATTTACGTCTTTACAACTTATAGAGTGTACAACACCCACAACAAGCCACATTTTCATCCTAATAATAATTGAATTCACTTTTCAACAGCAAGGAATAATTCCATATCAAAACTTCCTTTCAATCAGGCACATACGAATACCAAAACATGTAGGTAAAACATCGTATCCATCATAGAGCAAACAAAGTAAGGAAGCTACTATGCTCTTACTGTACTAGAAGAATTCATACTTCTTTCACTGTATTATAACCAGAGGAACAGTTATACAGCCACCTTGTCAAATATTTACATGGCTTTCTATACCCACTGAACACACACAGTTCATAAATAAAAATTTACACTTTACTGTTACCTACAGCAAGTCCAATCCGAATGTACAGTGAAGCTCTACTGTTGCTATTTCCAAAATTCAAATAACAGGAAGAGAAAAATTCATTCCTTTAATTATTTCAATAAGAAACACCCATTTTCTTCAAACACAACAAGAATTACTCAAGTCGAGTTCTTTTTAGAAGGACAGCGCAAGAGTCAAAGATCACACGAATCATTTCATCCTTCTGTTTGTACAAAAAAAACACATCACTCAGAAAACAATCTAAATATCACTATCACTTCCATCAAACCGAACCCATAATGCTCAATGAAACCCAATTACCATTTCTTCATAATTTGAAAATAACAGAAAGAAGAAGAACTCATTTCCTTAATAATTTCAGTAAAGAAACAATCATTTTTCTTCAAAATGTAACAAGAACACCCAAGTTGCGTTTGTTTTATAATGACAGCTCAAACCTATATTGGGCAATAGAACGATTGTTCAACAACGTTAAAACAACTCACACAGCATGTACAATTTCATTCAATAAACCCTTTTGCAAAGGAAATACCCAATTCGAGTTCTTTCTCAACAGACATTTCAAACCCGAAAATCTCATTCTCCTATTTCACAATGATGCGTAGAACTCAGAAATGATTCACACACAGCTAAGTATTCATAAGCACAATTTCATAATATAAAGAACGAATCCCCAATATTATCGAACAAATCAACACAACATGGGCTGTATTTTTTACTCAATAATTATACAAAGAAAGGTTTAAGTCACAATAGCAAAGAAGAATGAGTCTACCCAAAATCATCTCAATCATAACAGAAAAATTGAATAAACCCAAAACCCCCTCATCAGAAGATCAGGGTTGTTTTAATGAGACGATTAAGCAAAAGCAAAGCAGTTTAAGGAGAAGGGCTTAACATGCCTGAAATTTTTCTTGAAGCTCGAAGAAAATCGTGCCTACTGGAGTTGTTTTCTTTCACAGCGGCGACAGTAGCAAAGCTTCCCAAACAATCACCTACCCTCTACAAGCTCAAAAATCGCCTTAGATTTTCCAAAGAAAACAAAGATAATAATCAAACACAGCTGGTTCGATAGAACCGTGAAGAAACCAAATGCAGAGCAACTTTAAAAACCCGAAAGAAACACAATGGCCAACAAAATTTCCTCTATCCTCTTTCCAAGGCAGGCTGGTCACAAAGACCAAGACAACTAATGCCATTGAAGGCTCTACCTTTTTCCTTTTTTCCTCACACCACCGCCGACTCGGGTTGGGCAAGTTCCAAATTTCAAATTTTGCTTGAAATCATAATTTAGGTCTCATGACTAACTGGTTGCCTTTATCTTTCCCATGTTCCCACCAAACTTGGTGCTACACATGCCAAGACCTCATTCATTGCCCTATTAAATTTCCTACCATCCTTCCTTATCCTTTCCATACAGATGGGTCTGTGCGTCCCCTTCTTTAGGTTAGGATTAGTTTTAGGATTTTTAATAGTGTCCATATCTAGGTCATTCGCCTAGTTCATAGGTTAATAGGATTTAGATCTATTTTCACCCTTATAACTTTAAAATTCCATATAGGATAGTAGTTAGGGTATAAGGTAGAACTTAAGGGTAAATTAGGGTCTAAGCCCCTAATACTTAATTAATCAATTTCCATACCAGATATTTCCGCTTGACCGTTATATTAACATTAAGCAGTTCATTTCGTCCCATGTTCCACATACCCTGTGCCACTTGCATCCAAACCCCCTTATCGTCTTACAATGTCTAGTGTTACAGCAGTGTTATGGTTCAAGAATCGAACCCTTTTTCCATTGGCATCTACATGCCAGATATTCATACTTGTAATTAGGTGCTGAAACATTTATAGCAACCTTCAGTCTGGTTTAAAAGTAAATCGACAAAGCAATTACAAGAAGGCCACAGCATACCTTGGATCAATGGAATTGATTCAAGGTGTGCTGTCAATCAGCAAAAAGAGTTCAATAAGCATACGACAAATCTGTTGTAACATCAGCAAACATACAAGTAATAATAACTGCTGTCCCAAGTAAACAAATTTACAGCATACAAGGGTCTTGATTAGCAACACATTCCTTTAAGATCAAAAATATATCTTAACATGTTTGTCCTTCATTTCAGCAGTTACAACATTATGAGAAGTAATCACCATGATAAATTACAAAAATCAAGGTGTTACAGGGCCTCACTACTAATTTGATGTGTGGTTGGAGCTTGTCCCCTTTTACACTTTCAATAATGTCAAACTTTTCTCCTACCGTAATTAATCTGTCGGATGATTCATTTTATTTTCTTGGAATGGCGTGAATATTGAAGGATTAAAAATCTTCTAAAAGTTCCCAAAATCTATGCATATATTCCTTTATTAAATAATTTTTTGTTGCGTTTAACCCTCTGACTTGGTTCACAATCAACTCATTGTCCCCAAAATTTTGCAGTCGTTTCATATTCTTATTTATTGCCCATTGCAAGCCTGGATGAGGGATTCATATTCTGCTACGTTATTGGAACAAATAAAGTGAAATCTAAAAGAGGATTAATATTTCATACTGTTAGGGGATACAAGGACTACACCTCCTTTGAATCCTTGTCTACTTCCTTATCCATCAATTTTTTTTTGCCAAATTCCATCCTCATGTTCATCATTTGGTTTGACAATGCAAGCCAGAGGTGAACTCTCCTCATGTAAACAATAAATACTAAGGCATCTTCTTCAATTGATCTCAACCATGATGTTCATTTTCTCACTCATCGAGTAGTAAATCCGGAATACCTTTTCTTTGAGTATCTACTTCTTGGGTACTTGGGTGGTCCTCTTGATTAAAAATTATGCAATAAGAATTGATGAGGTTGGGCACATAAGGCTCTATGTGGTATGTTGCAATGGGTTCAAACTTGATGATATCCTTAGTGTCATACCTAGTCTTGAAAAACATATGAGATCAATCTAAAGACAAATATCCACCAATTTTTGTAGTAAAGCCCTTAGAGAGGAATAGAGCAAACAACGAAGGGAAATCAATTATGAAAATATCTTGAGGAACTAAGAAGTTAGGTCATGTATGCAGCATGAGGTTTAAATTCCTAGTAACCCCAACAATTCCTACCACTATTCCTTCTAGTTGAATCCCACATTTAGAGAGAGAGATTCATAATTGATACCCAACTTGTCTGTAATTTGTTTAGGCACGATGAAACTACTTGCTCTATAATTGATCATATAATTTTGAAATAAATGATTTCCAGTGATCAAAGATATACATAAGGGTGGAGGTTTGACATACTTACTTAGCTAACCATCCCTTTATTGGGGTGTATTAGCGAGCAAAACCTTGAATGGTTGCCTAGATGATTCATTTGTTGAAGATAGATTGGACATAGCTCCTTGTAGAAGGTCTCTTTATCTTGGAACAAAAAATTATTCCCACATTGATATATTCATGTTGGTATTTTTCATTTGTTCAAGGATTTTGAAAGGAGTGGAATCATCCTAATGTTGTACCTTACATGTAACAACATTTTCTTGTGTTTGAGATGATGTGGGAGGATGCTTGGGTTGGCCTTGCACATTTAGAGCTATGTTCAAATTAACACCTCCTTGGAGTGTCAAAGAAGGTTGGGAAGGACCTACATTTACTGACTACCCCTCTTCCATAGCTATTCTCTTAGACATAGTATTAACAACCACATCTTGCAGAGGAGTCTAATTTATTCCATAAAAGTCATCCATTTTCTCATTTGCAAGTGAAGCATCACTTGATACATCTCTTGAATAATTCCCTACTGTTGAATTTCTCATGTGGGTGTATCTTAAGGGACAAATGCAATTTGCACCATCAAAGCTTGGTTCAAAATGCCATTAGGGCAGGTTGTTTGGTTGTGTGGAAGATGATAAGGGAAACACCACTCATAATCTTGCATAAGATTATTTTGAACGAGAACCAAGTCTTTAGATGAACTAGCCTCATTTGGATTATATGGTTGAAATGTTTTTGCAAGGGAAATATGATTTTGAACAGAGGAGTTTTCTTGGTATGGCATTTTGTTTGGTTGATAAGGGGAATTTTTGGGTTGATATGGAGGATGGTTGAGCTTGCTACCTCTTTAGGGATACCAACTCATTACCAAAAAATTTCAATTGTTTTACTACCTCTTACAACTCGGTGGAAGGGCTTGAGGAAGTATATGTTTGACTTGAACTTTGGCTTCTTGAATATGGGATGAGAGCTAATTCATGAGCTTGATGAGAGGTGGATGTCTCTAACTTTGGGAATATGGGTATTAGAGGTCTAGGAGTAAGTTTCGTAGCTTGAATTATATTATTTTATGATCTAATGGAAATGACATAGGAATAAGGTAAGGTTCTACCTCCTATAGACCGAATCATGACAAATATATCACTATTCAAATCTCTCAAGTAATAGAGGAAAGAATACTAGGTCATAGGCCTTAACACTTACAAGATTTTGTCCTAAGTCCTTTGAAATTTAATATTGAATTAGTTTATCAGGGGATCTCTTTATTGTTGTTAGATATTCCACCAATGATAGAAGATCTGAATTATCTTCAAAATGGTCACATTCAATTTGTAATAGAATTAATTTCCAAACCCATATACCATTGTAGGGTTTTTCCTTTGAAAGAAACAGTTAATAATCTGATTGTAACATTGTATTGAGTGACGTGGTAGGTTGAACATATGTTTACAACATCTTTAATATGCTTAATGGGAGTTGTAGTGTTCTCTCCAATGAAGAAAGGGACACTCTTTAAAGCTACAATCAGAATGCCATTATATTGGGCTAAAATTAAAGGACTTCCTCCATTAAACGTAACAAAGGCCTAAATTCTTTGATGAGCCATGAATATAATGGGCCTTAAAACCCTAGAGGACAACACGAAGGGCCTACCAGGAGTAAAAAGGAATTTATTTTTTGTTGATGGTGATCTTTGAACTGATTTATCTCTTCTTCTTCTCGGTGACAATTGGAAGTAGAAAAAGGGCTCTTCGAATGTTATTATTTGTCTTGTTTATATTCTTCTCCTGAAACTGAGGCACTAAACTTCTGAAACCAATAGATATGTAGTTGGGAGTCACCAGATGTGTTCTGCATAGCCTCGAAAGCCTGAAAATTTACCAAGAACACATCAAAATTGGAAAAAATAGAGAGGTTAACTTCTAAACGGTCCCATCGGGCATTCCAAAACTGTTATCACCAAAAAACAACACTCTTTGATTTTAATGAATGAGAAATCAATGATTTTTGGAAAACATGAGATTGTCTCAAGGTGTGGGACCTTGTAAATGATATAAACCTCTAGAGAAGGTTGGTTTCCTCTACCTATTCCTAATGCTAAAAGCCACTCCTACATTTGGAAATACAACTATATGATATTTATCTAACATTCCAAGGGACCAAGGCTAGAAAGAGATGTAAAAAATGGAAAATCCTAAGCTAAAGAGAGGTAATAACACCAAGGAAAAAGAGGGAAAACACTCTCAATAAGGAAAAAAATGGTTGGAAATGATGATGAAGAGAGAAGAAATGAGTGTCACAAATCAAAACAACACCTTACCTTTCATTTCCGTGCAAAAAATGGAAATAAACCATACAAAGTGGAAAAAAATATAAAGCGTACCTGCCATGAATGAAAGGCAAGAAAATACAATAAAACACAGGTGATTAACTAAAATAGAAATATTCTAGTGTAATCTCATGCTATATGAACATTAAAATGAATGAATAAATGCAACAATTAAATACTGATATACACCCAAACAAACTAAGCTAGAAAATATGAAACCCTAATGTGTAAGAATGGTTAAGAAAATCCTTAGCTGATTCATAGATGTCACGGTATTGTGTTGCAACATATACCAGGTGATTAGGAGGAGGAAACAACTGCACAAATGTAACGCTCAAAATTACAAGAGCTGAAAAATGAGGATGTTTTTTTAACACATAAACATAATAACCAATTACACAACTACAATCGTACAGATTTATTTAATCAAATTCATTAATCAATTTTTCTCTTTTGATCTATCCGATAACATCCATGTAAGTCATGTGCAGCTGAGAAGGGTTGTGTTGTAACAAGATCTCCATGATCTCCCTTCGTCACTACTTCGAGTGAAAATGCTTACTAGCATTTCGGCTCAATTTTTTAAAGGTCATGTGAACTATGTGAAAGTCCTTAGGTCTACCACGAAGCTAGTTTCCTAACTTCGTTATTCCGGTATCCGACCATTGTCTACCTCATGTTCAGTATTTCAACTTCCCATTATCAGGTTATAGACAATTTTTTTTATTTAATTGGAGGACTAGGTGATCAGACAATGCAACAACCATTAATACATTACTTTGGCCAAAGTTATCCGTTGTGCAGGTTACGGCTAAACTCAAGACATCACACTAGTCTTATGAGTTTTAAGTCTTCCGCCACCTCACAACTATCCCTTTCACAGTTATCTAGATCTTTATAGTTTGTTTTTATTTTATTTCCAATTAACCTATCTTGCAAGAGTTTAAATTGAGATAGATGCCAAAGGCCAACTAGGATCTTTATGAGATAAGTACATTTGTTATGTTGAAATGTAACTATATTAGCATTCCACATGTACTTATCCCTTAATATGCCTAATGGATCTTTTCATCTATTTACCATCCCATTTAGGCTCTTTTTTCCTGATGTTTGATTCTTTAACCTTAATTACCTTTTACAATGATACTCTTCCATTCCCTATACAACAAGATTTATAATCTTATCATATTAATACCAAGTTTACCGAAAGACCGAACTAAATATATATTAAAACATGTATATTTAATTATTCCTTCAATAGCTACACCACTAAATAGCTTTATTTAATTTAGAAATTAATGACAATTGATTGTTACGATAATTGCCCAATTATCGGCTTCATACATTGATAACTATCAAAGTAAATGTATTGAACAATTTGTGAAAAGTAAGATTTCACAACTCAAGTATTCATCATTTTACTCATCTTGAGATATTATTAAACCAAATTAATCATCTCTTTATTAAAAATCATATATTACATATGCCATAGGCGAAATATATAACTAGTATAATAATCTCACATAGTGAGGTTTGAATATTTTGCAATGGTCCAAGATCCCAATATTCAGCCAAAAATTCAAGGATAACATCCTTTCACCAATTGAAATCCAAGTATCTCATTTAGATCCCATGCTACGATTTAAAACTTCACAAGACACGAGGTTTTTCGCACATCTGAATGTAACGGCTAATGGTCTTGCAAGACTGGCAGTAAGTGATATGATGTCAGTTCAAAATGAACTGACATGAATATTAACTTCCATTTTCTGATGTAATTAATTAATAAAAATATGAAAGGTAATACATGTTGTTTTATCAACAAGTACATGGTAATACAGCTCTGAAAATGTAAATTACTACATGGTTTCTATAAAAGATACAATTATGAATGCACACAAATAGAACAACCAATTTTCTATTTCAACGATCATGTTTCCCTCTAATCACAAAGGTCAATACATCCGTATTCCAAGTTTCAATCAATAAGCATTTGACATTTAAATTTCTACATAACTTAGTAAAACAATATGATTAAGAAGAGTATTTTTTTTCAGTCAATGAGAAACTCTACAAATTAGCACAAATATCACCATCATTTACATCACTTTAACATGTTCTATCTAGCAAACAAACAAACCCCAACCAACAATATAGCAGCACCATGGTTACATCATTTAAACATATCTTTTTAGTAAAGAACAACTAATAATTTCTTCATAAGGATTCATTATTTTTAAACACCAATCATGCCTCCAATTACTCCATTAGTGCATCTCGGTCAAGTTGTCCCGGGCTTTCTTGCCCTTACCAAGACAAGCAATTTATTTTTTCACAGTCTTACAAGAATCCAAGTCATATTGCCAGGCTGGTTGGGAAGTTACAGGCTAAATGCCCTTTTTTTGTATTTATTCACACATAACACGACACCCTCATTTATACATGAACGACTTAGTGGTCCATAATAATTAAATTTATGGAAAATGCAAGCCCCATGCAAAAACTTTGACAACCACAAATATCATTCAAAAGATCTCAATAAATTAAAAATCAGACTTGCCATATAAAACTAAGAAGAAGAAAAATACAAAACTCCCAACTAGTGCCTACCCATATGATTGGGGTTACCCCAAATCGATTCCTTTATGCAAATCACTTTATATACCCCAAATCGATTTGTTATAGCAACACCACAACCAATTTTTAGTTTTGACAAATGAAACCCACAAGCATATATAACGCTTTTAACAAACACAAATTCACAAAACGTTTTTCCTTCTTCCTGTATAGGAAAAAACCCCACGTCTGTTCCTTTGGGTTATAATTCTATTATAATGCAGAGAGAAGGGATTTTCAACCTGTCTTGGACGTTATTTTTGCTGATTCCCCACAACACCCCAACCCCCCATGTGCGTGCTTTTCTGGGTTAGGTTAACACATTCATAAAAAGATATAGTGAATCTTTCAATTATTTTCATATTCATTCTAATTACTTTATTTTAATCGGTTTGGTCGTCTTTTTTTTTGTTTTTCAACTTTTACATGACCACGATGATAATTATTTCTCTTTTTAATTTGACAATGCTATATCAAGCCAACTTTATGAGAATATTCAAATTATTATTTACGGACTTGGTGATTTTCGTATTGGAATGTTTTATATAAAGCTGGAATTCAACTAATTTTTATGGTAATTTTGTTGGAAATATGTGGACTTGTATTATGAAGGTTAAATTTTAACTTAACCATTAAGTTGGGTAACAAATAAAAAAAAAATGTATGAAATAATATAATATATATATATCATATATATATATATATTTATATATATATATATGAGGGATTTGCGCATGTAAACCAAAAGTTTTATTTAGTTATTGAAATTTATTTCATAAAGTGAAACACCTTCACATGGCACAAGTGTGCGGTATGCACTAAAACACATACCAGCATTGAGAAGTTCAAAAATTCTTCAATATGCTACCCAACTATAGTTCTTTCATTATATTTTTCTGTTATTTTTCTTTCGTTTATTTTCATTCTCCCTTCTTGAATATCTGCGTGAGTTTTGGAGGAAAGAAGGATTCAACTTGTTGGAGCAGGAAGAGTAGAAGATTGCCGATTCTAGGTTTACTTCAGGCATGAATATCTTCTCCTTTCTCTGCTGGCATTATTTGTAAAAAAAAGAAATACACATTCTATTTTTAATGGCAATCAAGGAAATTGTGGAGAGTTTTTTAATTTAATTGTTTGGAGATGAAGTACGAACAGGAAATTGATGGATTCTGTATTCTTTTTTAGTTTTCTTTGTGTGGTTTTAAAACTAACCTAGAAAAATACACATATGGGGTTTTGGGTTTTTGATCAGCTAAAAAAAAGAGTAAAAGAAAGGTTAAGAAGAATACATAATCCATTAATTCCTTTTTATACATACTTCATCTCCGAATAATTTTTTAAAAAACTGTCCACAATTTCCTTGATTTAAAAAACAGAATGTGTATTTCCTCTTTTATTGACAGGCCTGAACTGCTTTCACGTGATCATATAGAATAAATAAAATAGAAACAGGTTTTCCAAAAAACTTACCTAAAGTCTCTATTGGAGTGCTTGCTTTTTACGCTTGCCTTTTTTAGCTGCATGTCACACACTTTGTTGTAGAATTATTTCCAAACCCATATACCATTGTAGGGTTTTCCTTTGAAAGAAACAGTTAATAATCTGATTGTAACATTGTATTGAGTGACGTGGTAGGTTGAACATATGTTTACAACATCTTTAATATGCTTAATGGGAGTTGTAGTGTTCTCTCCAATGAAGAAAGGGACACTCTTTAAAGCTACAATCAGAATGCCATTATATTGGGCTAAAATTAAAGGACTTCCTCCATTAAACGTAACAAAGGCCTAAATTCTTTGATGAGCCATGAATATAATGGGCCTTAAAACCCTAGAGGACAACACGAAGGGGCCTACCAGGAGTAAAAAGGAATTTATTTTTGTTGATGGTGATCTTTGAACTGATTTATCTCTTCTTCTTCTCGGTGACAATTGGAAGTAGAAAAAGGGCTATTCGAATGTTATTATTTGTCTTGTTTATATTCTTCTCCTGAAACTGAGGCACTAAACTTCTGAAACCAATAGATATGTAGTTGGGAGTCACCAGATGTGTTCTGCATAGCCTCGAAAGCCTGAAAATTTACCAAGAACACATCAAAATTGGAAAAATAGAGAGGTTAACTTCTAAACGGTCCCATCGGGCATTCCAAAACTGTTATCACCAAAAAACAACACTCTTTGATTTTTAATGAATGAGAAATCAATGATTTTTGGAAAACATGAGATTGTCTCAAGGTGTGGGACCTTGTAAATGATATAAACCTCTAGAGAAGGTTGGTTCCTCTACCTATTCCTAATGCTAAAGCCACTCCTACATTTGGAAATACAACTATATGATATTTATCTAAACATTCCAAGGGACCAAGGCTAGAAAGAGATGTAAAAAATGGAAATCCTAAGCTAAAGAGAGGTAATAACACCAAGAAAAAGAGGGAAAACACTCTCAATAAGGAAAAAATGGTTGGAAATGATGATGAAGAGAGAAGAAATGAGTGTCACAAATCAAAACAACACCTTACCTTTCATTTCCGTGCAAAAAAATGGAAATAAACCATACAAAGTGGAAAAAAATATAAAGCGTACCTGCCATGAATGAAAGGCAAGAAAATACAATAAAACACAGGTGATTAACTAAAATAGAAATATTCTAGTGTAATCTCATGCTATATGAACATTAAAATGAATGAATAAATGCAACAATTAAATACTGAAATACACCCAAACAAACTAAGCTAGAAAATATGAAACCCTAATGTGTAAGAATGGTTAAGAAAATCCTTAGCTGATTCATAGATGTCACGGTATTGTGTTGCAACATATACCAGGTGATTAGGAGGAAACAACTGCACAAATGTAACGCTCAAAATTACAAGAGCTGGAAAATGAGGGATGTTTTTTTAAAACATAAACATAATAACCAATTACACAGTTGCAATCGTACATATTAATTTAATCAAATTAATTAAATCAAATTTGTCTTTTTTGATCTATCTGACAACATCCATGTAAGCCATGTGTGGCTGAGAAGGGTGTATCCAGATCTCCATGATTTCCCTTCATCACTACTTCGAGTGACAATGCTTACTAGCATTTTGGCTCAACCTTTATTTAAAGGTCATGGGAACCATGTGAAAGTCCTTGGGTCTACCATGAAGCTAGTTTCCCAACTTCGTATTCTGGTATCCGACCATTGCCTACCTCATGTTCAGTATTTCAACTTCCCATGATCAGGTTACAGACAATTTTTTTTTTTTTAATTGGAGGACTAGGTGATCAGACAATGCACAACCATCAATGCATTACTTTGGCCAAAGTTATCCACCGTGTAGGTTACGGCTAAACTCAAGACAACACACTAGTCTTATGAGTTTTAAGTCTTCTGCCACCTCACAACTATCCCTTTCACAGTTATCTAGATCTTTATAGTTTGTTTTTATTTTATTTCCAATTAAACCTATCTTGCAAGAGTTTATATTGAGATAGATGCCAAAGGCCAACTAGGATCTTTATGAGATAAGTACATTCGTTATGCTGAAATGTAACTATATTAGCATTCCACATGTACTTATCCCTTAATATGCCTAATGGATCTTTTCATCTATTTACCATCCCATTTAGTCTCTTTTTTCCTGCTGTTTGATTTTTAACCTTAAATTACCTTTTTATAACGATACTCTTCCATTCCCTATACAACATTAGATTTACAATCTTATCATATTAATACCAAGTTTACCGAAAGACCGAATTAAATATATATTAAAACATGTATATTTAATTATTCCTTCTGATTAGCTACACCACTAAATAGCTTCATTTAATTTAGAAATTAAAAGACAATTGATTGTTACAATAATTGCCCAATTATCGGCTTCATACATTGATAACTATCAAATAAATGTATTTTAACAATTTGTGAAAAGTAAGATTTCACCAACTCAAGTATTCATCATTTACTCATATTGAGATATTATTACACACAAAGTAATCATCTCTTTATTAAAATCATATATTGCATATGCCATTAAAGTGAAATATATAACTGATATAATAATTCTCACATAGTGAGGTTTGAATATTTACAATGGGTCCAAGATCCCAATAATTCAGCCAAAAATTCAAGGATATCATCCTTTCACCAATTGAAATCCAAGTATCTCATTTAGATCCATGCTACGATAAAACTTCACAAGACATGAGTTTCCGCACATCCGAATGTAACGGCTAATGGTCATGCAAGACTGGAGTAGTGATATGATGTCAGTTCAAAATGAACTGACATGAATATTAACTCCATTTTCTGATGCAATTAATTAATAAAATATGAAAGGATATACATGTTGTTTTATCAACAAGCACATGGTAATATAGCTGAAAATGTATTACTACATGGTTTCTATAAAGATACAATATGAATGCACACAAATAGAACAACCAATTTCTATTTCAGCGATCATGTTTCCCTCTAATCACAAAGGTCAATACATCATTTAAAATTTACATAAATCGTATTCCAGTTTCAATCAATAAGCATTTGACATTTAAAATTTCTACATAACGAGCAACTTAACAAAAACTATTTGAAATAAAAAAATACAATATGATTAAGAAGAGTATTTTTTTAACAAAGAAAATAAAACATAATATTTTCAGTCAATGAGCTCTATAAAACTCTACAAATTAGCACAAATATCACCATATTTACATCACTTTAACATGTTACATATCTGTTCTTTCTGGTAAACCAAACAACCCAACCAACAATATAGCAGCACCATGGTTACATCATTTAAACATACTCTTTATAGTAAAAGAACAACTAATAATTTCTTTCATAAAATATAATTATATTAAACCAAATCATGCCACCAATTACTCCTTGGTACCTCTTAGTGAAGCTGTCCTAGCTTTTATGCCCTTACCAAAACAAACCATTTCTTTTTCATAGTCTTACAAGAATCCAAGTCATATTGCTAGGCTGGAAGTTACAGGCTAAATGCCATTTTTTTGTAGTTATTCACACATAACAAGACACCCTCATTTATACATGAACCGATTTAGTGGTCCATAATAATAAATTTTCTGGAAAATGCAGCCCCATGCAAGAGCTTTGACACCCACAAATTATCATTCAAAAGATCTCAATAAATTAAAAATCAAACCTGCATATAACAACAGAAGAAGAAAAATACAAAACCCCAACCGGTTGCATACCCATATTGATTGGGTTACCCAAATCGATTCATTTATACAAATCGATTTATATACCCAAATCGATTTGTTTACAGAAAACACACAACCAAATTTCTAGTTTAACAAAATGAAAACCCACAAGCACAAATCGATTTTAAACACACAAATTCACAAAACGTTTTCCTTCTTCCTGTACAGGAAAAACCCAACTCTTTTCTTTTTGGGTATAATTTATTATAATGCAGAGAAAGAAATTTTTAACCTTTCTTTTACTTTATTTTTGCTGATCAAAACCCTAAACCCCATTTGCCTATTTTTCTAGGTTTAGGTTAAAACCACACAAAGAAAACTAAAAAGAATACGGAATCCATCAATTTCCTTTTCATACTTCATCTCCAAACAATTAAATCAAAAGTTGTCCACAATTTCCTTGATTGCCATTAAAAATAGAATGTGTATTTCCTCTATTTTTTACAAATAATGCATGCAAGTAGAATTGGCAACCTTCTACTCTTCCCGCTCCAACAAGTTGAGTACTTATTTTCTCCAAAACTGATATTCATGCCTGAATGAAAGAACTAAACCCTTCCCAGAAATCATGCCGCACAATGTGATGGTGTTTCCTTTATGAAACTACTCTTCTTCTGCTCCAACAATATTGAATCCTTCCTTCCTATTCATGCAAAACTCAACCATTTATTCTTTCCGCAACAAGTTGTATTCTTTCCTCTAGAAGGGGAGAATGAAAATAGACGAAGGAAAAATAACATAAAAATATAATGAAAGAACTATAGTTGGGTGGCATATTGAAGAATTTTCGGGCTTCCCAATGTTGGTACATGTTTTAGTGCATGCCACACACTTGTGTCATGTGAAGGTGTTTCACTTTATGAAACCCATAAATTTCAATAACTAAATAAAACTTTTGGCTTACATGTCAAATCCTTCTAGAATATATATATATATATATATACTAATTAATATTTCATACATTTTTTTTTTTACTTTAGTTGTTACCCAACTTAATGGTTAAGTTAAAATTAACCTTCATAATACAAGTCCACATATTTCCAACAATATATTACCATAAAAATTAGTTGAATTTCCACGTTTATATAAAACATTCCAATACGAAAATCACCAAGTCCGTAAATAATAATTCGAATATTCTCATAAAGCTGGCTTGATATAGCATTGTCAAATAAAACAGAGACAGTTATCATTACGGTCATTGCAAAAGTCGAACAAAACAAAAGACGACTAAACCGATTAAAATAAAGTAACCAAATATAAATAACCGAAAGATTCACTATCATTTATGAACCGTTTTACCTATGATTAAGGCCTAATCATGTTTTAGGAAGGATCATCAAGGTGGGTGCGGGGTTATTCATTCTGCAGTGTCATGCCCCGCAGCAGAAGCTGTGGATCATGATACGACGAACCAAATGAATTTTACACCCAATGATGATCTCGTCTAATCCTGTTTAGACTTAACTATAGTTAATTTAACTTACAAGAAATTTTGGGATGTTACAGTGAGTTTGCCTTATAAATCACAGACTATGAGCTACTATGGCTGTGATTGGGGCACCTGGAAAGTGATAAGGGTCGCACGTTGGGTGCCCTGGTATGAGATCTGGGCAAAAAACTCATGGTCTTACGCATAAGATCGCCCAGAAAATCACTCTTCTATAACCGTTCAAGACATTATCTATCCATTTCACTCTTCATGGATCAAGTGCACACTTTCCTTTCGCACTAATTTTTCGCATTTACATACTTTTACATGTCCCTGTGGATAGGATTTTTCACAATCACTTGACTTTAACTACTCTTTCGCTCTTCTTTTGTAGGTTTTTCCTTAATACGCAACAAGAAGCGACCCTAGATCAATGCACAAGATGCATGTACAACACGACACAACTCGTACGCTTCAACTACCTAGGGTCACTTCCTCTTATCACTGATCCATGCACTACATCTCAGACCCAATGTAGTTCTAGGTGTGTGTTTACAATTACGCCCTACGTTGCTCTTGTGCTAGTCGCACTTTGTGAAGTAGTGAACAAATAAATAGATGGAGAATGTAGTAAATGTGTGCATGAAATAATAGACTCCCCTCCTATGAAGTGTGATGCAAATGAACCACCCTTGTGTGCCTTGTGATGGAGCTAGAAGGATGCAAATATAGATTTAGATGTATTTGATGGATGTAAAAAAATAGATGGTGATAATAGATGCTTAGTGTTTGGTCCCTCATTATGGTCAAATAAATTAGATTTATAGGGTTATCTTGTTCTAATTTCATAATTAACCTCTAAAGGTCGACCACCAAAAATATAGAAAGCTCAAACAACTAAAAATTTCCCAAAAGGTGAGAGTAAAGTGTAAAGAGGATCAGGGCGCCCAAAGGAGAACAGGGTTCCTGGGGCACCCCAGTCTTGGCTGGGTGCCCCAGTCAGAAATAGAAAAAATGTAAAATGAAAATACAGATTGGGCAAGTGCAGGTGTAAGATCGAAAATATGACAGCCAGCAATGTAAAAATGGCCAAAGACATGGGTTAATTATTACTCTTTTTACTTAAGAATGATATGAATAGTAGTATGAGACCGAGACTAAATAATGACTCAAAGTGCGTGATATTGTGTCTACAATAGGATGGGGCAGAAAAAAACCACAAAACATGAAATTTATTTCCTTATAAGGATGCACAATCCATTACCATGAAGGAATAAGGCACAAACACATTTTAAAAGTCTCAATATGAGGCCATGTAACTCTAAGAAACTTGTGCAACACTTTTAAATGATGCCCTTTTATTATGAGAGGGTCCAACCTATACAAATGATCATTATTTTCCAATATATAGGAAATAAGAGAGAGAGAGAAGGGAAAAGATATGGAAATTCATATTTTTTCCTTCAACCACCAATAACATGCATTAAATTACTTAAAATTAGCATGAACACCCTATCAAACCCATTCCCCATGAGATCTTTCCTTCTAGAGAAAGTAAGATCCCTATACTTCATCAATTTTGGTAGTTGAGCTATCTGGGAATGCACATTCAATTATTTACCTATATTTTTCCCTTTTATCCCACCAAACTCCATTATTTTGTAATTTCTTGATGTCAAAGTGAAGTTCATGATGAGACCTTTCCAACAAGTCCAATTTTTTCAAATTTGGAGTCCATGAGAGAAATGCATGGCCATGCGAACTTTTGGCACACTAGAGGAACGAGAAGATATTCCTTGTGGGTCATAACAAGTCGATTTAATCATTTTTTTCATTTGGGCCCAGATATGGTACAGAGGGAAGTTGGTAACTATTCCCAGTGTGCTGAAAGGGCCCGACTTACCCGCTTCGGCCAATGACTATCACCTTGTCTTTCCATTGGTGATGTCATCAATTGGAACATGAGAAATGTTCTACCTCTTCCTGCTATTTCTCTAATTCTTCCCCTTAATTAGAGACGCTGCATGTGGAGAACAAGAGGATCGAAAGAAATAGTTCCTTCTATTCCTCCAAAGGGCCGATTTAGATTATTGTTTTGATTTTTCCACATTTCACTCAAATCGTGGCTATGACCTTTAATTGTGGGGCTCAGTAGGAGGGAGAGGAATGCCCTGGATCATTGAACTTGTCCCATAACGTTACATTTTACTTTGTTTTTTCCAGTTCCTACTATGAATCTGAGAAGTTGGTAACTATTCCCAGTGTGCTGAAAGGGCCCGACTTACCCGCTTCAGTGACTATCCCCGCTACCTTGTCTTTCCATTGGTGATGTCACTTGCGGAGATCAATTGGAACATAAAAATGTTCTACCTCTTCCTGCTAGGACCAATTTCTCTAATTCTTCCCCTTAATTGGATATGTCGCTCATGTGGGGAACAAGAGGAACAAAGAAATAGTTCCTTCTATTCCTCCAAAGGGCTGATTTAGATTATTTGTTTTGATTTTTCCTCATTTCACTCAAATCGTGGCTAAGTGTTGAATTGTGGGGCTCAGTAGGAGGGAGATGCCCTGGATCATTGAACTTGTCCCAGTGAATTTTACATTGTTTTTTCCATTCCTACTATGAATCTCAATGATATTGCACAAGTCTGGAAACTTGATCAGATTTGCAAGGGGCAAAAATCCACACCATTCTTGAAATGGCCAGAACCATGTTACACTCATGTCCCAAAATTTCTATGGGTTGAAGCTATGAATATTGATGTTTATATTCTGAACAGAGTCCATATTAAAGCATATTTCAATCTACTCCCTTAGAAAAGTGGATCAATAAGAAACCTAGTGTATCTGGTCTGAGAATATTGGGAAGCCTTACCTTTATCTTCATTCCTAAAGCTAAAAGGTAGAAGTTAGATCAAACCTCCTATTCTTTCATTTTTGTAGGATATAGAGGAAAAACAAAATGTCTAAGGATCATGATCTTGTAAAATGTGAAGTTATTAAAAACAAGAGGGTTAAAATCCTAGAAAAACCTTTTTGTTTCTTCTCTTTCTTATTTTTTATTTTGTGTGTGATGAATCCAATGTGTTAGAAAACAATAATGTTGATGAATGTAATAGAGAAAAAATAGATTGTAATAATGATTCTATAGTTGAAAAAGAGTCTCTTCATGTATCCTCTATAACTAAAAGACCTAAATGATCTCAGTCGCTTCTTCAAAAATCTAATCATGATAACCTTAGTAAGATGACTAGAAGCCATCATAGACATCATGCCTTAATGACTATGTATGAGCCGTAATCCACATTATTTCAAAGAGGCATCTCATGAGGAAATATTTGTAGAAGCAATGAAAGCTGAAGATTATACCTTAATTAAAAACCATACTTGGGATCTTATCCCTCTTCCATAAAAATGTAGTATTGTTGGATCTAGGTGATTTACAAAATCGAGCATAAGGTTGATGTCAATTTTGATAAGTTCAAATCCAGGTTAGTAGCTCATAGGTTTACTCAAAAACCTAGTATTGACTATGTAGAAACATTTGCACTTGTTGAAAAAAATGAGCACTGTGAGGATTATTTTTGCCTTGGTTGGAAAATCCACCAGATGGATGTTAAGAATGCATTCATAAATGACGATTTAAAAGAAGAGATTTATATGGCCCAACCTAAAGGTTTTGATGAACCTCGAAAATAATGTTTTGTGTGTGAACTCAAATAATATCTATATGACTTAAAATAAGCTCCTAGAGCTTTGTATGCAAAAATAAACAATTTTTTCACAGATATTGGTTTCACTAATTGTTCATCTGATAATGATCTCTTTGTTAAAATTCGAAAATAATCATATCATTTGTATTGCATTGATATGTTGTTGATTTACTTATTACTAGCAATTCAAATAGTTTAATTTTTAAAAATAAAGCTAAATTGAAACAATACTTTGAAATGAATGATTTAGGATTATTAAATCTTTTTTAGGCATGAAATTTTTCAAGATGAAAATTCTATTGTTGTTTCATAATCACAATATATTGCTAATTTTCTTAAATGGTTTATTATGGTAGATTGTAAGCCAATTGCTATTCCTATTGAAGTTGGCTTGCTAAACTTGATCCTAAACATGCATGTAAAAAAGCTAATCATACTCTTTATAGGAAGCTTGTAGGTAGTTTAATTTATAGTACAATTACTAGATCTTAAATTGCATATACAGTAAGTATTACATCCATATTCATGCGGAAACCATATTAGGATCATTCAAAGTTAGCAAAAAGAATACTAAGATATATTAAAGGAATAATTAATTTTGGTTTACATTATACTTCTTTTGATAATGGATGTTTATATGGATATTGTTATTTTGAAAATGATGGTGATGTGATAGATAGAAAAGCTACAACTAGATATGTGTTCAAATTTGGTACATGTGCTATTACTTGGAGAAGCAAAAAGCAGTCGACAATCTCCATCTCTTCGACTGAGGAAGAATTTAAAAGTGCAATGGAAGCAACGAAATAAGTCATGTCGCTAAAGCGGATGTTGGAATAAATTCACATGGAAGTTAAAGGAATCATTATTTTTTAATGTGATAGTTAGAGTTGTATTATTCTAGCTAATAATCTAGTTCAACACCAGAGAACGAAGTATATAGATATATATATGCATTTCATTTTGGAGAATGTACTTTGTGGTGATATAGATCTCCATTGATGCCTTACTGAAGATATATATATATATATAGATCTCCATTGATGCCTTACTGAAGATATATATATATATATATATATATATATATATATATATATATATATATATATATATGAAGCCATTGTGTGAAATGAATTTATGCAAATTTCATGTAATTTTAGGATTTTCAGTGTTACCATTGAGAGGGAGTGTGCATGAAAGTGCCACCCCCTAACAGTCGATCATGTGTTTTCTTCTTCACCTCTATAATTCTACTCTAAATTAAAACATTGTAAAAGATATTTTTTATAATCTTAGTAAATTTATCACTCGAAGTTTTCTATGTAGTCCAGTAAAATAACATCATGTTGTAAAGGAGGTTCTTACTTTATAAAATTATCCTAGAGATGCTAGTATAAATTTTCCATGAGAAACAATGAGACAAAGTCTCAAAAATCATGCTTAGCCTAAATCATCATTTCTGATTTATGGATTCTAAATACTTTTGTACCAAAAGGAAATTTTAGCATGATGAAGGTGTATAAATCCTTCAAATGTGATATGCTAGCCTAAACCCTTACTGTGGTTTAAGGATTATAAGTCTTGTTGTATAAACAGGTAATATTGGCATATAAACCCCACTTAATATTAAGGGGGAGCATTAGAACATTAATCTTAAGTAGGGTTTAACCCCTCTCAAGTTTTCTTAAGGTATAAACTTTAGTTTATAATTAAATAAATAAACATATATAATATATTTATTTATATAATATAAACTTTAGTTTATAAGGTTTAATTGATTATTTAAAATCAATTTCCAAAATGAAGTTGTGCTTCACAAGAAGACGCACTTGTAAAAAAAATTATATAGGGCTCTTGGGGCCCAATGAATTATTTGAATGAATTAGATTCAAAATACGAAATGGAGAGAAGTGATGAAGGAGAATGTTATTACTGGACTGTAAAAATGTTAAATTAGTGTTCAATGTTATATTCATTTACTAAGTTTTGTATTATTGTTTAATTTACAATATTTAATAAACTTTGTAATATTTAATTAATGTTCAGTTAATAGCTCGGACCTTGACACTATTTATCCACTGGTAGGTGAATACAACCACATAAAATAGTGTTCACCTACCAGTGAATAATAATTTTGATCTTCCCTTATTGCAACAAAGTAATATTTAGCATGGGGGAATACCTGGAGGATACTATGCAAGCAAAGCAACAAGAAGCAAAATTTTACTTACAAGATTATGGTGGGAAACACTCTATAAGGATATTAAGGCCTTTTTCAAGGCATGTGACCATTATTATAGCATAGGTAAGCCCAAAACCAGAGATGAGATGTCATTGCACCCTATAACAAGCACAAAGTTCTTTGAGAAGTGGTCAATTGAATTTGTACGCCCCATTTCACCGCTTGTGCGCAGGACAGGTGTGTGTTATACTATAGCATGCATAGGTTAACTTAATAAGGTGGGCATCGGTTGCACCTACAAAGGATTGCATTGTAGCAACAACAACTAGGTTTTTTGTGGGAAAACATCCTTAGCAGGTATATATGTCCATTGAGTCTTACAAGTTGTAGAGGAACTCATTTCTTGAATAAGACTATTAGAATCCTACTAGCATGAGTTTATGGTAGCACACCATAAGACTACACCCTATCACCCACAAGCCAATGGAACTACTGAGGCCTTCAACAAGATTTTGGGGTAGACCTTGACAAATATATGTGATGTTGGAAGGGAGGATTGGGATAAAAAAGTATCAGTTGTATTATGGGAATATAAAACAAATTACAAGAGGTTGAATAAGTAAACACCCTTTTAATTGGTTTTTAGAGCAGAGGTTGTGTTACCTCTTGAGTTTATGTCACCCACCTTACGTATTATGTGACGAGCATCGTTAATACTCACACTTTAATTATCTCTTGATTGTCAGTCTAGGGCGGTGTCAACAACTATTTGCAACAAAGAAAATGATTGAAACTTTGCTCAACACATAGGAAAATAATGAACTCAATTAAATACTATTATAAATGTAATTTAGAAGTGAAATCTATTGATAAAACAAAATATTATTGAATTCAGAACTAAAATACTAAAAGCAATGAAATTCTAGTAATTTAAACAAATGTTGAATAATAGAGATTAAAAAAACAAGAAATTTTCCCTTCACGTTGGGGAGGAATGGCCCTTGCTCCTTCCCTCTTATCCAGTTTAGAATTGCAAATCACACAAGCTGATTTATCCTAGAATCATGCACTTTATTAAATATAATAATTCTTCAACAACAATCAATGAACTAACTCGAAAATTCTACTACTATTTACCTTTTATATCAAGAACATTCCTTGTCACTCTAGAAGAGGATGCATTATTTGTAATTAGCTACTACTCTAACAAAAAGATCTCTATGACAACAATTGATTGATGAAGATTTACAATTGTGGAAGAATAAGTGCATGCCACACTTAGATCATATTCATCTTGTTAAATACAGATGAAGTCCTTAATTAAATTTCAGTTGATGTGATTCATCAGTTCCAGAAAATGTCAAATTTCATGCATTGAATCCCTACAATCATGGTGACTATACGTTGTTATGTTCATCTATTCCACATCTCTAATCAACTAGGTGTTAATTCAAACTTGCATGATCCACATAAGTCACATGATGTCTTAGATAATAGTCCATGTTTCATGCCCTTTTCACCATATCAACTCATGTGCTAGATAAATCAACTTGTCTTCTTTCCATCTGAGTTCTATTGATTTCTCCACATGAGTCTTGTGCCCTTTTACCGCGAGTCCTGCACTCCAAGTGAGTCCAACACCAATGCGTGGGTGAGTCCTGCACTAGTGCATGTGCGAGTCTTGTGCTCCAAAGTGAGTCTTGCATTGGCTTAATATATGTTCTTCAAACACATTGTTAGTGCACATAAAGATCCATTTAAACTCATTTGAAGAAGCATACATAAGAAAATAACAAGGTTATGCACAAAACTTCCTTTCAAATATGCTAAAGTATTAATTACAAAATGATAATATTAGCCTTAGTACAAAATGATGACACAACAAAATGGGGGTTTACATAGGAATTAGGAGGGTTCATCATTACACATGTAGGAGTATTGGATGATGAGAAATCAATAGAAGAGCACATTGATAAACTGATGTAGCTAGATGAGAGGCGCACCATTATGCGTTGGAGTTAGAAGATAGAGAAAGCTAGACATAAGGATTGGCATGAAAAACATATCAAGAAAAATTCCTTTGTTGTAGGAAAGATGATGCTTTTGTATGACTCCAAGTGTGCACACCACCTTGGAAAATTAAAAGTGCATTGGTTGAGACCCTTTGTAGTAACTAAGATATTGGAATCAAGCACATGTTAGTTACAGGTGCTAGATGACACTATGTTGCCCAATTACTTCAATGGGAGTAGGCTGAAGCCCAAACTATAAATAAGCTTCCTTGTGTTTGTAATAAGACAAAATTTCCATCTTGGGTTAGATTTCCCTATTTGGTTTTGCTTTATA
This sequence comes from Taxus chinensis, assembly GCA_019776745.2. Taxonomy (NCBI): domain Eukaryota; kingdom Viridiplantae; phylum Streptophyta; class Pinopsida; order Cupressales; family Taxaceae; genus Taxus; species Taxus chinensis. The sequence continues at coordinate 598,617,241 of CM034155.1, read as the reverse complement.
TTTTTTTTTGTAATAAGCACATTTTCATGTAGGATATGATTAATCTATGCTAGACTAAAACATAGAGGGTCATGCATAATTTTAGTGTTGGGTGAAGTAGATGCAAGTGCACGCAAGGAAAAATATGAGATACTAACACTCTTTAATTTTTGATAAGTGATTGTGCGTTGGTATGAGATAGGTTCATGGAAGAAAATATAGGTGTGCATTAAAGTAATGTATTGGTGTGTGCACAATGATGTCAAAGAAGGGTATGCAATTTATTTGATTGGATACCACGCGAATGAATTTACATGCAGTGTAACGCAAGGAAATAAACAACAAGATTGACTACTTGGAAAGTGACACAAAGGAATGTGTGTGGCGAAGGAAGGTGCATGCAAGAGGACCTATAGCCTGGGAAGTAGTGGCACGCCTAAGGGTTATGATTACTGCACACAGAGGAAAGCAAAGGATAAGAAAAATGAACTTGTAAAGCTATGAAATAGTGGTGGGTGGAGTGTAATTAATGTGATAAAACTTACAAAATCTATAAAAGGGGTGTTGGTTGAATTAATTCCTACCTTGCTTTTGAGAACTTGTGCGATTGGAGAGCTCGAGTGATAAAGTGTGAAGTACAGAGCTAAGTGCGAAGAACAAACCCAAGATCCGACCAAACCAAACAACCAAGCGATTGAACACACAAACCTTAGTATTGAAAAGCTCCTTATGCGAAGTAGTAGCTAGTCGAAAGGTGGTGGAAGTAAGAAGTCGAGTGAAGGTTTGCATATGAAGACATGAAGCTAGGGGTTACAAAGTTAGGGCACATAATTGATAAGAAAATACACAGGTTAAGAAAGGTAGAGGAAAGAGCGTCATCTAACTAAGGAATTGCATGTTTTTGGGCAAGTAGAGTGTTGAGATTGTGGCATCAAGGGCATGCATCGCATCAAGTTGAAAACTAGAATAGTTGAGAACAATGGCACCAAGGAGATAACCAAAGGATAAGAAGAAGGTTATTGATGAGGCACCCTAGGATTGGTTCTCAGAAATATAGTACCCACCTAAGGTGATAGTTAGGAAGTCGTGGGCATCAAAGCTTCAAAGTTACAAAATCAGTGAGTATAACCATCATGTGTAAGGGCGCGAAGCAGCCATCAACAAGGATATATTGTGGGAATTAGACACAAGGACTATGGAGGGGCATGTGATTTTGGATGACTATGTGTGTAACACCTTGGAGGAAGTATGGGTCCTTCAATTATTTGAATTGCCTTATTTTAGAAGGCTTGAGTGATGATTCCAATGCCTCATGTCGCACATGCATAAGGATTAATTTTACTTCACATGAATATGGATGAGGTTGAATCTCAGACTAATAAGTAGAGTCACAGGTCTCCACAACACATGGGAAGAGATAGATATGGATCCATGTGGAGACACCAAAATTGAGGAAACAACCACCTTATTACAATACAAGGGGGGAATTACACGTTTGACATAAAAAATATTTCTGACCCCACGACTAAAGTACATGCATGACTGACAACTTCTAAACTGGGAGCCTCAGAGCGCTAAAATGAGGTAAATAAAAACTTCCATCACATCGCACACAAGATGGTGAATAAGACTAAGTATAACATTTCCCTATACATAGCCGAGGGAATTGTGGAATAGGCTAAGGTATAGACTGAACATGGGGATCTAATTTGACTTACGAAGGAGGGCTTAACAACACCTATATAGTGTGCATTAAAAAATGGTACAAGAATATGTACAAAGCATTCAAAAATGAATGGTGTGTGCCTAGGAAGTTTCCGACACTACTTGACAAGCAACAAAGTTTGCTGCAATGCAATAATTTAGCATTGTGTGTTTCTTGTTGAAGGATGGAGAGTTTGGGCCATGGTGCAAGCTACCATTTGCATTCACTCCCAAGTATTTTCAATGTGTGGTAAAAAAGATCAAGGATGTGCAATATATTAAGTTCAACGTAGAGAAGGTGGACTCACATTACCATACCTTAAAGAAAACATTTGGGTACCTGCAAAAGGAAGTGTACTTTGAGACAATGGAATATGCCATGATGGACCTGAATCCAATCATGACCTTGGTAGTGGGAAAGGAAACATGCAAGGTATATGTCATCCTGCAACCTAAAATGCAAGATGGAAAGGAAGTGGAGGTTGAGGATGCCACCATGTGACAACCACCAAAGAAGCACACAGTGAAGATACCCAAGCTCCCACACGATAATACCCTTGAAGCAAAATCAGAATAATATCTAGCTACAGGGAAACTAGACCATAGCAAGAGAAAGAAGTTGAGGACGGATCGTGGAGAGGCGAGCACATCACATGCATAAAATAAACCCATGGGGGGAAAAGTGCCACAAAATAAACTAAGTCTGGTGAAAAAGAAGCCAAGCCCACTGAAGGAGAAGCCTCGAGTTGTTTATGTTGAGGAAGAAGGGGAGGAGGACTTGGAAGAAATCGTGATGGAGAAAATAACACATGAGGAGGAGAAGTTAAGTGAAGAGAAACCAATGCACCAAAGGGATCCTATACAGGGAGAAGCGCTAGTGAGAGAAGAGTCATACATAGAAGTAGAGGAGGAGGAGAGCAAGGAAGATCCCATCCAGGATGTACGTGACGAAGAGACACGCAATGTGTACAAATAAGATATAAAGAGAAATTAAGAGCATGAAAAAGAGTGCAAGGTTGAGCGTGAGGGGGAAGAAGAAGATAAAATCATTGGGGAGGACACATGCATAGGAGAAACTAGTGGTTCACAATTTAATATCATGCAAGAAGTACCAAAGAGGCAGTGCATGAATATGAGGATTAATAAACAACCGCCGTAAGGCCCCCATAGGACTTACATTAATGACCCCACGAAGATGCTCAAGGCCAAATACCAGAATTCAGTACCCACAGAAGACTTGTTCTATTGGGGAACGTTTGATAAGCATGAAGACCTTCCACACACAAGGAAAATGCTCTCTTTGAACTATTATGTGCATATGGAGAGAAAAATTTTGAGGTTAGCAAGGAGTCGCTCTCCGAGATGTGATTGAAGAAGCTTCCATAACAATCTTTACCTATGGTCGACTCCACGCAGCTAATAAACAAACACGTATGTAATGCGCTAATAAAATGGCCTAAAAGGTAGGAAAAATAAATTTTGACAAGGTTTCCGCCATAAAGAGGATACAACAGGAAAAAGAGCGTAAAGATAAGAAAATTTAAAGGCTCGCGAAGAATGTGAAGGATGAGAAGAAACGGAAGGCCGAGATGTACAAAAAACTCTAAAGATATAGTAAGACGTATCACACTCGCATGCTTAGAACTAGTTGAGAAATCCCAGGATGAATATCCCGTGGAGCTAGAATATTTAGAAGACTTGGTGTAGATGTTGTTGATGAAGAGAGAGAACGGGACAGGGCTGACAACAAAAGATCTAGCCGAGGAGAAGAAAAAAGATAAAGAACATGTGGAGAAGAGTATTACGTAGTATGAAGCATTAGTAGTAGAGGTGAAATAGGTTGCACAAAAGGTAGAACATGTGTTTGATAACTACCAAGAATTCTCTCTCATTCTTAGCGTGCACACTGCCAATGAGGAGGCAAAATTAAAGAAAATACAAGCCAATATGAAGAATAATAGTGTTGAGTGCAATAAATTCATGGCTAAAGTCATGGAGAAGAGAGATCTAATGTAATCTACCTATCCCTCACGCACGTTCAAGGATGGTGTATTTAATTAAAAATAGTTAAATCATATAATAACAAATGCTTTGGCGCAGTGGCGGGCCTCTAACGTATTATTTTGGAGGTTGGGAGTTCGAATCCGCCTATCTCCCCTCGAATGTGTGTGAGAGATAGGCTCGGCCGATCTAATGAAATCCAAGAAGGAAACTCTTGAAGGGAGGCTTAAGGAACTCTACCCTTTGGTCATGCGCAAGATGGATATGTTAGAGGGAGTGGCGTCAGACCTTGATATAATAGTTAAGGAGCTGAAGGAGAAGGTGGATGAGTTAACTCCCATACAAGTGCTTGATATTGTAGAAGCAACGCCTAACAATGCTGCAAGGGAACTCCAACGTTGAAAGGAGTTAGAAAATATATTAAACAAGGGATTCCCATAACTTCTTCCACCACATAGGGCCTGAGTGTTGATGCGTATGTAGATAATAAAATCTCATTCTTTGATTCTTTTGGTAAAGGCTCGTATTCTCTATAGGATTCTTTCGTTTATTCTTAGAGGAGCATTTTTTTTGTCATGATATTTCCAAGGACGGAAAATCCTCTTTGCATGGGGTGATGTTGGTCAGAAGAAATGGCTAAGTGTTAGCCAAGCGCAGAGACCACACACATATAGCAAAGAGTTATGAGAAGATCAGAGGATGCACGAGGGCATGTGCAATAGAACAGGAAGCAAAAGGAGAATAGTGTGCCACTGAGCAATGGAATAGGGCAGCACATGAGGGCTCGTGCACATGCATGTAGGATATTCAGGACAACTGATTTTGGAGCATTGGGTAAAAATTGGAAAGAAAGCATGAGATGAAGTGGTGCACAAGCAAGTTATATAAATAGGACAAGGCACATGCAAAAAAAGACAAATACGACACATACCAATTTGTAGAAATTAGCAGATACAACAAGCAAATAATAAAATAGAATAAAATGTATTACAAATAAAAATAGAGTTTTTAGATTCTAAACAACATTTTTGTGCATAATTATTATTCCTCCTCAGTCTGAGCTTCAACTTTTTACAATCTACTTGTGTATATTCACAACAATTACAATTTCTTATTAATATAAGTAAGCTTCACTCCCACAACTGTAAAACAAAGCAATCTTAAAAATAGAACATGCTTTCACCTAAAAACAACACATGTTATGCATGCATACAGAAAATAGAGCTTTATTGTGTTATTTGCATTATCCTAAAAATAACAAAAACTACGGAAAACATGCAAGGAAAAGACAAACTGTAGTTCTTTCCTAAAATAGAAGGAGTGAGATCAACAGATTCTCCAACATAGTACTAGGAATGTGTAATTCATTTACAAAGTGTTTGAATATGATTTCTAAGAAGGGGTGGTGCATTTTGGAATGTGTCACTGGAGGAATGCCCTGATGACTGGAGTTTCACATAGTCGGACAAAGTTAAAAGGAGGTCTGGTCCAGAGGTTGAGACCACCGTGGCAAGTCACAATGTCACATCACCATCACACAAGAAACAAATGAGGTCAAAGACATTAAAATTTTTGAGAGACACAAGAAGAACATATTCAAAGTGAAATAATAAAAAAACATGGGGAAAAAATATAACTTGAATCAATAATCAATAAATACATAAGCACGCTAACGTCAAAAATATTATTACAACAAAGCATGTTGATGTTAATGGGGGTTTTAATGAAGGCCAACATTCTATTGGGTTATAAATATGCTTGGTTGGGGGTCAAAACATAGCCATCTCTTTACCTCCCTTATTGCATTGTGTAGAGATCTGCTTTCTTAAGAATTCGATAGTTAGGACTATGGCAAGTGTTTCCTCCCCCATTCGACACTCCTTTTTTAATATGGTTGCAGGATCTGCTAAGGATAACAACCAAGAGGTTGAAACTTTAGCATGTGCAAGCTCTTTCTTGTTCATGACCTTCAAGGAGGAGATTTTAGATAGCACAAAACCTAGGCAGTCATGAGATAAATCTCCCTCATTTACCGGTGAGGCTCCCGTGTCAGATTTGTCAATTAAAGTATGCTAATATCTAAATGGGGTTTTACTTTAACTACTCAGTTCATGAACCATAACTGAACAGTTCTGCAGCAAGTAAGCAGCTGTTTAAGAAAGGAAATATTTATAGAAGAAGGGAAAGGGAATTATATAAACACAGAGAAGAAATGGGGAAGATGTGCATCCCAATCAATAGATAGCAGAGTTGATTGCATGCACATAGAAGAAACCAATAGATATAAACACAGAATTCTAAGCAAAGGTAGCTCTAGATCTAGATCTGAAATAACACAAAGTCTATTAAAAGATCTAAGATAAAAAGCAAGAAACACAATACACCGTGACACAAAGTTCTCCAGAAATCTGCTCCTGTATATTCCTTTGCTTCAAGTGGCTCTCAAGGGTTTCAGCACAAAGTCTGGAACACAAGGTTGCTGCTTACAAATTCTGATCATTAACCCGAAGGTTCTTCCTCTACTTATAGAATGTAGAGGGGCAATTACAAGTCGGAAGCTTTTAGTTGAACTGGCACATGTGGAAGTCAGGGAAAGAAACAACTGGCAATCTCCCTCCTGGAATTCCTCTTTGCATGACATGTATGATTTGCAACTGAAAATAGAACCTTCTATTTTGCACGTCCGCCACCTATCTCCAAGTAGTTGACTTCTTCAAGTAATGGCTTTTAAACCAATCACTTAAGTTGTATAATTTAATTGATCACTCAATTACTTTGTCGGAGGAAAGAAGAAGGAAGAGGAAAGCTGCAGTCTTGTCCTTTTTCATGTCTGCATGCAGCTGATTCTTTTGCCTTTGATTCTCACCAAACTGGATCTGGGAGTAGCTGGATCTGAAACAAGCTGGAATTGGAAACAACTGGATCTGGAAACAAGCTGGATCTGGAAGCAAGCTGGATCTGGAAGCTGGATTTTGCCTTCGCCTTGTCTTCTCTTTTATCCTTGAAGCTTTTGCAGTTCTTCTCCAGTACATGCATCAATGCAATGTTTGCCGTAGATAACTCATCATCCTTATTTTTAATTGCATATGAGCAATTAAAAATTCTGGAAAGCACTCCGGATGAATGAAAATTCAATGAAGGCTTCAACTGGAAGATGGGAGCATTTGCACAAGATCTTGGAAGGAATTTTCCACGCACTGACTTCTTCACGGGCTGCATTCGAAACAAGAGGATGAAGCCTTTGTGCCGGAAGCTTTTGCAACTATGAGATCTGGATCTGGATCTGCATATGGATTTGCATCTGCATCTGCATCTGGATATGGATCTGCACCTGCATAACAAACTCTGGCAACTGGGCTGTGGATGGAAAAGCTGCAGCTCGAATAATTCCACTGCTTTTAATCTGCACGCATGAGTGAAGTTTTTCCTGCACTGAGTGAAGTCTTTCCTGCTCTGGATCTGTCTATCAATTCAGCAAGAGGTTCCGAGCCTAGATCCGTGTCTCCAATATCTACAAATTTAGAAGTGATGCATGACTCCGTTGTGCTTTCTTTTTCATCTTTCTTCGCCATAGCTTTGTCTATCTTTGTCTGAACAATTCTTTTTCTTCTTATTTGACTGGAATTCTTCAAAACTGGTGCAGATCTGGATAATCCTTCAGATTCAGAGGAAATATTCAATGTATTGGACATTGATATAAGTTCCTTTTCTTTATAAAAGCACCTGTATCTAACTCCTGCAATTAATTCAGACAAAGATGGCAACCGGAGCATGCACAGTGAATTTTAATCACAAAAATCTGCATAATTCAAGCCTGCTGCCCCAAAATTTGACGTTTTATTTGCATGCAAAGCAAGCATGAATTTTACCAACATCACCTGAGCACCTGTATCACTTCTACAAACAATTATGCAGACACAAATCAGCCTTCTTCAAAGCATGCGCCAAAACTAGAAGCTTTTAGCATCAAATCCACCTTCCTCTGAGCAAAATCCTTCTCCAAATGGGGCACACTTTTCCTCTGGGCTGCACTTCTTCACCTGTGAATTAATTAATTCATCCTTATGGCAGCCCATGCTTATATAACCCTCATAATTCTATAATTAATAATTGCCCTTCTATTCCTGGCAATTAATTAATTAAAAATCATGCTCTTCTCTTTAACTGATGTGTTAAAATAGCATGTTTAAGGACAGCCATCCAATTAATTAAATTAATCCAATTTAAACATCCACTCTTCACTCAACTGAAGCTTCACAGTGTGCTTTAACCTTAGCCACTGAAAATAGGAATTTAATTTAATCATTTAATACTTCAAAAAGTATTAAATATATTCCCAAAAGGGGCGCACTTTTTCATGAAGGGGGCTGCCTTTAAATAAATTAAATTTATTTAATTTTAGACAATCTATTTCCAATTGATTTATTCCCCTTTGCTTTGTTGACTTTTCTCCATGCTTGGGCGCCAAAATTAGAAGAAAATTAATTAATTTAATCACATTAAAGGCTGCCTTTTCTTCACAAAGGGGGTCGCACTTTTTGGCATAATAGAATTCTATTTTTAAAAACACATGGCAATGGGAATTTTTACCCTGCAAGGCAGCCCCGGAAATCCCATGATCCACTTAAGTGATTTGACTTTGACAATGGGATTATTTACCCTGCAAGGCAGGCAATAAAATCCCATGATTTCACTTAAGTCACTTTTCTTTTATTTCACCATGGGAATTTTTACCCTGCAAGGCAGGCAATAAATTCCCGCCTGCCTGCTGCCTCTAATTTTCCCACTGCAACTTAAGTGACTTTTCCATCATGGGAAAAAGTACCCTGCAAGGCCCAGTTTCACAATGGGAATTTTTACCCTGCAAGGCAGGTAATAAATTCCCGCCTGCCTGCTGCCTCTAATTTTCCCAAAAAAAAGTACCCTGCAAGGCAGGCAATAAAATCCCACCTGCCTGCTGCTTCTATTTTTCCCATGATCCACTTAAATCCTTTGTTTTCCAAAAATGCGCCCAACCCCGCAGGGGCTTTTTAGTGCACGACTTCGCCTTTTCCCAGTGAACCGGACCTCCGATGGCGACTTCCTTCTGGCACAATGTGCGTATGTGATCTCCGAATACTCCAGGCCAAGAATCGGGCTAACCCGGCAAAGGAATTGATCTAGAGAAATTTCACAGAAAACGAAACGGGAAAACACAAAAACACGAAAAATTGCCAAAAGTCACAAATAAAGCCCAAAACTTATTCCTAGTTAAAACCCTTCTGGTATATAGGAATAATGATATGTTCGATCACAACAGGGTTAAAACGGAGCGCAAATTGCCTCAAACGGGGCTCAAAATAATTAAATACAAATTTCCCGCAGACAAATCCCGATGACAGAATATAACAATTTTGGGCATCTGGGTATTTGGCGAAAAAGGCTAATATGGCTCTTTGGGAATATCTTGACGCAATACAAGAACTTTCTGGCAATAAAAACACAAAACGACCCATTATTTTAAAAGTACGAAATTTTTTCGGATAGGGTAGTCACAGATTTCAGGATGAAATCTGGGGACACCAGTTGGCTCCGTCTGTGGACATCTTTTTCTCTGTCAGAATGACAAGGGAAAAGATGAGATCCCAGCATCTCTGGTTTCGTATCTTGTCTTTTGGGCACGGGGTCAGGCAAACAAAAACAACACAACACAAAAACAAAACAAGGAAAAACAAACAAAGTTTTATTTATATACATACAGGTTTTAACCTGCTTTTTCAGTTCCTGAACAGCTTCAGATGCTGCCCGTTGAAAGGCAATGGTAACTCAATTCCATCCCGGTAGGCAAGGAAGAAGGTATCCATTCCTGCAGCTCTTTTGATCACGAAGGGCCCTTTCCAGAGTGAATCAAATTTGTCGTGCATGCCCTTCGGTTCATATCTCTTGTCCCACCAGAGTACCCAGTCTCCGATCTCGAACTTCCTTTCTTTGGCCTTCTTGTCAAATACTCTGGGCAAGTCCTTATCAACTTCATCTGGTGGTGGCTCATCCTTTCTTCTCTCTGTGGCGGGTAAGTCTGCATCAACTTGCTCTGTTCCCAGATTTATTTGCTGCATTTCTGAGGAAGAACTATCACCATATTCTTTGTTCTTCTTCAGGTACTGATCATGCTTGTTGAAAGTCTCCACTAAGGAAACTAAACCCTTGGGGATTTTGTTACCTTTTGGTTGGATTGCTCCACTATTGTCATCATAACATGGATCAGCTTTTTCCTGTGACTGTTTGTCGTGGTGGTGATTTACTCCCTTCAACATGCAGACATGCAGATGTTTGTTCAGGGACTCTGGGGTGGTAGACCATCTCCACTTTATAGTTTCCTTGTCTGAATATGGACGGTGGTCTATCCGGATTCAATAGTGCAGCTGTGACTGCCAAAGAATCTGCCTTGGAGTTTTGATTTATTGGAATGAAGTCAATAGAGAAGGCTGCAAAATCGAATGTGGCAGAAAGTACTTTATCTCTGTAATGCTCCAGCTTATCTCTTTTGACTTGACTTTGCCCTCGAACCTGCTTTACTAGAAGTTCAGCATCTCCTTGGGCTTTGAGGAGTTTTACTCCTTTCTTTTTAGCTTGCTCCATTCCTAGAAGCAATGCTTCATACTCCGCCGTATGATTGGTGTTCTCGAACATCAGCTTGTGGGAGTATGGAAATACCTCATGATCTGGAGATATTAGTAGAGCGCCAGCTCCTGATCCAAAAGAACAACATGTGCCTTTAAACTCCAGAGTCCAAACTTTTTCTTCTTCTTTTGCTGGCTCTGGCTCTGGTCGAAGTTCTTGCTCTGGAATGTCTTTATCCATTTCCAAGAAATAGACCCCACGGTCAGATTCCTGAAAAAGAATCTGAGATCTAGGATCCTCAGATTTTGTAACCGTGTACCTGGACTTCTTTTCCGGCTCCAGCTTATGGTTAAGCCCTTTGATAGGAATATGCGCACAGGACCAATCCATCTTTACTTCTCCTCCCAGCTCTTTGCAGAAGTTTCTGCTCAGCAACATCCCGTAGGAGACAGGAATATCTGCAACTAGAATTGTCATCTTTAATCTTTTGTCAGGAAAAGCTGCCAGAACAGCTTGTGCATCTTTGATTTGTCTGATTAAAGGGACTTGTCTCTCCATGGAGTAGCACCTTTTTATGGTCTTTGTCAGGGTAAGCCCAAGAGCATCTGCAACTTTAGCTGGCATGACATTGTCAGAAGCACCCGAATCTAGAATGCAATTGCTTAACTTGAAACCATTAAGCAATAAGGAGACATAGAAAGGTTCCACCCTTTCAGAAGATGGTGAGGGTTTAACAACTGCAGTGTTGTTTTGTGGAGGAGTATCTTTGGGCTTAGGCAAAAGGCCTTTTGATGTATTGGATTGTCCTGGTGATTGTACATATTTGACTAGCCTATTTAACTGCTCAGGAAAAGCTCTCAGGTATTCGGCTTCTGACATTTGAACTTTAGTTTTCTTGGCATGATCAATAATGTCAAAAGAAGAAATAGATTCAGATACCTGAGCCGCTTTCTGTGGTTGAGATGAAGAACTCACATGCTTACTTCCAGGAGCTAAGGAAGAAGGCAAAGGGATGCCCCTTCTTTGTTCGTCAGCTAATGCTTCAGCTTGGCGAGTTTGTGATCTTGTAAGTACTGCATATGCATGACCATGATCATCTTCATGAAGTTTCTCATCGTCATGTTCAAATTTGTAGTTCAGGTAATTAATGTTGGAGTCGCCAGCAGGACCTATAAAATCATCATCCTCGAGCTGATCAGCGTCAGCTTCCTGGTCTTCTTCATTCATCTCCACGTTGTTTCTGGGAGCAGCTTCAATTGCTAATCTTTGGGAACCAGCAATGCGGTTCCGGTTGTTGTTGAAATTCCGAGCAGGGGCAGTATTGTTGCCTTGAGCCATTTGAGCCATTTGTTTCTTCATCTGCATCATCTCATTTGCTAACTTTTGCAGTAGTGAATCGGAAGTAGTAGCAGAGGATGAACTTTCAGCTCTAGAAGTGTTGCTCTTTATCTTTCCAGCCATGATGAGGTCATCTTCAATTTCAACCGCCATGTTTTGAGCTGCTAACAAATCAGCAGGACGTGCTCTTCGCAGTTGATAGCTTACTTCAGGAAGTAAAGCATTGATGAAGAACACCTTTTGATTCTCATCATTCAGAGAAGCAGAAGCTGGAATTTTGTACAGTAATCTTTGGAATTTTGCAATAAAATCCCGCATGTGCTCATGTGGCTCCTTCTTCAACTGAGTGAGCTGAGTTATCAATGTACTGGAATCTTCAGCTGGTTTGAATCTTTTCAGGAACGCATCCCGCATAGTAGCCCAGTTGGTTATGGTGCCAGGAGCTAGCCGGTAGAACCATTCTCCAGCCAAGTCATGCAGAGTCTCTATGAAGAGTCTGACAGATACATCTTCATGTTCGACTGCAAGCACTCCACAGGATATGAAAAACGCAGCCAAGTGGTCATCTGGATTCTGCTTTCCATCTCCAAAGAATTTTGGAAAATTCTTTCTCGTCCCTTTAGGTAGATCATGCATAGGAGGAGTCAGATTCAGAGGCCCAAAAGCTGCTCCCCATGGAACAGGTGCAGGGGCAAGTGGCTGATTCTGCATGTTGAAAGGAGCACGTCTTCTTCTTGTGTAGACTTGATGAATAATTCCAGCTAGCCGGAATATGCTGAAGATGATCCGGATCTGGATGAGTTTGCACTCTCCTTCCTGGTGAAAGACTAGATCTGCGGCTTCTAACTTGAGGAGGATGATTGAAATTGAATTGCTCCTGCAGTCTGAAGAAATGATCAGTCCTTCCTTGCGCCTTCACAGATCGGGTGAATGGACGTTCAGCCAGGTTGAGATTTGTATGGAAAACACTCTGATCTTCAATAGATAAGCTTTGATCTGCAAAAATAGTTGTTCCCCAGCGGAGTCGCCAAAAACTGTTGGCTAGATTTTCTGCATAGCACAAAACCTAGGCAGTCATGAGATAAATCTCCCTCATTTACCGGTGAGGCTCCCGTGTCAGATTTGTCAATTAAAGTATGCTAATATCTAAATGGGGTTTTACTTTAACTACTCAGTTCATGAACCATAACTGAACAGTTCTGCAGCAAGTAAGCAGTTGTTTAAAGAAAGGAAATATTTATAGAAGAAGGGAAAGGGAATTATATAAACACAGAGAAGAAATGGGGAAGATGTGCATCCCAATCAATAGATAGCAGAGTTGATTGCATGCACATAGAAGAAACCAATAGATATAAACACAGAATTCTAAGCAAAGGTAGCTCTAGATCTAGATCTGAAATAACACAAAGTCTATTAAAAGATCTAAGATAAAAAGCAAGAAACACAATACACCGTGACACAAAGTTCTCCGGAAATCTGCTCCTGTATATTCCTTTGCTTCAAGTGGCTCTCAAGGGTTTCAGCACAAAGTCTGGAACACAAGGTTGCTGCTTACAAATTCTGATCATTAACCCGAAGGTTCTTCCTCTACTTATAGAATGTAGAGGGGCAATTACAAGTTGGAAGCTTTTAGTTGAACTGGCACATGTGGAAGTCGGAAAAGAAACAACTGGCAATCTCCCTCCTGGAATTCCTCTTTGCATGACATGTATGATTTGCAACTGAAAATAGAACCTTCTATTTTGCACGTCTGCCACCTATCTCCAAGTAGTTGACTTCTTCAAGTAATGGCTTTTAAACCAATCACTTAAGTTGTATAATTTAATTGATCGCTCAATTACTTTGTCGGAGGAAAGAAGAAGGAAGAGGAAAGCTGCAGTCTTGTCCTTTTTCATGTCTGCATGCAGCTGATTCTTTTGCCTTTGATTCTCACCAAACTGGATCTGGAAGTAAACGCTGGATCTGGAAACAACAAGCTGGATTGGAAATAGGCTGGATTTTGCCTTCGCCTTGTCTTCTCTTTTATCCTTGAAGCTTTTGCAGTTCTTCTCCAGTACATGCATCAATGCAATGTTTGCCGTAGATAACTCATCATCCTTATTTTTAATTGCATATGAGCAATTAAAAATTCTGGAAAGCACTCCGGATGAATGAAAATTCAATGAAGGCTTCAACTGGAAGATGGGAGCATTTGCACAAGATCTTGGAAGGAATTTTCCACGCACTGACTTCTTCACGGGCTGCATTCGAAACAAGAGGATGAAGCCTTTGTGCCGGAAGCTTTTGCAACTATGAGATCTGGATCTGGATCTGCATATGGATTTGCATCTGGATGCATCTGCATCTGGATATGGATCTGCACCTGCATAACAAACTCTGGCAACTGGGCTGTGGATGGAAAAGCTGCAGCTCGAATAATTCCACTGCTTTTAATCTGCACGCATGAGTGAAGTTTTTCCTGCACGCATGAGTGAAGTCTTTCCTGCTCTGGATCTGTCTATCAATTCAGCAAGAGGTTCCGAGCCTAGATCCGTGTCTCCAATATCTGCAAATTTAGAAGTGATGCATGACTCCGTTGTGCTTTCTTTTTCATCTTTCTTCGCCATAGCTTTGTCTATCTTTGTCTGAACAATTCTTTTTCTTCTTATTTGACTGGAATTCTTCAAAACTGGTGCAGATCTGGATAATCCTTCAGATTCGGAGGAAATATTCAATGTATTGGACATTGATATAAGTTCCTTTTCTTTATAAAAGCACCTGTATCTAACTCCTGCAATTAATTCAGACAAAGATGGCAACCGGAGCATGCACAGTGAATTTTAATCACAAAAATCTGCATAATTCAAGCCTGCTGCCCCAAAATTTGACGTTTTATTTGCATGCAAAGCAAGCATGAATTTTACCAACATCACCTGAGCACCTGTATCACTTCTACAAACAATTATGCAGACACAAATCAACCTTCTTCAAAGCATGCGCCAAAACTAGAAGCTTTTAGCATCAAATCCACCTTCCTCTGAGCAAAATCCTTCTCCAAATGGGGCGCACTTTTCCTCTGGGCTGCACTTCTTCACCTGTGAATTAATTAATTCATCCTTATGGCAGCCCATGCTTATATAACCCTCATAATTCTTTAATTAATAATTGCCCTTCTATTCCTGGCAATTAATTAATTAAAAATCATGCTTTTCTCTTTAACTGATGTGTTAAAATAGCATGTTTAAGGACAACCATCCAATTAATTAAATTAATCCAATTTAAACATCCACTCTTCACTCAACTGAAGCTTCACAGTGTGCTTTAACCTTAGCCACTGAAAATAGAATTTAATTTAATCATTTAATACTTCAAAAAGTATTAAATCCTTCCTAAAAGGGGCGCACTTTTTGTCATGAAGGGGGCTGCCTTTAAATAAATTAATTTATTTAATTTTAGACAATCTATTTCCAATTGATTTATTCCCCTTTGCTTTTGTTGACTTTTCTCCATGCTGGGCGCCAAAATTTTTTAGAAGAAGAATTAATTAATTTAATCACATTAAAGGCTGCCTTTCTCTCTCCAAAGGGGGTCGCACTTTTTAGCATAATAGAATTCTATTTTTAAAAACACATGGCAATGGGAATTTTTACCCTGCAAGGCAGCCCCGGAAATCCCATGATCCACTTAAGTGATTTGACTTTGACAATGGGATTATTTACCCTGCATGGCAGGCAATAAAATCCCATGATTTCACTTAAGTCACTTTTCTTTTATTTCACCATGGGAATTTTTACCCTGCAAGGCAGGCAATAAATTCCCGCCTGCCTGCTGCCTCTAATTTTCCCACAATGAGGACTTTTTCATGGGACCCTGCAAGGCAGGACATAAATTTTCTGCCCTGAAAATCCCATGATTCACTTAAGTGACTTTTCCATCATGGGATTATTTACCCTGCAAGGCAGGCAATAAAATCCCACCTGCCTGTCACTTTTCTTCTATTTTTCCCATGATCCACTTAAATCCTTTGTTTTCCAAAAATGCGCCCAACCCCGCTTAGGGGCTTTTTAGTGCACGACTTCACCTTTTCCCAGTGAACCGGACCTCCGATGGTGACTTCCTTCTGGCACAATGTGCGTATGTGATCTCCGAATACTCCAGGCCAAGAATCGGGCTAACCCGGCAAAGGAATTGATCTAGAGAAATTTCACAGAAAACGAAACGGGAAAACACAAAAACACGAAAAATTGCCAAAAGTCACAAATAAAGCCCAAAACTTATTCCTAGTTAAAACCCTTCTGGTATATAGGAATAATGATATGTTCGATCACAACAGGGTTAAAACGGAGCGCAAATTGCCTCAAACGGGGCTCAAAATAATTAAATACAAATTTCCCGCAGACAAATCCCGATGACAGAATATAACAATTTTGGGCATCTGGGTATTTGGCGAAAATGGCTAATATGGCTCTTTGGGAATATCTTGACGCAATACAAGAACTTTCTGGCAATAAAAACACAAAACGACCCATTATTTTAAAAGTACGAAATTTTTTCGGATAGGGTAGTCACAGATTTCAGGATGAAATCTGAGAACGTCAAGTTTATATTTACCCTCGTGCAAGTGTTATTTTTCATTTAATCAGGGAAAAAGATGTTATTTTTTAACTTAAGCTTTGGGATTGTCAATCTCATCATCTGCTTGTCAAGCACTGGTTTCCTACTTTTGATCTTATTATTGAAACTTTTCTTACCAAGCTTGTATGGGTAAGGCTACCTCGCCTCCCACTATAATTTTTGAGCAACAACTGCTTTACATCCATTGGTAACACTCTTGGCGACATTTTCGCTGTTGATCCTAAATTGGGGTTATATCTCATCCGACATTTGCCCATACTTAAGTGAATATGGACACTTCAAAAGATCTTTTGGAAAATATCGAGATCAAGATTTTGGACAAAACTTGGACTTAAACCATTTATTATGAAGGTTTTCCTTTTCTGATGCAAGAAGTGCTTTGCGGTAGGACATTTGACGTCAAAGTGCCATAACTTGAAACACAAGGTGCAAGATAGAGCTCAATGGTGGAAATATGCTCTTCCCTGTCACTTGTATGCGAAAGGTTTTAGGGTAAATGATTTGGAGTCTGAAATGGAAACATAGGATTTGAAGTCGGTTCCAAATACTCCTAAGGTTGAAAAGGGAATTTCTGAAAAGGAGCCATTTCAGATAACAGTGGAGGAAAAGGATCAAGTGTTTGAAGGGCTAAAAAGGGAGGCTCATGTGACCACAAAATAGAAATAAAATGTTGCGATAAGGTCAGATGAGGGAAGGGTGGGGCAAGGCCCAAGGCATATAATGGTGGACCCTTCAGTTTGGATATGGAAATTATTGTTCCTATCTCCCCAATTGATGGTGAATGGATTATGATTGGTAAGAAGAGGAAACAATAACAAAAGAGAATAATTTAAAACATTTTAAGATGACGTTGTGATCTCAAAACGATGATAGATTGAGTGGTAGTTTTGTGTTTTAATCGCTAACTTATTATGGACTACATGCTACTCCTAAAATTTCCATCGAGTTTTCGATATGTTATAGGAGTTGTTGGATGGAGGTTGGGGATAGGCCTAGGCTACTCAACAGAGTTTATTTGAAGTGGTTATAAAACATTTGTATAGTTGACTCAAGTTATTTTGATCATGTCTCTTGGTGTTTTGTTATAAGTGGATTCAAATTGTTTTATCTTTGGTTAGTTGTACAAACTTTTTTTTTCAACCCTTTCAAAATCCAACTCTTTTACCTAATAAAAAAAACTTAAGTAATCTCGTACCAAAATTAAAATTAAGTCTTATAGATGTGATGAATTCCATAAGAAAATTACAAGGCATAATTGAGGATCCATTGTAGATATAAGGTACTAGCTATTTTGAGTTATTTAATATTGTTATAAGAAATTGCTATTTTATTTATAAATATATAACTAAAAAAGTCGTGGTTAATTTAAATTGTTTAAAACAAATTAAGGACGACAACTGTAAGAAAACAATATTTTATTATAAAAATATCTAATTCAGAAAATACAATATTCCGCGTATAGTTTGAGTTAGACTTAACTTGTACTAATTAAGATAAAATTAGTTGGGAATTCTATGAACCAGCACAGTTTTCAAGCCAGGTTCATTGCTTGCTTGCTTCCTAATTATAAAATATATTCCGAGTTGGCAAAAATGGCTAACCGCATAAACAACTAGTGTTAATAACAATGTTTATTTATGGCTAAATTTTCTTATAATCCCAATTTAAATAATCTTTTTACGACTCATAATATAATTAAATCCAATTCCCGTATTATTAATATTAATTGTTTAATGCCCATCTCACAATTCCGTTGTAGTTATTCGATGGTTTCAACTCTTGCATGCATTTTTAGAAATTTTACGTGGTGTTTGCCTAACTAAATTTAGTTTTTGGACTTGGTGAAGCTCTAAAATGAACTGAACTGAACCTTTAACTAATAGAAATCAGCTTGAAATAGATAAGTATTAAATTGATGTCGATTGGTGCAAGAAAAGCATTGTTTCTGCCCTGTTTTCTGCCGGCGATGAAGGAAAGTGGGCCAATACTGGAAAAAGCAGTGCCAATTACAGGGTAGTCTATTCACCTACTTCCTTCTCTTACTAGAAATAGTGATGTTTCATAATTTGTTTTTGAATTTTAGTAAAATACTGTCACTAGTACTGTTTAGTATTTTTCTGGCTTTCCAATTTACTTGATTTGTTTTCATCTGAAAAAGCTTAGCACCAGTTCACAGAGGGGAGCTTAAGTAAACCAGAGGCCGAGGAATAAAATAGCATAGATTTTTTATGAGAATATCTATCATATATGTTAATAAGCTGAATTGTTTACCAGTCAATAGACTATTTACTACTTTTAAAGTGGTATTTTATATTGATTAGTCAACAAATCAAATTACTAACCTATATGATCTTAATATCGAACGTATTCCTCATCTATAAACATAGATTCAAACATCCCACATATTTATTTTCAACTTTAATCCAGCTCGTCAAGTTCCTGCACAGATTTAAGCATTTAGACAATGGATATTTGATTTTTGAAAACATTAAACAAAACACCAAAGAATCAAGCGTGTATATGATCTCACCACTTGGTTGAAGTGATAATTTCTGCTAAAAATAAACTAGATAACGCTGTTACAACTGATTTAACTGTTGAATCAGAATATAAACATACATAATAGTTGGAAATAAACTTTGGGTTCCCAAGTTATTGCCGTATTTGAGTTTCTTGTCGACGAGGTAAGGACCAACTATATGTTTATACTCTATGCGTTTTCCATTCCTTCAAGAATGTTCCAACCTCTTTGCTTGATTTTGCCACTCATTTCTTGGTTTACTGAAAAAAAATCGGTGCTCGCTAAAAAAAAATTTTATGAGTATGTTTGCTAGCTCAACTTTTTTTTATGAATATATTTGCTTGTTCAACTTTTCTTTTCTTTTTATATTTTGTGAATCAATTGTTTATAAAATTAAATATATATCTTACTACCTTAAATTTATTATCTTATTTTCTTAAATATGTTTATGTGGTAAAATCTATTCACTTCTTTACTATGTATGTGGCACACAATGAATTGCAAATGCCGTTGTGACATATTACAAATATAGCATGGGGCTAGCTTACTGTGAAGACATGGTTGAAGCAAGAGATTTCTTTGATGTATATTGTCAGATCAGACATGGTTCAAGTGAGAATCGCCACATCTGTTATATTGGCCCAGGCCTATCTACTAAGAACTTTCTTCATTAGTGAATAAATCATCTAGTGTTTTGGTCTTAACCATGTACATTTTCAATTTAAAACTCTGAAAATGACCTGAAAAGAAGAATAGTTCCTCGTAGTGTTATAAAAGTTATAATACCTTATATTATTTATGAATAAAACTAATAAAAACAGAATTTTAATATCCCTTGGTTTTGGATTTTTAGATTTTTCTTATGTTATAATTTTTAAAGTTCAGAATTTTTAAATTGGCTTATGTTAGATTTTTGGATTTTTTTAAATTATACTTAAAAGATAGAAATGGTGGGTAAAAGAAACCAAAAAAAGAGGGGGAAATCAGACCCATTCCACCATATTTAGTAACCAATAGTTATAATACAATAAAAAATGGGAAATCAAAGTGATTCTACCCTATTTAGTAACCATAGTTATTATACATTAAAATGTTATGTTTATCAGTTGGCCCTGCAAAGTGGGAAGACACACCACAAAGTGAGTATGAATTATTTCAAAACTGGGATTAAAAATAACTATTATCTGAGTTCGCAGTCAATAGGATGTTGTATAACTTTTCTCTAAATCTAGTTTAGATTCAATATAACATAACTATCATATGGGTTCGCAGTCAGTAGGATGTTGTATAACAACAGGACCTATCCTTGTCATTATAAGGCCAGTAGGTATTCTTTTGTTTAAGTTTATGATATGATATGATAAGATAAATCTGAAGCATCTATTTTTTAATAATCCAAAATATGTTTTTTTACCAGGCCTATCTCTATCCCACTCCTTATATTAAGTATTATACGTGTCTATACATTTTAATGACAAGAAGCTAACGATCATGCACATTTGGAGCCAACTAGGTACATTCTCCACCACTGTGCTGCAACGGTTTTTTTGAATTTTTTTAATCAAACTTTGACTAAATAATCAAATGCAAATGTGTGTGATCTTTAGGCTCAGCTTCTTCAGACAGCCCATTGACTAGGACCGCCCGTGATAGATAAACTCGCCCATTTACAATTTACCTAGCTGCATTCATGTTCTATTACTGTTCCTAAATAATATAATTTTTTCCCTTGGCAATTACTGTTTATGTTTATACTGTTTAGTGTTTAGATGGATTCTTGAGATGGAACGATATTTGGTTATGTTAAGTTAAACATGACATATTAATATTGAAGTGTACAGGTAAATTTTGAAGTTCAGTTGATTTCAAATACTAATTTGGACAATTATTATACCAACTGTGGTGCAGGATAAAGAATCCAATACAATGAATGAAGGCATTGAGTCGATATTTAATTTTAACCCTTTATGATGAAGAGTGAAGAGAGTTGTTCTACCTTGAAGAATGAAGAGAATTGTTCATTTGAGATTCCCATCAATTTTGGGTATGAGGAATTTGCATTCATTTCAAAGGTGAACTCTGCTGATCCACTCTTGGAAAACAATATAAGTCAACCAATACATTGATCCTCCCATCAATTTTGGGTTATGAAGAATTTACATTTATTTTCAAAGGTGAACTCTGCCAATCCACTATTGGTAAACAATATTCAACCATACATTGATACTCCCATGCCCATAAACGTGGATGCATCAAAATCTTTTATACAAAACCACACATCACTTGACAATCCAGAAAAGTTTCTACTTGGTAGAAGTTCTACATGGGTTGATAACAGGAACATGGAATTTCAACATGGATTTCGTGATATTAACCATTCATGTCAGCTATCAAATGAAACAAAACAAAGAACACATTGCATTTCAAGAAATTCAATCAGTTGCTTTTAGCATGAAGGAAAATAGTAGTGTTGAGAGAAGAAATCACAGGTTCAAGAAAAGAAGAGAATGCAAGTCTAAAAGAACATCGTCCATATCGACGCCCTGAAAATATCTCTTCTACATATAAAAAAAAAAACTTCAAAAAGCTTTTTACTTCCATGCATGGTCATCAGTATCCAATTTATGCTGAGGGGAAAACTAAGGTATATTCTCAATGATATATGTTTTTTTTTTCATTGGTTGGTCAACAATTCAATTTGCTAATATATCTAAAGTTTAGATAGAAATCAATTGATAAGTAGCAATATAGATGCTTGATACAGTTTACCAACATGTTAAATTCTGTGTTTTTTTAATTTATAAACATCCAGATGCAATTCTCAGAGAAAGGATTAAAACTCTTGGTGCAAAAAGAATTGCAAACTAGTGATGTTAGCGACCTTTCAAGAATAGTGCTTCACAAGGTATGTAATTTGCCAAATTATACATTTTAGTATTATAATTGAATATTAGAAATTCCTTTTAGATGATAACATTTTCTCAAAGTAAATTCTTGGTGAGGTTAGGGTCAACACTCATTTGCACTCGAGAAATATTTGAAAGGAAAAGGAGGCAGAAAACAGTGAATTAAACACAAACCAGAGTTTGTAAACTCAAAATAATTTTGACAGAATTTCGTTTCTTTTCTATTCTGCTTTGTCAAAATCTATTACAAATGCTTCATATTTATAGAGATCTTAGAAATCTGATATGCTTCTAGAACTTCTTACAACTTGCAAAAATACATTAATGAATATTAATACACGGATAAAATATCAGGATTTAGAGTGACTTGAGTTGAGTAAAAATATTCATCCTCTTAATTATCACCTTTAAAAGAATCTGAATTTGCTACTTTTCTCTAAGACAGAAGAATTCAATTCGGGTAGATGGGAGAGATTAATATTTCAAAAATGCTAAATAAGCCAACTTTAACTCACTGGTAGTTTCAAGTTCTCCCATTTCTGTTTTAAGATTTCCATGAAGCTCGTTAAGAGAGTCTAATATTTCATTACATTTTCTGTTATATATTAGAGAGATGCAGAAGCCAACCTCCCACAACTGGATACCAAGGAAGGAATCATATTATCAGCAGTGGACGCAGAAACTAATGGCACATGGTATTTCAGATACAGGTAATGTTAATATATACAATCTTTGAATATACATGGTTAATGTTACGTTATTAAAATTTTCACAATGATAAAGATGAGGTGAAACAGTCTTTGGATGTAGTCCATCACATGTGTTTGCAAGGCTGACTGGTCAACCAGTCAATGGGTTATTTATCATTTTTTGGGGTGGATTTATCATTGGTTGGTTGACCAGTCAACCTTACAAATATATGTAATGTTTAGGCAATTTCTTGGATATATAGTGTTATGACGTTTTGAATTTTATATGTGTACCCTCCAATTTTTAAGTAAAGGATAATATTTTAATTTGTTGAAAATGAATACTTAACCTCTATGACCTCATTTTTTCCGGGCCAAAAATGAGTACATGTAATACTCTAATTGTTGGATTTCGTTTTTCTAGCATAATGTTTCACAAAACCAGCGCCATTTTATCGCACGGGCTGTTATACACTTTTTGCTTATATTTTTGTGTTGAATCGGAGACGATCAATACCGACACACCGGAAAGATAAGCCCAGTATGTTGCTTCCACACAATTTATTTGATCTAATTTTGTATTGATTTATATGCAGGTATTGGCCTAACAATAGGAGTAGGATGTATTTATTGGAGCATACTGGTGAGTTTCAAAATGTGTGAATGTTTCATTTTCAATTGAGCAACTGGAATTGGATTTTTATGAATTGTTTTTTGCATTTATTTTAGGAGATTTTGTTCGAAGTCATGGTCTAAAAAAAGGTGATTACATGATGTTGTATAAGGATGCAGATGATGAGAAATATGTAAGTTCTTGACATTCATGTGTTCTCATTCCTTTCTCGAAAGTTTAAACAAGCAGATTACATTATTGGTAGAAATTTAAACTCCTGTCAATGTAGATGGAAATAATAAAATTTACAAGGGTTATTTATGAGCAGGTGATCAAAGGCAGGAAAGCAATAGAAGTGGACATCAAGGAACCAATTGAAGAAAAAAATGGGCAAATCTCTATAACAAATACACACGCTACTAAAATTAGTCATGAAATGAAGGACAATCTATTACAAGAAGAAGAGAAGATGGGCATCAATATGGCTCAGGAACATGAGTATCCATTGTGCACAAGTCTTGCATCTTTTGACCTGAAAGATTATGAGTATCGGTCAATGGACTTGACAGATGAAGCTTTTGAGGACAAACAATTGGAGGAGATGTTAAACTATCTTGCAATGGGCAACTACCAATAGTCATATGGACGTATTGGGCAAAACAGATCGATAGGTTACGAACTTTATACTGTTTCCTATGCATTTTTATCAGCGGCATTTGTATTGTTGTATTAACAGACTTTATGTGATGATAGAGTTGAAATCATATAGAATAAAAAAGACTTCGGTTTAAAGTTGCATCTACATAAGACATAATACCCAGATGTAATGTCTTTTCATTCCTCTACTCAAATAAGATATAATATTTCAAATGTGATTTCATGATACCCAAGAGAATAATATATGGCAAAATGAACAAAACAAGTTTTATTGTACTAAAAGATGGAAATTGCTTTATAAGATTGGGAGGAGGTAATTTCCTTTGAGCAAGCTCGATATAATAAAATTTGTGGATACTTTTCACTAGCCTATACATCACTTGCCTATACATCACTTGTATACTAATTCTACTTTAAAAACTACTACTTCCTATGCATGTGGGATTATTACTAATAGCTCAAGGGATGACTTACAAAGCATATGCATCCATTGGTATCTATTATGACAAAATTATAAAGGGAAAGATAGGATGAAGGATCCTAGCATCCCCTCCCCCTTAAAAAACTTTTTCCTTGAGGTTGAAGATTATGGAGGAGTTGACGTTAAATCTACAAAAGGGGCTTCCAAGTTGCATCATTCAGGTTGCATTCCAAGTCACTGGATTGGGACCTATGTGATGAACTAGTTACAAAGTTCATGCAATCACTTATCTGAGAATTGCTTCAAACTCTAAAAGAATGGATCCTTCATAATCGATCTCCCAGGAAGTCCTATTTGAGTGGCGACACTATTGCTCGAGGAGCCTTCTTTAAGATAGGATGACATGAAAGACAAGATGAACATGAGAGGAAGACGAGAAGTTCCAACTTGTATACAACTGGACCGATCTGTTACAAAACCTTGTAAGGGCCATAGAACTTAAGAGTAGGCTATCTAATTCCCTTTTTTATTCAAGGATGATTGTTTGTAGGGTTGTAACTAGAGGAAAATGATATTGTCATGATTGGAAGGCTCATTCAAAGTGGTGTTGATCTACATGTTATTTCATGTTATTGTCAACCATATGGATATTGTCTCAAAGAATGCAAAGGATATGCTCATGTGCACTAAGGGTGGTGTCAACTTCTTGAACTTGATAACTGACTATAGTTTAAGAGAGAGGAGATGGTGGTTGGCCATAGATTGCTTCATATGGGGTCATCTTATGGTAGATGTGTGATATGTTGTGTTGAACCACCATGTATGCAAGAGGTAACCACTTGACCCAATGGTGTTGTTTCTTAGAGGCAGAAACATCAAAGGAATGTCTCTAAGTATTTTTTCGACTATTTTGGCTTTGACCATCTATTTACAGGTGATATTCAAAGCTCATCTTCAATTATGTTCCCATTCGATAGAATAACTTTGTCTAGAAATGGCTTGTGAAGGTTGAGGCATTATGATCGAATATAATTGCAAGTGGGGACACCATTGAGGTACAAGATTTGGTCAACACAGGTTTGGGCAATGGTTAAGGAAGAGGTGTAGGAATAGGCTAAGTGACGGAAACTTGAGCATACTTGGAGAGGTGATCTACTACCACTAGGATTACTAATTTATCCCCAGTATTTGGGGAGGTATTCAATGAGATACATGGAAATATCTATCCAAATCCTTGTAGAAATTTACATTGGTTGTAGTAATATTAGGGTTTCCATCATTTCTATGTTATCACATTGGAAAGTATCACATTCTACAACAAACTTCTTGATATCCTTCTTCATTCCTTACTAAAAGAAATTTCTACAAATATGCTCATATGTTTTTATGAACCCTGAATAGTAGATAGATGGTGATGCATATAGTTCTAGATAAAAAAAAATCATAACTCAAACTTGAGGGGTAAGACCATATCCCTTATACCATAATGAATGGCCATCCCAATATTACTATGGTGATGAGGTAGAATCTGAGACAAGTTGTTGAATCAAACATTGGCTAAATCTTGTTCCCACTCATGCTACAATTATTGCATACACTCAAGTAATGGTATAGATAAGACATGTAGGGAATATGTTTCCTCATCTGTACAAAAGAGTGCATCTGCAAACAAATTTTCTTTATCCTTCTTATAAGTGATCTCACAGTATTATCCCATGAGCTTGGTGACCCATGTTTATGGAGATAGAGAGGAGACCCATTGTATGATCCATCCTTTTGGTGGTTTATTTTATATACATAAATGTTGTCCGACCAAGTGTGGATATCACTTATAGACTACATATAATATGGTCATAATTTCTTTCTTATGGGTAGAAAGCACTGAATTCCACTTGAAGAGGGACTTGCTAGTGAAATCAATAGGATAACCTTCTTAGAGGAGTACAACACCAAGTCCATTGTCATAAGCATCACCTTCAATAATAAATGTTTTGGAGAGATCTAGTATGAAAAGATAGGTATACTATATATAGCCTGTTTTGACACCTTAAAGACATGCCCAACTACCTTTTTCCATGCGAAGGCATCCTTTTTTTAACATGAAAATCAATGGAGCTGCAATTTATCCATAGTCCTTTATACATTTGAGGTAGTATCTAGTCAAACCCAAAAACCTACAAAAGTTTTTGAAAGTCTTTGGTTTTGATCAATTTTTCATGGCATTGATTTAATTTGGCTCATCTCGAACACCTTCTTTATAGACAATATACACAAGGTATTCAAATTTTGTTTTGCTAAAAGAACACTTGGAAGGTTTAACACATACTTGATTATACGAGAAGATTTATAGTGCCATGTTAAGGTGTTATAAATGCTCACTCCAAGATTTTCTATATATCTAGATGACATCAAAGAATGTTAGGATGTATTTATGAAGGGTCGGAAGCTTTTATTCACCAATCCTTGGAATGTTACAAGGAACTGGGAAGCCCAAACAACATAAAGTTAATTTAGACAATGATGATTATAGAAGGGTATTTTAAGGATGTCCTCCTCATTGATGTGAATTTGCTGGTAGCTAAAGTGTAGATCTAATTTAGAGAAAATTGGGCCCCATGAAGGAGCTTCATTAATCACTAGATTATGGAATTTATCTCTGATAATAACTTTTTTAGGTCTGTAAAATTGGTGCTAAGTCTACAAGATCCATCCTTTTAAAGACAAGTGGAACTGTTGATGAATAGGGGCTTGTACTTGGATGAATGATTCCCACATTAATAAGTTCTTGGACCAACTTTTTGATTTCTTTATTTTACAAGAATGGGTTCTAGTAGGGCCAAATGTTGGGAGGAAACTTCCAAGGAGAATTCAGATGTGATAGTCCTTTGGGAGTTGAGAAGGTGATCTAGTTGGCTCTGTAAATATTGTAGCATGTTTATCCTTTTTTTTCTATAAATCCTTAGGGGTTGATAGAATCTTGGGATGAACTGATTTGAAAGGAATGCAACTAAATAATGACCCATTCAGATATTTTCTTATCTTATGTGAACTATTAAAACTAGTATACAAAGGGTTTATCCCATTTAAGGTGTAATTCTTCTCATTATCTAAGAAGTGCATTCAAAATTCATAGAATTCCCACAAGATTAGTCCAAGGGTATATAACCACATAGTTCCCAAAACTACATCATATCCACCAAATGGTAAAACAATTTTTTATTATTGGAGATTATAAATACCTACTACAATCCGAACACTATGAAAATGTTTATTACAAGACAATGATCCTTCATTATTAATCATAACTTCAAAGTTGGAACATCAAAATATAAACTATCCATATTGTTTGGTAAGTTAAGGGTTAATGAAGATATGCATGTGTTGCCTATGTCAATTAAAATGGTGAGAAAGACCATCTTAAAATACCCTTTAACTTTCATAGTCTAAGAAAAGGTGAATCTTGTGACAAAATATAAAGATATTTCTAATTAGGAATCCTGAGGAGTGGGGTCTTCAATGAAAATTTCTTTATCTTGGGTTTTTTGAAAATATTCTTAGTCTTTAAAGTCAAGGGTGATTCAACATATGTGTATATATAATTTTTGGTCTACACATCCATACTCCTTGGTGAATTTATCATCACAATTATACAATAACCCTTTTCCCCTTTGAGATTGTATTTTAACCTTAGCGAGGTGTTTAATGAGGGGTTTATTTTGGGATGGACCAAAAGAATCACGTTTGGGGTGGTATTTATGAATGGAGTTGTATGTAGAAAGTTATGCTCCATAATGAATTTTTCTTTTGCTATTTTAGCCAAACTCGGAACATCCATCATGGTGGAAAATTTGAACATTTTGACTTCATCATGGATGATATTCTTAAGAATAATAACAAAACAACTCATAAAAAAGGCATGAGATAGACCTTTTGTGTTTAGCCAAATTTTCAAACTTTTTTTGGTATCTGTGCACCTTATCGATTTAACAAAGTTTGGTAAGAGCTCTTATAAAAAAATAATAATATATTAGGTCCAAACCGATTCAACAATTTCTTACCAAAGGTTTCCCAAGTAGGTTATCCATTGGTTTTAGTTTACCAGTAATACTATTTAATGTATTCTTTCTCCAAATGGAAGGAGGTGATAGAGACTCTGTTGAATTATACATATTATAGAAACCAAAGTATTGTTTTACCCTATAAAACTAACCAGTAGGTTTTGTGCCATAAAATCTGGGAAATTTTCATTTGGGACCATGTGACATGTGACCAAATGAAAAAATATCCTTGAATGTTTGTTTCATCAATTTCTTCTAGAGATTCGATCATGTTAAAGATTGAGCCCTTGGACCTTTTATGATAGGTTATGGAGTTGGGACTTCAAATTGGTATATTTTTGTTCAATGTTGTATGTTCCATATTGGGTTGTGACAACCATGAGAAGGTGGTGTTGGCGATCCAAAAAACACCTTTTTAGAGTTATACATTAAAATGATCAATTCGACAAGATGGTTGTAATAATATAAATATCCCGAGTGTAAATAATTACTTCCCAATAAATGGTAAAGTCTTTTTTTAAATATTAATTTTATGAATATTTTTTTAAAAATAATTCTAGTCCAAAATGATTGCCACAATGAGAAACAAACAATAGTGTCAGTGTATTATAAGCAAAAAATATCAGTTTTCAGCTATTTTTTCATGGTCTTCTGAACAACTAGCTTGTGGCATTATTTTGATATTGTTATATTTCCCCCAATCGGTGATTGTTTTAAATGTACCATATAATTTTTACCCCTACTCTGAACTCTATGAAAACTACCTATGAAGTGTAGAGTTGTGTTGGTAGAATCCTATAATGGTGGTGTCAACTAACTCCAAGTTTTAGGGTTACACAATTGGGTAGAAATAGTAAAGTTACTACTACGCATGTCTAGTTTTGTCAGATCATTTTTTTTTTTTCCTATTTTATTAGTGTGAATATTATTTTAGGGCTTTAAATATGGAGTAGACCATACCCATAGCCCACGATCATGTCTCCAAGGATGATTGTGAGTAACTTCTTGGGGCTAAATACTTATTGGTACACCAAAAAATAACAAACAACCAATGGCTTCATATGTCTAAGTTTTGAAAACATTAGGGGTCTTTTGGTATACCCAAATTTACATGGAAGCTCAACTCTATAAAAATTGTTATCTAATGGCTTGTGTATTGGGGCAACACTCCTCACTCCACTTATCAGGTTAAAATGATTACGTATTGGCCAAAAAAGACAACTCTCTGTGAGTTTTAAAACCATTAGAACATGGTTTATACCCTAAAAAGAGAAAAAAAAATAGTTGAAAAAAGTTGAAGGGATTAGTGTTTTTGCTTATGCTACAACTTTTTGATCACTAAGGTCCAACTAAGGGTGAGGTTAAAGCATACAATGGAAAATTATAGAAATATAACCGATAATGTTGCAGTCGTATAGAACTAGAAAATGTTTCTAATATCATATGTGATGATTCTAATTGCATCAAACTATGCCAAAAGAATATCAAGAATAATATATTACAAAATAAGTGTACATAGTTTTATCATACTAAAAGGTGGAAATCGCATTAAAAGATCATAGGCCAACTCGAGGGGGAACCTTCTTTGAAAAATCTTAGTACAATATAATTTGTGTATGTTTTCACTAGCCTATGCATCAAATTTATACTAATTCTACTCGACTTTCCATACATGTGTGATTATTGTTATAGCTCAATGGATGACTTACAAAGCACATGTATCCAAATGATTTATTATAACAAGATTATAAAAGAAAGCGTACCTCACGAAGGTCATAACACTATTATACAATTTGAAAGTAGTGCCATTTTTGGGCTCATTTTTACGTCGCAATTTGAAAACTTTGGGCATTTTTCATCACATTTCTTGAAAAAAATTGTGTCTAGTTTCAAGACGCAAATGAGGCACAACTAGGAATTTATTTTCATCAACTCAGTGTTACTTTTGAACCACTTTAATTTCATATGTGCACTGCATTTGTGTCTACTTTTCTCCACCCAATAGTGATGCAAGGCCTACAACATTATCACCAAGGGGTGACATAAATGTAATGTAAAAAACATTCGATATTTTTTTTAAAATAAATATAATTGATCATATTTCCAAATGGTATAATTACAAATCTTATATCACTTTTTTACTTATTTACAAAATTTAAGCATTATATAATAAAAAATTATTTACAATGTATCATCACTAAAAAATTGTACTTTAGGATTTGTAAAATATCCCATTATTATTATTAATAAGAAAAAAATATGTTTCAATTAAAAAAAATTCTAATAGTCTAATTTCGAGGGAGTACTAAGAGTTCCCTTCTAAATTACAATAGAAATAGGTGTAAAACTACATCCTAAATATCCCAATGATCGGTCACATCCTACTCCCCTCAATCCTCACAATCTTCCTACTATTCATGATCTTTATCAACCTCGTCCTCCTCACCATATTATTCATTTTCCTTCTAGTCATCCTCTTCATCTTCCTCAGCATCCTTGTCCTTCTTAACATTCGCTTCGTCCTCCTAATTTTCTACATTGAAAACTATTAATGATAAAATGCTAAAAGTGTTTAATTTTAATTTATAGTTTGCATGTACAACACGTTCTACATTACATGTATTATCAAATCAAATTGATTATCTTGGGTCCACTGATTAAAAGATTTTATGTTCCATCCCGAATCTTTTACTATCGCACTCACTAAATATTTTTTGCACGCTTTGTATATCACTCTTCCTACTAATACAATTATATGATAAAATTATATATATATAACATTATAAAAATAATTATCAGAAAAATAAAAAACATAACTCTATAAATATTATATAGAACTTATAAATTTATTAATTGCCTCTTCTAAGTTTTTTTGTTATAAATTTATTAGTTGCCTCTTCCAAACGATAAATCACTAGCAACCCTTTTCAAGCTCTTGCTTCAGACCCCATGAGAACAATACTTTTGAAGCCTGCATCAATCGCAATATGTGTTAAATGCATCAATCGCAATATGTGTTAAAGTTTTAATCAATTGCCATGTTATATAATTGTCATTGCATTCTTATTGTAGATTATTTTTTATCTTTTATAATATTTTAATGTTAACTAGATAACATAAAATATCAAATTATTTATTTGCCTCTTTATTTGAGACTCCACAAGCTCCCCCTGATGTTATTTTTCCTATTCCTGAGTTTAATGTTGCATGCCAATGGTTAGAGCACTTATGTCTTATTGGTTTTTTTTGGGTCACATTGCCTCTAAAATCATGCTAAAATATTGGGTCACCTCAGCCTGGGCTGCTCACAGCATTCAGCTTGAGAGCATCCAGAACATGACCAAAGGATTATTTTGTTTCCGCTTCTTTGATCCATCACATGCCCCAGCCATCCTGAACCGTTTGGCCACTTGGTATGTTCGTAACTCTCTTTTGGTCCTATCTCCATGGACCAAAGATTTTGTGGTCTCTAATTATACGGCCCTCAAAGTGTCTGTTTGGGTAGAATTTCCTGGCCTCCCACTACCTTGTGTTCACTTTTTGCATCAAATAGCTTCTTTTGTAGGGCGGGTGGTCTGTATGGAACCCCAAATATTTAATAACGCCCAACCATAGAAGTGTGTGTGTGTGTTGAACTTGACCTCACCCAGAAACTAAAAGAGTTCATGGAGATTCAAATGGGATATAAATGATACTCCATGTGTGTCTTATACATAAACTTTCCCAACACTTGTTTTTGGTGTCAGACCTCTGATCATAAGATCAAAGAATTTTCTCTCTATGTCCCATGCAACTATCCAATGCCTAAGGTGGAATCTGAAGGTACCAAACCCCATAAGGAGGAGGGGTGGAAAATGGTTGGAGGAAGAAATAATAAGAACAAGCTGACCTAAAGCAAGGTCTCTGGCTCAAGTAGATCAAGCGAGCCAACTGTTAAGGGGCAATCTTGTGGCCAAAACACCAAGGATTCGGTGGTTTCTAACGACTCGCTTGTCCCCTTGCCTAAATTCTCTAGATAGCCCAAGGTGGCTTCGGTTCTCATGGACCAAAAAAATGCCATATGTAGTTTCTTAACCCTTCCACATTCTCAGTTACCATTAACATCTGGTTTGCAAGTCCCATTCAAAAGGGCCCTATGTCCTCCTTGCCACTCCCAAGATCATATCATAGCTCACAGTGTGGATTTTGTAGAGAGGGAATATAGCATAGAATATGTCGGGCAAAGGAAAATTGAGCTTCAAGATTTCTTGAAGAGTAATAATGCTCAATTTCTACAGAATCAGTTTGAAGTCTTGCAAGGATTGGATACAGACAGTATGGCCCTTGACCACCATTTACCATGAATTGCATATCATGGAATGTGTGGGGTCTTACCAACTCTAACCACAAGTATATTGTTCGAGATGCTTGTCAAAAATTTTCCGATTTAGATGTTTTGTGTTTACATGAAGTGAAATTTGTAGGTTTTCAATTAGAGATGGTTTGCAAATCCATCTGGCATGATAGCCTGACATTCTATAGTAATCATGATGGGAAGCGTGGGGGTTTAATATCACTTGTTGCTCCTAAATGGAAGCCCTTTTTATAGATCATGGTGTCAACCCCACCAATCGCGCCATATGGTCTTATTTAATATTGACAACCACCCTTTTGGCCTCACTAACATTTATGCCTCTAATGATGTGGTTGAAAGGGTCGTTCTTTGGCGGTGGATAGAC
This sequence comes from Taxus chinensis, assembly GCA_019776745.2. Taxonomy (NCBI): domain Eukaryota; kingdom Viridiplantae; phylum Streptophyta; class Pinopsida; order Cupressales; family Taxaceae; genus Taxus; species Taxus chinensis. Next base: position 598,584,422 of record CM034155.1, on the reverse strand, counting down.
AATGCAATTCTTGGTGCTTATTAGGTTATATGCGGTGACTTAATATGGTACAGTTTCCCATAGACAAGTGCAGGAACTTGCCTATGCGATGGAATGCTAGCGAAAGGGAGGCGTGGTTTTATATGCGTAATAAATTTGGGTTTTATGACCCTAACGCCTCTCGCACTCCCACCTCTAAAGCTTGGTTCACTTGGCCCAATCTCTAAGGAGGATTGGATTGGGTCCTCAAATGGATCAACAGAGCTATGTTGTCAACTCAAGATTTGTTTTATTTTGATAACATTTATTCTCTACCTTTAGAAGTAATTCCATATTTCATCCTCTTGAACCATCCCCCCATATGATTTTGTATCACTTGGCAAGATATGAAACCTTTTTATCATAAAGGACATTTTTTCTCAATATTTTTTTAATGGAACATGGGCCCACCCTCAACCACATTAAGCGGGTGTGGAATTTATATCCTTGGCCATGTCATTGTCAGAACTACTATCCTCCTCTGCGTGTCAGCTGGACCCAATGGTGGGAGGATGTTATGACTAGGATGACTAGATTCCTCAGAACATATGGTCGATAGGTGGCCAATATTAAACGCCACTCATACTCTGCTCTTATTTAAGTGGTGGTGGCATTTGAAGGAAATCCTTTCTCTGAAAGATCTGCAATACCATGTGGTAGATCTTCATTAGAAAATCTGAATTGCGAACAACTACAACACTTGGGGTGCTCAAACCCATGGTCGTCTGAACTGGCTTAAAGTGGGGTATCATGTGTCAAAGGGATTTTTTCTTTCCCTCAAATTCAAACAACCTTATCAGTAAATTTGGGCCATCCATGATGGCAGAATTCAGGTTACAGACCCCTAGCTTATGTTGTAGGCCTTTTCCAATCATTATAAGTTGGTTTTTCAGCTCAAGCCCCCTCATAAGAGTGACGTGTTGCTCTTGACCAATTTCTAGTTGTTGTTCCTTACAAATGCATTCCGGCTCAGAAGGTATCCTACGATCGTATGCTCACCATTGATGACATGCATGAAGTGGCCATACAAATGGCTAATGACAAGGTTCCCGGGTGTGATGGTTTCCTATGCAAATTCTATAAATCACTTTGGGATACTTTCGGCCATAACCTTCATCAAGTATATCTTGAAGGCTTCTAGAACTAGTCATTTGGCATGCACTTTAATAAAGGGAACATCAAGTTCATCCCTAAGCTAGGAGACCTAGAGAAAATTACCACTTGACGACCTATCACCTTGATTTTATCTTTAGCAGTATGTGGTTCAACAGGTGGCCAAAAAGCTAGAATACTAGATTACCAAACCATTTTCATTAGCCAGGAAATTACAAATTTCTTCTTAAGTCCTTGAATCCACTCATGTTTATTACTTGTCTTGTTGGGTGCCCTTCAAAGCTTCAGCGAAAAAAATGGAAAATCTCCTCAAAGATTTTATATGGGCCAATGCCTCCTCTAGTAAAGGGTTTCATAGAGTTGCATGGGAGACCTGTTGTAAGCCCCATGAATCTAGGGTGATGGGTCTTATTTATTTTCTGCGAAAAGGGCACGTACTCTGTGATAAATGTATAATTCGTTGTATTGAAGGCCAAAAAAGTTGGAAATTACTTTTGCGCCATGGCATTGAAGAGGGTTACCCTTATGGCCACCCCCCCCAACTTGGAAAGGTCTAGTGTTTTCCAATATGCTCATTGCCCCAGTTCCTATCAAAGTAGTTTTCCAATCTGCTCATTGCCCCAGTTCCTCATCAAAGTAGTTTGCATATTCGTGCTTAAAATTATTTGGAAAGCATGGGAGCGAATCAAACCATGGATTCAATGGAAATGTAATGGTTTCTGTAATGGCCAATTTTTCAATCAGAACTCCTTGTAGTGGTCACCTATCATTCAAATTCAGGATTGGTTTCTTACAGAGGTCCCTAGAATTTCGACACTCAAGATCTTCAAGCACGAAATTTGTTCCATTCAATATCTTTATTATAAGCACATCCAATCCTGGTGGCCTTGGAATGAGCTAAAATCTCAGTTCAAACTTTCCCCCAATGATCATAATATTATTACTGAAATTCCTTATTAAGTTTGTGATCATAAGATTCACAAGATGGGTAAGTGCACCAATCTGGGGGCCAAAAGGGGGTTGTGGACGCATTTTTCTGAATAATAAAAAACTTCAACTTGTACAAGTTTTTTGAAATAGTTACACTCAAAATTGGAAGATGTTGTATAAACATGAATCGTAGCATTTTGAGTCTAGTTTCTAAGCTACTAAATTTTATTGAAAACAGATAAGTTTAAGTGGGTCAAATAACTAAAATACCAACAAGTGCTCCTATTTTTGTTAAAAAACATAATAGAGTGACTTTCGTGCCCCCCACCATTTTTTGAGCACCATTTAGTATTTTTGAAAACCCTTTGGTAGAAAGATAGCTAGGAGCATCTAGTTTGGGCTCCATTTTTTAAAGATTTTTTTAGTGAGTATTTTTTATGATTTTTCTAGTACGGGAATTTTAAATTTCAAAACATAACAAGCTCCGACCGTGCCCCCCCCTAACTACCTCAAAAAATATCAAAAATTAGATTTTTTTTAATATGTATAGAATTAGGCCTAGTTTGGGCTAGTATAAATTTTTTTCAATTTTGATGAGCCAAAAAAAGATATACACATGAAAGATAAACATATTTAAACTTCAAAAAATAGCTATAAAAAGGCATAGTTAGAAAATAAATAATATGGAAACCTTATATTAGTAAAAAAATTAAAAATCATATTTTTAGAAAGAAGAAACTCTGCTCTACATCGTGGTATAATTTTTTTAAATGAATCGATCATTTTATGTTGATTTATCATGGCGGAAGTGGCATTTTTGCATTTTCCTGCAAAAACATGTTGTTTGTCGTGTTTGTGCAGGTCCATGCCTCAGGCTTGGGGATCCAAACTGGATCCAAGCCTTGAGGCATGGCTCGGAAAAAGTAAAAACACAAAACGCGTACACACTATAATGATGTACATGTTCTTCATAGTATAAACATTATATGTGCTTTTGGCATGTTTCTATTTATAACATGCTTCTATTTACAAAAATAAATTTAAAGTATAATTTAAATTTATTTTAGTAAATATAAGAAATTAGGGTCACTCTGCACCTTATGGAACTAGTCTCATAGCTCCATAAGTGAAAGTTTAGGAGATAGTTTTTTATAGTATTATTTTGTTAGTACGTAGGTAATTTTCAAGATTTCATCATTTATCCTAAATATTTTAGCATTTAAATTCTACAATTGAAACCCTAAACCCTAAACCCTAAACCTTAAACATTCAGCCCTTACCCATGAGCCCTAAACCCTAAACCCTAGCCTTAAGCCCTAAACCATAATCCATGTAAGCCCTAAACCCTAAGCCCTAAGCCCTAAACCCTAAACCTTAAACATTCAACCCTTACCCTAATCCCTAAACCCTAAACCCTGAGCCTTAAGCCCTAAACCCTAAACCCTAAACCTTAAACCTTGAACCTAAAAACACTAAACCTAAACCATGAACTCTGCGACCTAAACCATAAACCCTAAACCCTTAACCATGAGCCCTAAACCCTAAACCCTAAACCCTAAACCCTAAACCCTAAATCCTGAACCCTAAACCCTACCCTAAACCCTAAACCTTAAACCATAAACCTTGAGCCCTAAACCTAAATCCAGAGCCCTGAGCTATAAACCCTAAACCTTATACTCATAACTCCAAACCCTGAACCCTAAGCCCTAAAATCTACACCCTGATCCATGAGCCTTAAAATATAAATCCATAAACCCTAAAGCATGTACCCTAAGCCATAAACCTTAAACTCTAAAGCCTAACCCCTAAACCCTAAACCCTAAACCTTAAGCCCTAAATGCTAAATCGTAAACCCTAAACCATGAACCCTAAACCATAAACCCTAAACACTAAATCGTTAACCCTAAACCCTAATCCATAAACCCTAAACCATAAACCCTAAACCCTAAACCTTAAACCTAAACCCTAAATCCTACACCATTAACCCTGAACCTTAAACCTTGAAAACCCTGAACCTCAAACCCTGAACCATGATCCCTAAACCCTAAACCTAAACCCTAAAACCATATTTCATCACTATTTCCTAGTCTCGTGCTAAACTTGCAACATCATTAGAGTCTGCTTACAAAGCTACCTTGTTTATGAGAGGTGGGACAAGTAACTAAATGGATATGACATCTACCTTGTGCCTTCCAATGCATATACACATCTCTGCCAAACCAGTTTCTCCCCACATAACTTACACTCTTGAATGTCAATTTTCACACTCTTTTCAATGTAATTATGCAAGCCAAAATGTATTTGAAGCTAGGGAAATAAAAATTCAATGTGGTAACCTAAAAATGACCCTAAATAACCATACTTACACAAATCATTAATCTCAAAGGAAATCGAAGAAACCGACAGAATATACCAACCAAAGGTGTAATCAAAACCGAATTGCCTAAACAGTTTCTCCTCTGGAGAAAGAGAAAGCTCTCATGTTACTAAAATGGATAGAAAATTTGACAGAACTTCCTAAAGTGTTCAAAATAAGCATAGCTCTTAAGAACACAATGGGGTTAAATCGCCTAGTAAATCTTTCTTGTTTAGTTCTGAATGGGAATCAGTTGGCCTACGACTTAGTGACCTTCCAAACATTGATAATTCCTTTTAGTGATAAACACCATGTCTGCTTTCATGAAAGAGCCTTAAAAAAGATAGCGATAGTCATCAAGCCTAGTAAAGGGTGTGATGTGATTTCCAAACAACTTGAAAGGTTCATACAGATTTAGAGGTCATAACACTGAATTTGTAAATATATCTATTGTTATGAATGGAAATCCAAGTAGCAATGTCTCCCTATATCCAAGGATCGAGGATTATTAGGGTCTATGGAAGGATTAGACATTCAGGAATCAATTGAGTGTCTGAATCAGAATGTCATTGCATCCTAGACCTAAACATTTGAGTAATGCATCTTGGAAAATAAAATTAAACCTCAGAAATCCTCTCAAATTAACCATATACAAGCACCGGGCACACCTTAAAACCTAACCCTAGAAAAGAGATAAAATGGAAAAAACAACTGGTGGAAAAATGAACTCCTGAAACCTAAATTTTCGAAGCCAAAGAGGAGTCAAATACAAATACTAAGATGATTTTGTAAACTTGGAAACCCCTCTTTCAGAAATTCTAGTTGTTGAATGCACCAAAGAATCTCATTCCGTTGGTGACAAAAAGGAAGTTACAAAAGAAGATAATGAATCCACTGTCCCAATTGGATCTATGGAGGATAAGGAAAATACGCCTCCCTTTTCAATCATCTATTTGCGGAGGCTTTTACAGGCTAGATTACGGTGAGTAAAAATAAAAAACTGTTCTCCAAGAATACCACTTCTCCGCCTTGCTAGTTTCTCGGTGCTGCTTGGCTGCTCATCAATGCTTCACTTTCTAAACAGCAGTTGAACCCCAAGGTCGCTGTAAACTAGATGTTTTCATGTTGATTTTCTGTTGGTCTTGGGTTTTATTCTGTGCAGGTTTAAAAGCTTTTGTTCTTGTTCTTGTTCGTTGGGCCTTATTTGTTCAAATCTGGCTTTTTGAAACCTTTTTGTATAAGGGTATAGTCCCTTTCAAAAAATGAGCCCTTTAAAAAAAAATAGCTTACACAAGCACTGGGCATATCAAGCTTTTTTCTTCAATTGAAACCTTCATTCCCGACAGCTTGCAACTGAAAGAATGATTCAAAAGAGTGTCAAAAACATTTCTTTGTACCAAATTGTTCTTGGATATCTGACATTTACCTCCTTCAAAATATCAACAGATGAAAGACATCAAATTGTGATGACTTTCTTTGAATTTTTTCCTACAAAGCAATAAACCCTTTTCAGTTGAATACTCTCTGTCAATACTAATAATAATGGGTAACACACAGAACATTACAGTGAGTGAAATAGTTCCCATCTAATGGGAAAAAGAAGATAGTTATATTGGGTAACATTTCTTTGTACCAAATCATTCTTGGATATTTGGAATTTCCCTCCTTCAAAATATCAATAGATGAAAGGGATCAAATTGTGATGACTCCCTTTGAATTTTCTTTGCCTACGAAGCAGATGAAACCTTTCTATTATAATACTCTCGGTCAAGACTAATAAGAATGGGTAAGACACATAACATTACAGTGAGTGAATGGGTGAGCCTAAACCCTGAGCCCTAAACCCTAAACCCTGAGCCTTAAACCATAAACCCTAAACCCTAACCCTTAAACCTTAAACCCTAATCCCTAAACCCTAAAACCCTAAACCCTAAACCCTCAATCTCAAACCCTAAACCATGAGCCCTAAACCTTAAGACATAAACCCTAAACCCTAAATCCTAAACCTTAACCCCTAAACCTTAAACCTTGAGCCCTAAACCCTGAGCCCTAAACCCTAAACTCTAAACCCTAAAACCTAAACCCTAAACCCTAAACACTAAACCCTAAGTTGTAACGGTAAAAGATGACTTCTTTGGATGATTCCAGGAGTTCTGGAAAGACTTGGGATGAAAAAAATAAGAATTGGAAAGAAATTAGAATACTCTATAAAGTGGAATAATCAACATTGATTCAAGGATTAAATATTTCTTTAGGTACTGAAAAACTCTTCAGCTGCCCCGCTAAGTTCAAAATGAAATATGACCTAGATTTTGAGTTGCATGTAGAATTAGATTTTTAGAATAGTTTCATTGATCGTAAAATGTGATTTGTAGTGTTTTAGTGAAGTATGGAGGTCAAGAACATGTAACTCATACTCAAATTTCATTCAAGGATTCATCCCCTATCTGGAGGAGGAAACCCATTACCATGAGGAACAACTTGAGAAAAAAGGTGTCCATGTACCATAAGCATGCTTACACCCAGGTTTCATCTTGGTTGAAATAAATTAAATTATGAAGGATTCATCATATTCAAAGGTAAAATGTGGAGCTCAAGGATTGACTTTATGATAATCATATCCTGACTCTGTCATTGTACCCAAATCTCTCCAAAGAACAAGCTAAAATGAGCTAGTCATGCCACCAAGGTATCCAGGACCATCATGTGTGAAGTATTAAGGCATTGTCTATCTCCATGAGATACATATGAGCAAAGACACATATGAGAATCTTGAATTTGATTCCATGAAAGGATGATTTTAGAGCTAGGAAAGGTGAAGGGATGATCTTTATATGGAGCACCATGTTTCTAATAATGAGCAATAATCTGAGTTCACTTGATGTAATTCACTTGGTGACTATTCATAAAAACTCATTCAACACCTAGTAGTGTGATCAAACCTTAAGGAGGAGGCACATTACAATCACCTCATTTTTTCCATAGGACAGGAATCCCATTCAGGGAGCAATCCTCTATCTAAAAAGTGAGGATCTCATTTTAGTAAGAAGTAGACAAGCATCATAGAGTTGATTCATGGTCACTAAAGTGAATTATGGACCAAATTTAAAAATTAGTACCAATTCAAGCAGTGGTAGGGCTAAAATCCAATCCAAAAGGTCAAAAAACCTACAAAACGACTATATTTTTTTGCAAAACAAAGACGACTACAATATATATGGCCTAAAAGTTTTAGGTCATTGATGAAATTCTGAAAATGAGTAAGTACTGACCAGATTAGATTTTGAAAAACTATCTTCTAGATTATAACTGTCAGAGCTACGAGACCACTTCCATCAGGTGCAGAGTGACCCTAACTTTTTATATTTACTTAAATAAATTTAAAGTATAATATTTATTTTAGTATTATTTCTTTATACTTTTATTATTTCTTATACTTTACATTTATTTTAGTAAATATGGCTCCTTCAGGCCCTCCTAAACTTCATATAGCTCAAAAATCGTACGGGTTTCATAGTACTAGAAATGCATATGCATTTTAGATCCCTAAATTCCATAACCTAAGAAAACATAACGCAATCATGTTATTACAAAACGTGATCACGTTTCGTTCATTTTCAGGTTTTGTCCACTTTTTGGCCCCACATATTGGTTCACTTACCCAAATATCAATGCATATTTCTTATCCTTGGTGGATGGACTGGAAGTGGTTCGTGGACACCCCTTTCCGTAACTATTCATTAAGCAAAGATTATCGCTGGCTCTCACCACATTTTCCTATGGTTGAAAATATCAACAATTGGTAGGGTCTTCATTACTTTCCTTGTTGCTAGAGGAGGAGGTTTAACACAATCTAGTCAACATGTGTTGAACCTAAAATTATGCATTTTTTGTGGTGTGTCTTACACCAAGATATCTCAGTTGGTACTAGGATGGTTTAAATGGGGTTTTTTTGCTCCAAAATGTCCCTTTTTGGGCACTTGGAAACCTTATTGCATTTTTTTTGGTTTTTCCCAAAGCCCAACGATCTTGGTACTGGATTCATTCTTTCATTTCCCCCCTCCGGCCAGAGTGTTTTACCTAATAACATATTCTTTTAGGAGATAGCCCCAAATTACCTCACTGGCATGTTTTTAGAGGGAAAATTATGTTTTGGTTATGTAACAATGTATTAGTTAGTTATGTAAAGAGAATTGAAACTAACACCTTAGTAGTTTCAAAACATGAACTAACTACAAAAAGATCATCATGTTAAGAGCTAAACAAGACTAAATACCAACATTATGCATTAAAACTTTGAAATAGAAATCAAACTAATATGCTAAGCATTATAATCTCTACTCTTTAGATCACCAAAACACTAAATGAACCTAGATAGATCCATGACAATCAAAGTTGGTTGTTTGATCTTCAAGGGTTTGGGAATGGAAGCTCATCAAAGTATGGCTATAAGACCATTTTGATTATCTCCATATGACCCAAAATCTTGGATGGATGAAATACAAGAATGAGGCTATTAGCTCAAATGAAATATGCTCTGAGATGAAATGATTAGCTATAAACATGTAAGGTGTGTAAAGGTGTAAATAGAAAGGTAGGAGGAGGGATCCTTATATAGCCCAATGGATAAAAGAATTTCTACATCCCTTTACATGTGGGATAATAGCTAGGTTGAGTTAGTTATGGATAAGGATGGTTGAAAGGGGGTTGAGTCAACCTTAGGAGAGTTTATTTTGTCCTCTAGTGACTCATGGGGATTGAGGGGGTTTATTAATTAACCAAAGTGATTAATTAATAGGTGTGCAAGCTTACAGAAGTTTTTTAGAGGAATACTTAGTATGATTTATGTTATGAGAGGATTTTTATCAAATAAGTGACGATTTATTGATTAAATAGAAGAGAGAATTAATTAATTAAGAATAATTAATTAATCTAGAAAGAAAGGGGTATTAATTAATTAGAAATAATTCATTAATCTAAATAGAAAGGGGAGCTTAATTAATTATAATTAATTAATTAATCTAAATAGAAAGGGGAGCTTATTAACGGAAGGTCGTTAATTAGCGTTGTTGTTAGATAAAAGAGTTAATTAACTAACATAATGTAATTAATTAATGACGATAGTGGCGAAAATGTGTGATATTGACGATATGTTGTCAATTTGCGGGAAAGGGTATAAGTAGTGCAATTTAAATATTTAAATTGCTCAAGCTAAATTATAGGTGTTTACAATTATGGAAAGAAAGGAATTTTTTTTTTTTTGATAATATTGAATTTGATCAACAATTCTCCGTGTATAACAAATTGGTGGTTGTATTCAATGTGTTGCTACAGATTTAAAGTTCAAACAAACAAGGTGGCCTTTGAGGTGGAGCACCTTCAGACTCTTCTGCGCCAACTAGGGGATGCCCCTTGTAATGTTTCTTAGGATCCACCTTCACCCTCTCGGCACTCTCCACCTAGTGGTGGTCATCCTCGAGGAGGTTGTCTCAACCATTCTCAATGGAGTTCTTTTAGTCATGCTCATCAGTCTCTGCGCAATCAACCATAGAGACTTTTTTCTCCTCCATCTTGCCATCAGGGTTGAGGCTCCCCCCACCTACTTGTGAGCTTGGTTGGGGCTCACTTATGGCTTCCAAGCCACACACCCATGATGGGTGGAGCCTCCCGCCTCCACCTCCGTCGAATAAGATCCTCTGGATGGCTCTTGTCATTTCTCCCACACGGGTTGTTGAGGCACTAACAATAAAGAAGAAGACCACCCCAGATCTGGTTGGGAAGTGTCAGACTCTGACAAAGACCTACCTAGTTCTGGATGGCCATATGACCATGACCCCCCCTCTTTTGATATTTTTTGCTACCGTTTCTTAAGTTCAATGTTTTAAAAGATGTTTTGGTTGTATTCATAGGCATGGCCCAGTGTGCTCGTGGCTTTGAGGCATGCTCTCATATTGCCCTTTTTTTGATTGGAAACATCTTGTATCATATTTTTTAATATAATATAAGATCTTTTACATTAAAAAATATCAAATTAAAGAAAGTGTGTTTATCAAACAAAGTGTAAAGCTATAAATTGTTCTCTTTATAGTGTAAATATCAACAGATATCATTACTTTCATTAACTAGTCTGTAACCCTATTATGTCTTCTACTAGTCACTTGCCACATAAACTAAACCAAGCATCTTTCTCTATTTCGGGAGGTTAAAGATGTCTCCTATTGTCATCTCAGTTTCCTTCATAGTGAACTGAAAATTATAAATATAAATAATAATTGTAAAACTACATACTTTTTATTAAATATTGTATATAAGCAACATTAATACACTCAAATTTCTCTTTATTCTCCTAAACCCTTCTAATAAAAACTTGCCAACTAGCTTTTGTTCAAAGTGGGTATTCCCAAACTCTGTGAAATCTATATAGAACATCTTCGTCTCTCAAGTGGTATATCTAGACACTCTAGATGATAATATGAATAATTCAATTTTCATGTTTGGTCAACTATTCTTTATTTAAAATATCCACAACCACAAAGATTGAAATTTCTAGAAATGACATGTAAAATGAATTGAAAATAAATTAAACTAATACAATGATAAATTGAAATAAAAAAAATTATTCTAGCTCAAATAAAATATTTACTTTCCCTGGATATCCATTTATATCATCATGTCATCATTTACATGAGGTCAATTTTGAGGTCCACTTGTATCGGTGTTTATAATAATTATGAATAAGAATGTTATGGTTTATCAACATTTGACGTAGGAGGGGGAAATAGTGTGTTTCCATTCCCCCTTATTCCACTCGAGAGTAGGTCATTCATAATTTTTGGGGTAATCTCTCATCATTTAACTTTTTAATATGTTTATTGCTAGTAGGATGAGAGGGACTTGCCTCTAAAGAGGATCTGCAAACAATGTCAACTTGTTAAAAAGAATTAATTAAATTTACTTTAAATAATAAACGAATACATCATACCTCTGCGCATATGAATCCCTCATCCTAAAAATACCATCATCCTCATGTCAATCAATATGGGATGTAGACAAGTAATAATCAATTCGTATCAACTAATTGTTCATTTACAAAAAAAAATTAAAAAATGAACTATAAATCTATACCTCCGTGCGGGGAAGAATTTATGGAATATAAAGGGCATATTTTCTTTCCACCACTATCATCCTCCCCTCAATCTATATAGGAAGTAGAAATGTGGTACACAAGTAGTATTAGAATCATTTAGTGAACTTAAGTAATTTTGTGATGAAAAATAAGTTTTATATATATATATGCAGGTACATGTCGAGTCCCTAGGGGTTGAAAGATGTCGACTCATACGAACTTAGCGTTATTTGTTAGAAGGCTCTTGTAGGTCTCTATAAATAGTAGACCTTTCATTATGGAGATATATAATTATAATTTTTAAATGTGAAAAAATAGTATTAAATTAAAAATTATATTTTAAACTTATACTTCTGTGGTGGGCATGTAGAGTTCGATGAATGTTAAGGTGGCACACGGGCTTCATCTAAATCCTCATTTATGTCATATTGTGTCAAACCATGATCTGTAGAGCCACCATAAGTGAAGGCATTCAAAATCTTTCTGAATTGATTGTGTCCTCTCTAATATCAAAATCAAAAATATAGAATGCGTTGATTTTAGGATATGAACAAATTTTGTTGTGAACAAAATAACACATGGATTTGATAAAAAAATATTTGATTTAAAAAATCATAAGGTTACTAGGAAATTTACATAAAGTTAATGTTATATATAATAATATTCAATTTAATACCCTATACAATAAGTGATTGTTATTCCCAATTATTCGTACTATTAATTAGGTGGCATTTCCAACCTTAACACTGTAAATTAGTCCTTAACACTTCGCCCTTCCACCTAGGTTTTTTATAATCCTATGTGTAGCCTTGTAAGAGTAAAAGCAAGTGAAAAAAGTGGCACAAGTGGCCAAACTAGATTGGACATGAATAGCCTCATGAAAATAAGTGGAAACCGACTTTTAGGACTCATTTATGACTAAATCTAGAATCCTTGACACTTGGGGTAAGATTATAAAGATATTTTGTAATATTTTGGTGTCATTTATAGAATGAAAGGCCTCCATAGTACCATGTAAAATGAGAAAATTAAATTGGTCTTAGTTCAAGTCATTTGTCATTATATATATCTTATTAGGTTTCTACACTCCATTGAAATAATTAATTAATAACATACAATTTAGGAATAGATGACCTTTTAAAATTACCTATTGCACTTTATTATTGACCTTCCTGGTCATCAATGTACATGTGAGGTGCCCAAAACATAGAAACTACCTAGAAAATAAAGCTCCTAATAAATCAATTCCAATATTGAGATAATGACAAGGGGATGAATTAAGGAAAAACATATGACTAAAGGTTTCCATATAAGTAAAGGAGAAGCCATGTGCCTAGTGATTTTGATGATTTTGAAATTGGATTTTTTTGAAAACTCAAGGAAAAAAAATATGAGCTAAGGAGGATATCTTAGGATTTTTAAGTAGTACACCTTATATGAGTGGTTTATGAAAGAAAGGATTGGAGGTAGAATCTCTCCTATTTTAATTTTTTATTTCCTATTTTTTTCTTTCTTGTATCCTAAGTCACAAGTTTTGAGTTTGTGCTTATTTTTTATTATGATAAAGTTAGGTTCAATCTTGCCCAGGGATAAAGTTCAAGAAAAATATGTCTTTAACTACAAACAAAATATATATATATACTTTTTTTCTAAAAAAATGCATAAAGATGCTATAGGGACATAGTGGAGAGAGAATTTTGTCCGCTACTTTTAGTAGCTATATGTGTATACACAAACATTGGAAAATAATGTAAAATAATGTCAAAAATTTCCCATTAAAAAATAATGGATAAATTTAGAGTTCTTGTTCAATGTGAGTAAATTTTGGCATAATTCAAACTTTTTGGATAAAATTTAGAGATCCTTATGACATAGGTTGTCTTTATAAAGAGTTACAATGTTAATAACTATTAGATATTATTGAATGTGATGATTTCCTTGTAAAGTTCTTGTGATTTCATTGTATTTAGTTTGAATAATGGTTTAAGAGGTTCTAATCCCCATGAATTATGTTTCACATTGCCCATTTCCATATTTATCTCAAATATTGAGGGTTTTTAGGGTTTACACAATTTGCCCCTAGGGTTTTAAACCAATTTTCCGTATGGTTTATGTAAGTTATCCTAGGGTTTTTAGAATTTATTTAGGGTTTAAATATTTTTTCTTAAAATATAACCTAGGAATTTACACAACCTATCCTTAGATTTGTATTTTACTTCCTAGGGCTCACATACATTATAAATCAAATTTAAATGAAAATCTACATACCTATAATATGGGATTTATCATATACTCTTCTTCTTCTAGTGGAGGTTTTTTTTCCTTCAAAGTTTTATTTTGATCCATGTCTCTGTTGGTTTTTCATTTTTTATTTGTTCTTCTTTATGTTGTTTTTGTTTTGTTCTCCTCTTCCTTTTTGTTAGTTTTTTTACTATTTTCCCTCTCACTTTTTGTTATCCTTTTGTATTCCACTATGGTTCTCCTATCCTCCCATACCACATTAAAAGGGAGTGAAATAAAGTGTGAGATCCTTTTGGTGTCCCAATTTATTTATTTTTAAGTTAGAGGTAGGTGTGGTACAATTGTGACACAACTCTGATGAAAAATTATGTCACATTAGTGAGATATTTGCACCACCCCTAAAAATTTAAAAACCTCAAGTACCACAAAATTTAATGTTTGTGAGTAGATTTAAATAAACATTACTAAATAATGTTTTTTTTTTTGTGTGTGTGTGTGTGATTAAGATAACCAGTATGTCAAAAGTGTGTAAAACCAAGTAATGTAAAGTGTTAAGTACAAAATGAAACAATAACAATTGTGACAGACGAATGTGGATGCCCCCAGCGACTAGTGTAGGAAGGGTAGAAGGCAAGCATACATGTTGTGTGTAAGAGACGTGTATTTGTGTTCACAAATAGAAAAAGACATGAATGTGCATGTTTGGATGATATAGAAAAATGACATACAATAATCTAACTAGCATGTGTAATAAAGTGACCATGAACAAGCAAAAACAAGCAAGAGTAAAAACAACCATAATATGCAATATGTTGCGGATGGATGGAATGGAATCCAATATGGATGGTAGCATCTGCATGTCCCCCAAGTGAATGGAAATGTATGCAAAGAGGTTCATTTAGTTTTCCACCTCAGTAGTCAAGAATGAACTGTAAATGAGAGTGCATCATCGGGAAATGGTCGAATAGTGTGTGATGTATCTAGCGCGTTGTGATGAGTATGTATGTGTAGTGATGATGATATGCGACATATAGAAGAGATGTGTGTGAACCTTATATCCTAAGCGTATATCATGACAAAATGAATATATGAGTGATGATTTATCCCTAAAGTGTGTATCACTACAAGATGATAGAGGAAGTGACGATGTAGCCTATAGTTATGTCACTACAATACCAATAGTAGGGAGCGGTGATGTAGATTAAAGCGTATACCACTACAAGATGATAGAATATGTGATGATTCATTCTATAGCGTGTGTCAGTACCCTAGAAATTTCACATGATGAAAGGTCAAATGATAAACACGTTATGAATGTAAGGTCCATTTAATTTTTAAACCCTCGGCAATCGAGTATGGACCGAGGAACTAAAGTGTGTCATAGGGTAGTGAGTGCAGTGCGTAGAATATTATGTAGTATATGTAATGAAGATGATAAATGACCATGTGATGTGTATGTAGTGTATATTATTGAATTCAATATGTGTAGTTTGCCTAAGAGCGTATAGTATGTAAGATGCAATGCTAGATGATTTTGATGAAGACTAGTATGATGAATGATGTATATACATGCAAAGATTGAAATGATTTGACTAAATGTAGAATGTGTGAAACACGATGTGTGGTGGTCTATAGTGCAGGTGTGTGTGGGGTTCATGTGTATTATGCCCTCAACGGTAAAGTGTGAACAGAAGCACAAGAGTGTGTCATCAGGTAATGTCGATACTAGTGTATGTTGTGTGTAAAGATCTAGGTGTGAAGTGATGTGAATATTATACGTGTGTGAATGCTAGAGGGGAGATAAGTGTGATGCCCCCCAATTGTACTATGATGATAAATATCTATGCAGCAATGTGAGAGGTGTCATGCCATTGTGGGAGAGTATTGTATGTGTCATGATAAGAGTGAGGGCCAACACAATGGTAGGTCGAAACAACAGTAGGACCATGTGATGGTGGTGGAATGTGAAATGTGTCTTGGCCATCAATAGGATTAGTTGTTTTGACAAAATTGATTGGTTGGATCTTTTATAGGATTGATGACACTGCAGAAGACTTGATAGGAGAAGAAGGTGGACTGATTTTGAGAGGCAGTTGCTTAGATTGATTTGTTGATGTCGTGGATGACGTGAGAGGAGGTGGTGCTGCATTGATCTTTAAAGGGGTTTCTTGACTTAAGTAGATTGTTTAGGTGGCACTTGAGTGATAGAAGAAGGAGCACTAAAAATGATGGCATAATTCTCATTAGACATAGACGAATCAAATTTAGTAACCTATTGAGATGTAGGATTTGTAGATGGGCATGCAATAGAATGTTGTGTAGTAAATGAGATAAAGCCCCGAAACTCAAGATGTTTAATTCTTTGTTGTAAAGCATAGCAATCATTGTCATTATGCCCATTGAGTCGAAGATAATGGTGATATGGACGAACTTGATATTTTTCTAGCCGATAAGGAGGATAGTAATAATTAAGTGGTAAAGTGATCAATTGACGACTAAGGAGCTTAGTAAGAATGTCATGTTGTTTAGTAGTATGGTCAAAGATGAGAGCCTTTGGTAATGGTATGACTTGAGGTTCACTCATGTGAGCACATGTAGTAGACATAGAATGAAGATGTGATGCAGAAGGAGAACAAACATGAGCCTGAGAAGCATCGTCAAGATGTTGGATTTCAGATTTGAGAGATGTAATCGTGGATTCCATAAACTGAAATTTATCTTGAAATAAAGAATGAAGGGCTTGAATCGATTTACAAGTAAAATGATTGGGTTTGGAATCAAGGGATTCCTCAGAAAGACAACCAAAAATAGCATTGACTTGGGTAGGAAACATGTTGATAGGCAAACACATAGTCTCTAGGGTTTTTTTAAGAGTGTCTTTACAAGATGGGTGCATTTGAATCAATTAAAGCAAAGAGACTTGACATACATTAGAATCCGTGATAGAAAAGATGAGGAAAGCCCTAGACAAAAGGTGGATTTGAAGATCAGGTTCACCAAAATGATTAATTAAAAAAGTGTATTTTAGGTAGTTAATCTAAGCTAGAACAACATGTAAATACAGTAAATAAATGCAATAAATGACTATGGAGAGTGACACAAGCAAACTAAACTAATGAAAATGAAAACCCTAATATGCAGGAAGAGTAAGGAAGTGACTTAGCTGATTAGAAAAATTTATTGGAATATGTGACAAAAATGACTGTAGAAATGGGAAGCAGGAATGACTGTGCAGAGGCCTCGAAAAGGAAGGAACAGAGCTATCTGAGTGGTCTGGAGTTCCTAGAGAGGGACTAGGGTGCCTATGGGTGCCCTGGTCTACAGAATGCGTGCTATGATTTGTGCAAAATTTCCAGAACTAAGTTTCACAGGTTTTGTAAGTGATCAAAAAATTTCACTATTTATCGCATTAGGTTCACCGCACTACACCAGGTGTCGCTAATAATACAAGATGAATAGAAAACCTACAAAAGACCATGAGAAGTATCAAAACCATAAAAAAAATAATGCAAATGAATAGGTCAGACAGACCTCAGCTACAACAATAGTGGGCTTACTAACTAACTGGTGTACTACATTTCAGACCCAAATGTAGCTCTGGTGTGTGAAAATCATGTGCCCTAGGTGCTCTTGTGCCATTCACACTTTGCGAAGTAACAAGCTATTACTAGATGTAGAAAATACAATAAAATGGTGGATGGAATAGAATAGAATCCCCTTTTATGCTTGTGTGATGCAGATTAACCAACCTTGTCCCTTGTGATGGAGCTAAATGAATGTAAATGATCTCCAAATGCCTTTGATAGATGTAACCCTAGGTGGATGATAGTAGTGACTAGAGCTTGGTCCCTCATTATGGTCTTATAACTTTATATTTATAGGGTTATTTTGATCTTATTTCGTAATTAACCCCAAAATGGATGACCACCAAAAAGATAAGAAGCTAAAAAGGTTAGAAAGTGCCCAAAAAGTGGCGAGAAAGTGTAAAAAAGGATCAGGGCGACCCAATTGGGACCAAGGCACTAGCGGGTGCCCAAGTACTAACCTCGACGCCCCAGTCAAGGCTAAAATTATGGAAAGTGTAAAAAAATAGATTGGGCATATGTGCGGTGAAGGTCAGGAAATATGATAGAAAGTAAATAGAAATGACCAGAGGACATGGGTTTATTAGTACTTTCTTCACTCAAAAACCCTATGAATAATAGTATGAAACCGAGACTAAATATTACCTAAATTGTGTGATGTAGAGTCTACAACAAGCTAGAAATTGCAAGGTTGTTTGCAAAAGAATGTTGCACTATATCATTCACATCATAGTTCAATTCAATGAAAGAAGTTGTCATTTCTTTTTAAAAAGGTGTGATGAATGAAAAAAACTAATTGTGTTCTTGATCGAAGTCACGATTACCTAGCATGTCTAGGTCATTCCACTCCATTGAATTGGAAGGATGATTTTAGGATAGTAATTACCATTCATTTTCTTCCATTTGATGATGTTTTATGTCCTCACTATTAGTGAGTTCATCACTAGAGGATGAATTACTTTCACAAGTGTTGCATTACATGTGCCACACATGATAGTCGTGACAGATTGTTTATTAATTTTTGGCAATATAATCTCTATCATATCCAATGTCTTGAACAATGTGCCTAAATGATTTGCATAACAAGATTTCTAACATGAAAAATGCTTCAAATGCCTCGGTTTCTAGTGATGGCATGTTATTATAGCATGGATTCACTCTGACAATGGTTGCAATGTTTCTTCTTTTCCATTTTTGGTTGACACAATTTGCTCTAAAAGTATAATGTTTTGTCATTTCTATAAGTGACAAAGTTTTCATTACATAAGGTCTAGAAATATATGCATTCATAAATGTTGAGCCATGCACATTGTCAACATCACTTGTGGACACTTTCTGCAAGATCTTTTTGCCTACATTTAAAAAAAAAAGTTTCAGGTGCAAACTACAAGCGAAATTTTTTGCAATAGATGACACGTTTCCTAGGAACTTATATCTCTCTCAACAATGATCTTTATCACAAGTTTACTAAATGACTTGGATTCAGAATCAAAAACATCGGAGTTATTCAAAATGCCTAATAGAAGTTGGTGGTATGTTTCATATTTTTATTATGATTTTGCAGCATACTTTGCAATGTATTTCAAAATTGTATGGCTTGAAAGTACAGGATGACAATCATTATTCGCATGCCAAATGAACAAGATATCTGGATTATGATTTTTCAACCTATCATCATTTCATATAGGTGTGTATTGTCTTTTTCCAATGTCATCCATGATTAAATAAGATGCAAATTATAGTTGTTAAGGTGCATTGTATCGATAATGAAGCCTTTGTCCCTTTTTACACAAGTAGGTAAATTCAGTGCATTTGATGTCTTTGGACTCGATTCAACAACTCTTGATAATCGAGGTCAGAATCAATATGAAAAGTACAAGTTGTGTCTAGAAAGCATGAGTCTTCAACAAATGAGTTTTGTATCCTTGTGTAAAGTTGGAAATTAGCCTTTTTATTTCAGGCAGAGTATATTTATCAAAGAAATATTTTTCAACTTCAATTGCATAAGGTTCCTCCCGATTCAGGTTGTCAACATTAGGTGCATTCTCTATCCAAATGAATCCATCAATGTGGGTTGACCCTTTATGTTTCCATTCATATCTTATGTGCATGTTGAAGAAAAAGAGAAGAAAAGAAATGATGTTATGCTAGTATGAAAATTTGAAATGAATATTTTATCGCATATTCAATTTTTTGGTTCAAGCGCAATAGGAGAGGGCATCCATTGTTGCACCAATAATCTATTGCATGCATATGCTTCTCCAATGCTTCTTCATGAAATATGGTGAATCAGTGATGCATGTAGAGAGAATTCATGTGCAAGTTTATTATGATATTAGCCACTCTCCAACGGGACAATAATGTTGGATCAATATGCATCTCTCTAGGCATGAACGTATGTAAATTGGGCCACTTTATGTTTGTCGCGCTCAAAGTGAAAAAAACGAGTAGGGGAGCCAAATTGTAAAACCATATCAAAACATTCTACCTGAATTTTCGACCAATAAGATTTGGTGCCCCGTTGATTGGATGCAAAGCACATAAGATGGTCAATGAGTTTATCATTCAGTATGTCCTGCAAGAGGCTTTACAGTTCTATAATTATTTCGGGGAAAATTATTCTAATATTTTTTAAAATAAAACAATTGTTTTAGCTTGACATATATGATGCATAATAATGTTTTCCAATATATATGGAAACCTTGGGTGCCTTCCAAACCTACCATCATGGTAATGCATCAAATGGAGGGCATATTCATGCATCTATATCTCTTTTATATGTGGTTGTTTTAGCATGACCCCTCCATAAGGAAATAGACAAGGGAAATTCATTGCAAACAAGCCTTCAATATTGTATCCATTAATTGTGGAGAAACCAATATTCGGCCATACGATGGAGGGAATATGTTTTTTTTTAATGTTGTTAGAGGAATGAATGAATGGTTTCTATTTCTGTAGGCATTTTTGTCATCCATAAGTTGCACTCTAATAGAGAATGGTGTGTATAATCTCTCTTATATTGACAAAATTGGAACACCTCAAGGATGTGGGTAACCTATGGTTGAGGTGAACCTCCAAAGAGGGGCGGTTCCCTTGTATATCACCTAAAACAAAGAAAAAATTGACAAGGAATGTGGGAAAATGGAAATAAGTGTGATGCAACATTAATTTAACACATGTGTGTAACTCTACACACAGAGAAATCCAAGATCCACACACCTGCACAACTCTAAGTTATTTTACAAAATTAAATCAAAGGTTTATGATAAAAGGAAAGTGGTGTAGAGGGAGTAAATTCCACACTAAAGAAACAGAATATTCCTATCAAACACGATGAAAAATTAGAAAAACAATGATATAGGGAAAAAATGGAGCTTTTTATTCAGAGGTGCAAGTACAAAGCTAGGATTGTCAAAGCTAAACAACCCACAGTGTGTATATCATAATTTCTACAATCAAAGTAGCCTTTATTATACTATTTCCTTCTAAAAATAGCTTGTCTAAGTTATTTTTTATTTATTTTCTTCAACACCTTTGGTGCCAATTATAGGACTGCAGTTGCTAAATTTATCCAAAAGCACTTCTCTTTTAGCCAATTTCTATTTTAGATCAGCACTTGCTAAATTTAATATAAACTATCTTTATCCATCCACTCATGCACTCGCTTCAACTCCTAAAAATAGAACTGGAACTTATATTTTTAGCACTTCCATTTTTAGCACCAACTATTTTTAGCCAAACATTATTTTTAGCCAAATACTATTTTTAGCCAATGTTATTTTTAGCACTTCTAAAAATAGAACTGAACTTCTTGGCATGAAAAATATGGTAACATTTTGGCAACATCACAAGATTTTTTGCCTGCTAAATAAAGAGATCAGTAGTCTTATACATCTATTGGGCTATGAAGTCACATACCTCTATCAATAATTTGTATCCTCTGAAACAAAACATCTAAAATACCCTCTCCAACAAAAGGAAAACATGAGCATGCAAGAACTTCTTGAAAAGACAACTAACTAAGAAAACTGAAAAATAATGTGCATGCAAGTGCTTATTATGCAATAAACAAACCTAAACTACTCCTAATATTTTCAAAGAGAAAGGAAAAAACTAAATAAAACCACATACTAGTTGGGAGAAATGACTTCCTTTTCTCATAAAATGTAGCCATTAGATTAGTTTGGGAACTAGATCACATGGTCAAAGTGAAGACATGGTTTGCACCATTGATTTACTCAATACATCAATCTAGAAAAGAATAAACAACTATAAGGGATCCACACTCTTTCTTTGTAGATTTTGGGGCTGATATTTGATAATTTGAATCTCTTTCTTATGCTTTAAAATGGACACAATTGATGGCAACTCCTTATGTGGCTCTAAGTTGGCTAAATACCTGATTGGACACGGTATTCTCATAGTCGATAAAGTGATTTTTCTAATCTTCCCCTCTTCTTTGTGTGTAATATCATCATTTGGAGTACTTGAGGCACTTCACTGATCATATTGGATTATTGGAGACTGATCTGAAATCTTTTCTACTTCATCCTTTACAAACAACCTCATATTTGATTCTTTCTCAAGCTCGAAAGAAGATTCAATAACAAGAGAGTATTTATTGAAGAAGATAGATGATGGAGTTGGAATATTTACGATTTCAATTAGCTCTTCCTCATCATCAAAATCCTCTAAATCTGATAAAACCTCATCCTCTTTATTGTTCGTGCTTAAGGAAAAATCCTTTTGAATTTGAATTTATTTGTTGATTTCTTCCATTGTATGACTGTTTGCAAGATAATATGAAGATGATATAGGCTCAAGATTGTTGATTTGATCCTTAGAAATAGTCATATGCTCCTTCAAAACATTATCTTTACGTTGTATCTCAAGAGATTTGAGAAAACTTTGTCTAACCTTTGCATGTTGGTCATACTCTTCCTGCTACTCTGTAACTTTAACCACTTTCATGTACTCCTCTTTTGTAGGCTTAACCAACCATGGAATTTGTTTATCTTCAAACTGTAAGCTTTATTTTGTTAGATTTTTCCTAAGAACTTCTTCACTTGGCTCTTTAGTTGGTTGCTCTTCCAAACTAATTTTTTGATTAGTTTCATTCTAGAATGGATTTAGGAATATGTGGGGAGGGGTGGTTTGGGTTACTAACTAATTTTGTAATGGTTAAGATGATTGGAGAGGTGTAAGATCTTATAGAGGAGAAGCTTTAAGAAATGTAGGAATTTGGGACTTGGGCTCCGGTTGAAGTGGTTGAAAAGTAGAAGTAGCAGGGTTATAAGATGATAGTGAAGAATTACCTCATTGATAGGGTTTCTCAATACTATATTGGTAAGCTTCCATCTCTTCATTCCAATATGATATTTTTGGTATTAATTTAGACAAAAGTTTATCTTATCTCTAGGACTATACTAGTTTCGCATAGGACTGGCCCATGGGTAAGGTACCCTGAATCCAAGCTTGGTTGTCTTGATGGTACTTGTTGCTCTCATTTGTACCATTTTTATCTCCAAGTGTTGTACATGCATCTGTAAATCATCATTAGGAATGGAATTATTTCCATAATTTGCATATTCCTGCTCCTAAAAAAACACCATTATTATTAGGATAACCATACAAATTGTTTGGATCATGGGCATATTCATTATGATTGGGCTTATAATATTGATTTGGAGGAGGATTTTGGGAAAAAGGAGGTGGATGGGAGTAATAATTATCTTGAAACTGAGAATTCCAATGAGGAATTGAAGTCATGATTGCAAAACCTCATAAAAATATGGAAAGATGGAGGAAATGGTCTGTTGATTGAGGAAAAGGGATCTTTGGGCCAATGGAGTTGCCAGATGTTGAATATTTGAGTCTCAAACACTGATATTTGCTAATAATAACATCAATTTCTTTAGCAGAATTTTTGTGTAGAGTCCCATTGGGTGTGCTAGAAATTTTTGTCACCCAGAAGTTGAACGTTGATAGAGAGTGGTGTGTGTACTCTCTTTTGTTGACAAAATTGGAACACCTCAAGGCTGTGGGTAACATATGTCTGAGGTGAACCTCTAGAGAGGGTTGGTTCCCTTGTGAATCACCTAAAATATGAAAAAAATGACAAGGAAAAGGGAAAAGGAATGTTGGAAAAGGGAAATAAGGGTGACACACTAATAATTTAACACATGCATGTAACTCTAGACACAGAGAAATCAAATATCCACTCATTTGCACAACTCTAAGCTACTTTGCAAAATTAATTCAAGGGTTTAGGAGAAAAGGACAACGGTAGAGGGAGTAAATTCCACACTAAAGCAACACAATATTCCTATCAAAGACAATGAAAAATCAGAAAAACAATTATATGAGAGGGCAAAAATGGAGCTTTTTTATTTAGAGGTGCAAGTATAAGGCTAGGATTTCCATAGCAAAACAACCCACAATGGGTATATCGTAATTTCTACAATAAAAAAGCCTTTATTAGACTGTTGCATTTTTAAAATAGCTTGTTTGAGCTATTTTTAATTTATTTTTTTAGTTTCTTTAACCCCCGTCGGCACAAATTATAGGAATGCAGTTGTTAAATTTATCCAAAAGCACTTCTCTTTTAGCCGATTTTTATTTTGGAGCATCACTTGCTAAATTTAATAAAAGCTATCTTTATCCATCCACTCATGCACTCCCTTCAACTCCTAAAAATAGAACTGAAACTTCTATTTTTATCACTTCCATTTTTAGCACCAACTATTTTTAGCCCAAACGCTATTTTTAGCCAAATACTATTTTTAGCCAATGACATTTTTAGCACTTCTAAAAAATAGAACTGAACTTCTTGCCGTGAAAAATATAGTAACATGCATGTTGGGTTGTACAAGAACAAAATATGAAGCATTTGGTTGCATTTCCTCCAACAAAGAGATGTGAAGGTGATGAGAGGGAGTCTATACAGCGTAACCATTCATGGCAGAAATAACAGTACTGTGAAGTAAGGGGGAGACATCACTGTAAACATCAAGTAATAAAAACAATGCATGCCCATCAACTTCTACATCTCTATAATAAGGGTCATGACAAATTTTGCATGGCAAGGCATTAACAATGTGTGACCTGGAAACACAAAAGTCATATGTCATGTGCTTCATGTCTGGTTTCTTTGCAATTAAAATGTCAAGTTCTGAAACACGACGAGGTAAGGAGTGAGTTATATGCATGATGTCCTGTGGGAAACATATAGGGTGGCCGATGTATTTATATTGCCCACCGCAAAAGTGGGTTAACCTTCATAATTAGCATTTCTTCCACTTGGCTCAACATGCTTAAGACAAGAGGTTGCTCTCTCGGCTCCATATTGTTCCATTGTGAGAACATGTGCCCCTCCTTTTCTGAATCACAATGGTAGCAGATATGTTTTCCTTGCCAAAGGTGTGTCTTGATTCCTGGATATTTTTCCAAGCAAATAGAGCATGTGGAGAAGCATGACAATTTGTCAATATGATGGAGGAAGTGAACTTGAGCCTTTTGAAATCCTGGGCCATGCACAGTGGGATGCGGTGCCTATACATTTTGTTCACCATGCAAGGCTTCAAAATCCTGGTTGTTATACAACAGGATTGTGCGGTTCTACAAAAGTATGGTCGGGTCTAGGCATGAATGGTAAGGGCCTGAGAACTTTATTCTGGCTTTAAAATTGTTCTCTTGCAGCCAACAACTGCCTTTTTTCACGCCTTCTTCTATTTATCTTTTCCTCATTCCACTTCATTTTTCAGAGCTTTCCTTTTTCGTCTAGATGGTTGGCGTGGATCACTACACTCATAGGAAGACATGTTATGGTCCTATTTAGTGGCCCCAAGTGTGAGGTGTGTAGCTATTTTGGAGAAAACTAGTAGTAATTTTAGGAAAGAAAGGCACATGAGATAACCTTTTTTTTAGCGTGTCATTAATTGGTTGCTTTTCAGCAAAGAACATAGCATCAAAGGTAGTTAGAAGAAAGCAATTTGTTGATTTTTTTATTTGTTTTAATGTTTTAGAATCCATTTCCAACCATATGCTAAAAATTTAGAAACATTAAATTCGAACATGTGCCAACAAATTTATTTAAATTTATAAATCATTTTTCCATGATTGTAGTAAAGCCATTGTTCTCTATTCATAGTAAAGAAACCATACATAAAATAGAATTGAAGGCTCAAGGGTAGAAGTGGATATTTAGATTAGACAAAAGACTTCCATATACGATGGTAGCACTCCAAATACCAAAATACATAATTTTGATATGGCATCAACAGTGACAGTAATGTGTGGAATCCATCAAGAAGCAAAAAGTGCTAATATATATGTACAATCTTGAAACCATTATATGGCAGAAAAACTATTGTAACATCTCAAGAAGGTACAACCTTGAGATTTCTTTGCAAAGTGAAAGGATCTTAGTTTCAAAGCACATTTGTTAGCTTTAAGCACAACAATGGTGATGCACTCCTCTTCCTTAAACAAATACTTTTTGACAAACAAAGTTAGGAGAAACTGGTGTGAGATGACTTGTGCATGAATCGTGCAAGCGCTTCATGCACAAATTCAAGTTCAATATCGAGTAAGCATAGGTCCTTTGCACTTATCTCTATGAGCAAGAAAGTAGCATCATCAAATGTGATTGTATATTTCAAATCTCTGGTATGATCTTGCAGGTGAAGCTTCAATATGTATTTGTTATCACAATCAACCAAGTCAACATCATATTTAGGGAAATGGAATGTGTTAGTATTAGTCTGTATTTCCTTCTTCTTGTGTTTTTTCCTAGCAACCACACATGAGAAAGCTAGATAATAGAATTTGTCCATGTGAACAGCTGCAATTGTGCATTTAACAACAAAAACCTTATTTTTTTCAAAGCAAACACTTTCTTCAATTTCTTATATATGTTTCCTAGGACACATGTTGTTATGCAAGGGTTTCCTTGATAAGGATGAAGAAAGTGTAGTCAAGCCTTTATCAACATACCATTTTTTAAACTGACGTGTCTCTTTTGTGGGAGGGTCAATGAGAAGACTTGTTGTGTTGATAGTGTCAATAGAAATTTCATTCTAGACATACTTTTGACTAATTTTGATTGCAAGGACAATAAGAGCCGCATTTGAATGCAAATATGAAAGGCATGAACCTGTCATGTCACAAAAATCACCCCATAGGGTGACATCAATAATATAACCTTACATATCTATCATTTGGCATGTTATTTTCCTTCTCTCGACACCATCTTTCTTTCGTACTTCCGAGATGCCTGATACAAATGTCACGATCCTAATAAAATCAACCATGGAATTTACTGGGGAAGCTTGCAATTCTATCAACATCTTGAAGCAAAACATTTGCATGGGAATGGTTGATGATTCATCAAGGAATTGTATAATAAAAATTGTATAATAAAAGAGGTCGTTCACAAGAATATATCATATGGATCATTCAAATGGCCAAAGTTCTTGTTTGTGATCTTAATTTTCCCATTGGAAACTATATATATATATCACATATATGTATAGTATCATAGAACTCATCTATAGATTCATTGAAACATGTCATGTAGATTCATTGAAACATGTCATGTGTATTTCCCCACGCTCACTATCGATGAAGTCAAAAAACCTAAAGAGCCTTCCATTAGACCTGGAGTTATTCAATACTCCAACAGAGTTATTCAATACTCCAACAGGTTACGTTTGGAAGCAACCCTACTTTTCACTAATCAACGATTCAAATGAGGGCTCAGATCTCTAACTGGGACAGTTGTTGCATCCATATGTGCCCCATAAAGAGATAACAATAGAGCTTACAAAGGATAGGTCATGCTTGGAGAAGTTACTCTCATTACATAGCTTGCAAGTTCTGCTCTAACACCAGAGGGTTCAGCCTCAGGGACATTACAATTATATCCATATCCAAGGTAAGAATCATCTTGCATTAGAGGAAATAATTGTAAAAAAACTAGAATATTGTTGTCTTTATTGTATCAAAAAATTAAAAAAATGAAGAAGTATGTGAGCTCACATTATATCTTTCATATATGTGCAAGCATATGAAGTCAATTTGACTATCGTACCCTTTGAAAGCTCTCCAGATATTGCATGATTGTTAAACCTGAACGGTACGAATCCACAATGGGAATTCATTCCATCAAACAAGGGCACCCTAAACTTTAGTCTTTAACCTTGAAATGTCATGCGGGCTCCAACGATACCATGCAGTTTTTGAATACAAGGCATAAATGTAACAACCTTTATAGTCATTAATAATATTTGTAAAAAGACTAAAATAATAAGAGATAAAAGAAATAGTCTGCAATGGTTCAAGTTGAATGTCATGTGGTTGCAGAGGATGATATACCTGATAACGGGTATAAATATGGACTTACTTAGGCGCTTCAACAACTCTAAGGGATTCCTCGATATTTTATGCATTTTCAAAGTAAGGATTTGTTGAGCCATTTTTATGTCATTGTTATATATTCAAGGCCCATAAATTTTAATGGAGAAGGATATAAAATTTCTCTGAAAGATCTAGTTTTTCTGAACTTCAGTGAAAGTAGAGATCATGTTTTTTTTCAAAATAATATAAACACCAACCAAAAATAAACAAAAACATAAAATAAAATCCATATTTGTTGTTTTCATTTTGTGAAAAATGGAAGTAATTGGGAAAAATCCAACATATCTATGGTATAGCCTACATGCTCTCCAACACAGCGAAGGTTACAGCTAAGATTGAAAGTTCGCCTAGCCCTGACAAGGTGATGTACATCCCTTTTTATTCATCCCATTGTTCACTTACCTAACACAAAATACGAGGTAGACGATGTGAAAGTACAAGTCCCTGACCACATTGAACCATATCGATAAATCTTTAGTGTTTAGTGAGTTTGACTTTCACGTCAAACTAAGATTAGGAAGTCTATGAGATGAGTCATGTGATGACCCCAAAAATCTTGTTTGTAGCTTTTTGTAAAGAGAATCACAAATTGATAGTCAAACAAATAATATTGGTTATGGTAAAGACTCAGGAAAATATAGTTTTGCTCCCAAGGATTCAACTGTAAATGCATGCAAATCATGAAGATTCCTTTTCTCGCGTCTTATCCATTCAAACAAAAGGTATACATAAGCTACAACACGTGCCCTTAAGGGCAACACCATCTTGCATTTTCTTGACATTTACCCATTTGTATATATGTTATAGTGGAAAAGAATAATTTACCAATTGGCTATTTTTAATAATTTTTTTCCAAACTAAACATGAACCCATCGAGAATGAAAATTCAGTCTAATTTATATAAAACAAGTTTATTGTTATTTTTATTTGAAATATATACATTTCATGAATGATGAAAATTTATTGTGGAAAAATTAAAATACTCAGATCCATGGACAGTTACATATTAGAATTAGCATTGGCTTCCATTTTCCATGGAAAATTAGGTATTGGGATTACAATTAGAATTGAAAGAAAGTTTTAAATAACGTCATATCCAAGGTCCAAGAGAAAAAGTAGTAGGTAAAGAAGAAGACCTGAGAGTTGAATAAAAGAGCAGAGAAGATCGACAACACAAACCATAAATACAAAGAAATCAAGGACACATTAATGCTTAAATATTTTTCACTTACACGTGTGAATTGTTCCCATGAGTAGCTAAGGGCCTGGTTCAATGCAAAGGTGAAGAAAATGAGACGGTTATGAAGAAAATTGTGGGAGAGTTGGAATTTGAGATCTGTGATTGCTAATCTATAGAAAAATGCAGCAATGTTGAGGCAACAACAGAGCAGAGAGAAAACATGATGAGGTATATGGAATTAGAGATTGAGTCAAAGAGAACAACACGTTATGTGTTTTTTGAGAACAAATGACATTATGATGATTTGAAGATGAAGCTAATGGACTGCGATAGGAACCTTCAACAGGAAAGCATGTAAAAGTAACAACAGATGTTTGACAAAATGCCTTGAAGAAATTTGGTAAAAAAAACTTTAAGAACACAGAACGAAGATCCCCTGTAGCTGAATACAAAGTAGTTTTTTAGTCAGTTGTTATTTTTTCCAGTTATAAGGAGTGGAAGCATGAACAAGGCACGATAGGTGAAAGAAAATTGGTATCATGGGCTCCTGTGATGGAAAGATATGCACATATCAGTGAAATAAAAGTGGTATCATGGGCTACTGTGATGACATGATATGTATAGAATGGATATGTTAAAGAGGTCTTAGAAACTATTAAGAAATCGTATCTAGAAAGCATAAAATAGAGTGACACTTTTTATTTCTTGAAAAATGTAAACAATACTATCAAAAACAAGGATTGATATGTATTTCATCAATACGCAATTGTAAGAGCACTATAATACTCTCTCTACACTGCAGTGAAACTCCTACACACCATCCATAACAAGGCAAAATGAATTCTGGACAACAAACTAGAAAAAATATTTGGTGCGCAGGTCTGTCCTACCTCGGACGACATGGTCCACATTCCGCGGTGTGGCACACAATATCTTATGCATGTCATACATGAAAGCTAAAACAATTTTTCCTTCACATCCAAATCCATGGATTGCCCCATTCGAGAATTCATTCGAATATGAAACACCAACCACCTATACCCGCTAAAAATAAATGTGCGCCTCTCCAAGGTTATAAGAATGCACAGTGCATAATCCAATCAAATGACTGCCATCCTTTCAATGGTCATCCAAATAAAAAAACCAAATGGTGTCCATAGATTTGGACTTGTAGGTAAGGGTTCCTAGTTGTATAACATTTATCAGCGTAATAACACCTATCGATGTAATTAATTAAACAAACATATATTTAATTAATTTAAGGTTTATAAATAACTTGAATTACCCTAAAGTAGTAGTAGACATCAGTGACAATCCCCACATAGGTATAAAGAGCTCCAAAATAGGTTTAAGAGTCAATATTCACACACCAAGAGCCCTCAAAGCCAAGTCAAACACAAGCGAGCTAAGTCACTACAAAGCATTATCAAGTGATCATGTTATCAAATATAGTTATATCCATGCAACATTATATCTCTATGTGGATGATTACATGTTGTTGGAGGCCTCTTTGGAGTAGTTCTAATGTAAACAGTGTATGGATTGTACTTTAATCTAAACACTAATATTTTTGTAGGGTTTTTACCAATGGTTAAGGTTTTGTTTCAATTTTATTCATTATAAAAGAGTTTCACACATTTGTGAGACCTAATATTTGACAATAAAGCATATTCCAATCACTCAAAGAAGTCCAAAAATTTATAGAGCACCATCTTCTACCCAAACTAAATCATCCGAAAGGACGAAACCACTAAACGATTTGGTCCAAAAATAATGGTTTTGTCCCTATTCACAACACACTTCTAGAATTAAAGACAAATCATCTAAATGGCATTTCTAGCTAGTTCATCTACCACTTACACCTAGACCACCTTCCAAACCATTCAAATAGCTAATTTCACTCACCTTCTCATGCTTTGCCCTATTTGACACACATTATAATTAATTTATCTTACAATTTTTTATACATATAAGTTCATACCTGAATGTAATGTTTAATTAATAAATCTGAATACTACATCCTATTCTAACCTTAATATGAAATTTAGATAAGTAAATGGATTCCTTCCCTTCCCCACATTTATTTTCTCAGGTTGAATCACTATCTTGTTTATAAACAAGTATGATTATCTTCACAACAGGGTATGTTATCATTGTTTTTCTTGCAAAAGTTGTCACATTATCACTTCATAGTCACAAGCTTTTTAAATATTGTTCAACACCACTCTTAATTTACTTCCATTATCAATTTATTAGTAATGTCATCTCTTCACCATAACAATATTCCACCATCTAATATTAAGTTTTTCTCTATTCGTGGCCATCATGACCTAACATCTACCAATTGCCTCACAAGTTTTTTTTTATTATTGGCAAATAGTTTTTTGAAAGGGACTATACCCTTGTACATGAAGGCTCAAAAGCCAAGATTGAATCATGAAAGCCCAACAGCAGAAAACAATCTGCTTAGAAAAGAACCAACACCCAGTAACGATTCAGCAAAAAAAGCTGAGAAAAACAACAACCAGTCAGCAACTGCACCACATCTCCATGGCAAATCCAAAAAACAATGTTCGGCAAAGACATGGGACAATGTAGAACAGTCCGAACACCAAAAGAGAGACAAATCATCGAGGCGGAGAAGTGGCATTCTTTAAAATAACCTTTTTCTTTTTACGGACAGTTACCCACCCTGATGATGCCTCCACGAATGGAGGGTTAGAAAAAGGAGAATCCTCCAAAGTTGCAAAATTTCCAACTAAACAACATCACTGTTTTCATGAGATAATTTTTCCATGCTGTCAACAACTAAATGAGATAAATTTGTTGCAATTTCCTTGTTGTTGGCAATAGGATTTTCCGATAAAGGGATTTCAGGGACAAATCCAGATTCAACCTTAGCATTTAATTTAAATCAAGGTCCTCTTTTGCATCGAAAACCAAATGTTCTAGGAGGGCATCTTTCCACCAACTGCGTTTCTCATGCTGGCTCTTTGCCAACCCACAAGCAATAGAGGTATGACCTAAACAGAAACACCTTCTACATCGAAATGGAAGACCCTCGTAATCTAAAGGTTGTGACCAAGTTCTGTTTTGCACCCTAAGATCAATGGTTGCTGGGAGGTTTTTAGCCATGTCAAGTTCCACCAAGATTCGAGCATAGATAGTGTGGGTGTAATCAGAAGTTTGAGAATCTATAAACAGTGAAGTTCCCAAGGTGTTTCCAATAGATTTCAAACATTCACCGCTCCAGAATTGGAGGGTAAATGGGGTTCAGTCGGATCCAAATAGGTTTGCATGAAAAAGACTTAGTGAGCGGGTTAAAAGAGGGGAACCAGGGTTTAATGATCAGGTACTTAGATTGGCAAACCCAAAGCTTGGAAGCGATGGAGTTTTTATCAGCAATTGAAGAGAAAGTCACAATTAAGATACCTTTAGCACACGGATAGAACAGCCGAACACCAAAAGAGAGACAAATAAGTCTAACCTCCCAACGAGCAAAGGAGTCTAGTGCTTGGAAATCCATACGTGTAGGTCAGGAAGGTTGGGCCAGAGTCCTCCGAATCTATAGATCAAAGCATGTTCCTGATAGTATTTTTCAGTTGTAATGACCTCCTCCCCAAATGTTATGCATGGAGTATTGTCTGCTGGCTTCATAGGAGAATCCTTACTCGTTGATGCATCCTTGAATGAGGTTACAGTGGGGCCATGAATAGAAGCACCTTGGCTAGTCCCGTCAAGAGCATGGTGAACTCCTAGTACAGGTGCTCCATCTCCACCAGGGGGAGCCTGACCGGTTGTTGTGTCGTCATCCTCAAAGGATGTAAAATCGAGATTAATCCAAGATAGGGTCGAGTCCTCTTGATTAGCCTCCAAGGTGACCCTTTCACTCTGCAGTTGGAATTGCCTCACAAGTGACTAGTTCACTTTTCAGTGCTTACATCTTGACTCATTAGCTCGATCATTTTTTTTAGAACACACAACCCTTGAACTTATTTGTCTCCTCTCAATACAACTTGTGAGATTAGACTTATTAACATTTCCATTTTATATGGGTCATTATCTTTGTTGTTGTGGTTTGTGATAGGTCACATTACAAATTATCGCAACTCAGTCCACGAGATTGCTTTTCATACTCACTACTTCAAAACTTACACAACAACCTCAATGTGTTCAAATAAAATATTCTTCATTTGATTATCTCACTTGAAACCCAACAATTTCCTCTGAGAGCATGTAAATTCATTACATTCTAACATCTCATTACTCACTGCTTTACCTCACTTTGATATCATTATCAATATTTACCATCTCCCTTTTCTATTATAGTATTGGTCACAATTCCTAATAAACAATGACAATGAACCATTTAATATTGATTTTTTTTAAGTTTTATAATGTCTTTTCATCCTTTTGCATTGCTAATAGATGAAGAATTAATCACCAAACATTTCAAAAAACATTCAACCTTCTCTTATTAGGCACAATTATGGTGAGAGGGTTGATGTTAAGAGTATATTACATGTCATCATCATTATTACAATATTAAATTGTGGCATCCAAAACCCAAACAAGGTTCTTAGTAGTAGATAAAGATAAATACCTATAATCATACTATTAATCACAACACAACAATGTAAATCTTGAATTCCTTAATTCTATAGAAGTAGAAGCAATGAAAACATAGAATTTAGAAATATAACTATTTTCGATAGTGGTACAAATGTGGTATGGTGCACAACTTTGCACCACCATTTGTG
Source organism: Taxus chinensis (assembly GCA_019776745.2). Taxonomy (NCBI): domain Eukaryota; kingdom Viridiplantae; phylum Streptophyta; class Pinopsida; order Cupressales; family Taxaceae; genus Taxus; species Taxus chinensis. Next base: position 598,550,698 of record CM034155.1, on the reverse strand, counting down.
TCGAGTTTGCATTGCCCAAAAAAATAAAAACATTTAAAAAAATACAAAATGCCTAAAAGTGACACTAATTGAACTTTGTGTTGTAGTAGTAACATATCTTTATCTATTACATTATTGCTCTCTTTATAACGCGTGCTAATGAGTCCAAATTAAGTCTTATCCATTGCACCAAATAATATTATTCCTTCTCTTATAAAGTGGATTTAGATGTAGTCTTAAGAACTAGAATATAGTTGATCTATCTTTGAAAATTCTGTTGCAATCTAAATGTTTTCATTTCATAATATTTCTTGTAAGTTGGAATGCAATATTGTGTATGAGCAAGTCATTTGATCTCTTGAATGTATTACGACAAGTGTAATACTCACATAGTTAAGAGAACATGACTCACAAATATCACAATAGTCGTAAATCCAAGATCACAAGACTCACAATACAAAGAGCGGAGGACTTGGGTGCAGGACTAGGGTGTAGGACTCAGGCGCAGGACTCACAAAACTAGCGTCGGACTCGTAGAATTAACACAGAACTTGATATAACTAAAATTTCACAACTCTAAATGAGATTATGAGAGAGGTTTTTGTTCCTCTTATTTTTATGATGAAAAAATTCTCTCCATTTTTACACAACAATAATATTTTTGAAGATATCAACATTTAAAGAAGAAGATTTTCAAGCGTAGTACTAGCAGAACTAACACAAGAATCCACCTATCTAAAATTACAGAGCTCCAAATAAGATTCTAAGAGATTTTTTTTTTCCTCTTATTTTTATTATAAAAAACTCTCTCCATTTTTACACATCAATAAAATTTTTGAAGATACCAACATTTGAAGAAGAAGGTTTTCAAGCACAATACTAGCAGACCTAGCACAAAAATCCATCTAGCTAAAATTTCAGAGCTCCAAATGAGATTTTGATAGAGGTTTTTGTTCCTATTATTGTTATGATGAAAAAATCTCTCAATTTTTACACAACAATAATAGTTTTGAAGATATAATCATTTGAAGCAGAAGGTTTTCAAGTGCAGGACTCACACAAGCAACATCAGATTCTCTATAACCAAAGTTGAAGATCTTCAAATGAGAATGTGAGAGAGGTTTTTGTTCCTCTTATTGTTAGGAGAAAAAATATCTCCCCATTTTTACACATCAGAAATAATCGAGGAGATATTCTCATTTTAATTTTCAGCTGAATAAGGTTAAAAAAAAGTTAATAAGGCAAAAAAACATAGGTTCAGTAAAACTGTGATATCTCCCTCATTTCTCAATGAAAATGAGAATTTCAAGATTTTTTGGAAATCTTGCAATAAGGAGAATAAAACCCAAAAAATATTTGAATATATTCTTCCAAATGAATTCATAGTAATGATCAGAAAATCAGGGATGAGAATATGGTGGGATAACTATCATTTTGAAAGATTCAATCATGTAAGAGTAGACTTAGAAATTGGAAAGTAGTTAACTATATGTGGAAGAGATAGTTCAATTTAGAGTTATAATTTGATTAATTCTCTTCCACGATTGTCTCTTTGTCAAGTGGAAGAAGTAGTTGAGTGCGAGTGAAAAGGAGTTCAATCTAGAGTTGTAGTGTTTGAATAAATCTCTTCCACATTTGTCTCTTTGTCAAGTGGAAGAAGAAGTAGTTTAATCTATGATTTTAGTGTTTGAATAAATCTCTTTCACATGTATATCCTTTTCAAGTGGAAGAAGAAGTACAATCTAGAGTTGTAGTGTTTGAATAAATCTCTTCCACATTTGTTTCCTTGTCAAGTGGAAGAAGAAGTTGATCGAATTTTCTTTGTCCATGTCGAGATTAATGAGCTAGATAACAAATAAAATCAAACAACCTCAAATATGCAAGGGTTTAAGTTACCTTGGGAGAAGATGGTGACAAATGGATGGTCCCAAAGTGAATGTCCTCACTGCGAGCTGGATGGACCTGCGAAACAAAGGCAACTAAGAGAAAAATGGATTAAATGGTATATGTGGGGGCTTCCCGACAAAGTCAGTTTCTAGAAGTGTTAACTTCCTTATGTGGATATCAACCCCCATTTGATAAGAGAAAATGGTATAAAGGAAATATGGATGGATAACCTACAGAAACTGATAAATAAAAGAACCTGAAAATGTTGATGTATAAAGAAGCTACTAATCTGATCAAAATAAATGTGAAGAAAACCAAACATACACGAATCAATGGCAATTTGGGTTGGATGAGAGGAACCTGCCAAACAAACTTACAAACTCTTTTGTTGTGGATAAAAGGATGCCAAGAAGTGGGGTTGCTAAGGGGATCACAGGGACATGAGGATGGTGTGATGATACAAGTAGAACCATAAAGGCATGAGAATGATAAGTGGAATAATAAGGGTATTAGGATGGTATGATGATGATATGAGTGAAGCTATAATGCCAGAGTTTTTCTATCACTTCTAACTTGTTTGAAAGAGGGGAAAGACTCTTATTTATAGCCTGAGGGTGAGGTTAATTTAAATAATCCTGATTTGGAAAAGTAACTCCAATTAAGTGAGTGGGGGAATTGATTAGAATATTAAATTCATGAGTGGATTGTCATAGATTAAATGTGAATGTTAAATTCACAAGTGGATGAATATGGATTTACTATTCGAATATTAAATTCATAAGTGGATGAATATGTATTTACTTGAATATGAATTTAATATTCATAAGTGTATGGATATGGATTTAATATTCATAAGTGGGTGGATATGAATTACTTTTGAATATTAAATTCATAAGTGGATGAATATGGATTTACTATTCAAATATTAAACTCATAAGTGCATAAATATGGATTTAATATTCATAAGTGGATGGATATGGATTACTTTTGAATATTAAATTCATAAGTGGATGAATATGAATTTACTATTCAAATATTAAACTTATAAGTGGATAAATATGGATTTAATATTTATAAGTGGATCTTTGTCATTTTGAATGATGGGATTTCTATATGGATTACTTTTCTATATTGAATTCATAAGTAGGATAACATGGATTACTTTTGAATTTTAAATTCTTTAGTGGGATTACTTTTGAATTTTAAATTCATTAGTGGGATGACATGGATTACTTATGAATTTTAAAGTTATTAGTGGGATTATTTTTGAATTTTAAATTCAAAAGTGGGGTGACTTGGATTAAATTAGAATTTTAAATTATTAAGTGGATTGACATGGAGCATATTAACATGTAATGTGGATTATTGATTTAAAAGGGATCAATTAACCAATTAACATTGATTGATTGAATCTATATTTTTAGTGGGAAATGGAATTCGAATGAAAAAGGAATTTGAATGGGCAAGCCTAATGAAAGAGAGTAGACGCGGGGTGAAGTGGAGTAATGACACCAAAAATCGGTGTCTACATTTTCCCCATTTTGATGGGTGGTTTGTGTTGGGCAAGCTGCGAGACAAAAACGATGAAGTATTAAACAGATAGTTGATTGAGTGTTATTAAATTCACAAGTGGATGAATATGAATTTACTATTCGAATATTAAATGCATAAGTGGATGAATACGGATTTGATATGAATATTAAATTCATAAGTGGATGAATATGGATTTACTATTCAAATATTAAATTCATAAGTGGATAAATATGGATTCAATATTCATAAGTGGATGGATATGGATTTACTATTCAAATATTAAATTCATAAGTGGATAAATATGGATTTAATATTCATAAGTGGATGAATATGGATTTAATATTCATAAGTGGATGGATATGGATTACTTTTGAATATTAAATTCATAAGTGGATGAATATGGATTGAATTAATATTCATAAGTGGATGAATATGGATTTACTATTCGAGTATTAAATTTATAAGTGGATGAATAGGGATTTACTATTCATAAGTGGATGGATATGGATTACTTTTAAATATTAAAATCATAAGTGGGATAACATGGATTACTTTTGAATTTTAAATTCATTAGTGGGATTATTTTGAATTTTAAATTTGTTAGTGGGATGACATATATTACTTATGAATTTTAAATTCATTAGTGAGATTACTTTTGAATTTTAAATTTAGAAGTGGGGTGACATGAATTAAATTGGAATTTTAAATTATTAAGTGGATTGACATGGAGCATATTAACATGTAATGAGGATTATTGATTTAAAAGAGGTAAATTAACCAATTAAAATTGAATAATTGAATATATATTTTTAGTGGGAAATGGAATTCGAATGAAATTAGGAGGGAAGAGGAATTTGAATGGGCAAGCCCAATGAAGGAGAGTAGAAGTAGGGTGAAGTAGAGGAACGAAACCAAAAGCTGGTGTCTACATTTGCCCCTTTTTATTAGTGGTTTGTGTTGGGCAAGCTACGAGTCAAAAACGATGAAGTATTAAACAGATAGTTGATTGAGTGTTCCCCCTCAAACTTGGGATTGACGACATAAAGGAAGTCAATCATAAGTTTGAAAGAGATAAATGTTGAAGGTCATGTGGGTGAAGATAAATGGGTAAAATGATAAGGCAAGGCAAGATGCCCCAAGGAAAAAGGATTTCAACAATAATAAAAACTATTGTGGTGACCTTGATATGACATCGGTAGGGGATAAAGGGTGGTCTCAATGAAGATGGCGACAATGCTCTATGGACCAATGAGTGGGCAAAAATCCTTACAAAATGGAGGGACTCCAATGGAAAACCTCTCAATCGGATGCAAGCTAAGAGGACCAATGGGTCATAAGTAAACATCAAACTACGTGCAACCAAATGTGAAAATAATGTGAAATCCTTCATACGTGAGGAATCGAACGAAAGGTATGATACCGCAAAGGATGGGGATGCGAAATGATGCCCCAGCACAAGGAATGAATATGGTCAAAAGACAAGATGTGAAAAAGTAATGATACAAAATGCTATAAGGGGAAATAATTATGGCCACAAAGGTAGACTTTGATATAAGATGATGACAATGGTGCCCTAGTAGAAGAGAGCACAAAATTAGACGAGGGAAGAAACAATGGTACCTCAAGAAAGAGCACAATAATGGTCAAAGAAGTGATATATAAAAAGATGAGGTATGGTGCCCCAAGAGGGAACACAAATATGGTCACAAAAGTGGACTTAAGAGAGAACATAGATGATAGTAGAATGTTGAATAAAATTCCCTAAAGGGGGAATAATTGTGGTTTTGAAGAGATCTTTTCTAAGGAAGGTAATTTTTCAATAAGAACCCATTTTTGTTTCTCATGTGAATGGGGGAAGAATTCAATCTACTTTTGCTAAGAAAAAAGTAGAGAAGACATTTGTGAGGGAAAATAGATGGATGTATGTGATGACCGTTATGGTATCCTCCAAGAAAAAAATGTCGTGGGAAGATGTGATGAGGGATATATGCGATGATTCCTCTTCAAGAGAGGATATGGCAACTCTGCGGAGAGGAGGACGAGAATAGGGTGAGATGGAATGGATTAGTTGTGGTACACAAATGGAGAAGTATTTGAATAGGTGTTGAATGTTAAGTGTGAAGATGTGTTGAAGGATATAAAGAATGAGAGATCTCATCTGAAAAATACATAATGGACAAGACTGGTGGTTGATGAAGAAAAGAAAAGTCAAAGGTGAAGAAGATAAGGAGACAGAATAAAGTGGACATGGTGGAGGAGAAAAAAGAGGAATGAAAGAGGTGGAAGGAAGATAGGGATAATGATGGACAGTGATAGAGTAGAGGGTGAAAGTACTAAAAAGGAGGGGAGAGAGATGATGGAAAGAGTGAAGGAGATTAGGAAAGTGCATAATGTAAAGAAGACAAAAGAGACGATAGAACGAAAGATACTAGAGATAAAGAAGACTAGGGTATGGAAGAATGTAGATGTGGTGGAGGAAGAGAAACAGTGGAAGAGAAAAGTAGAGAAGGATGAAATGAGGAAGAATGAACAAGGAAAATATGAGATGAGAAGTGAGAAGATGATAGAGAGAGGGTGAAAGTGTAAAGAAAAGGGCGAGAGATGTGCAATATGAAGGTAGCGGAAAAGATAAAGAGAGGGAGGTGACAAGGTTCATTTTAAGAAGCCTTTGGTAAATTAGAGGTGGAAAATCCCCGGCGAATATACCTGGAACCACTTTCGCCAAAAAGGTAAATGTTCCAGGATTTTAGAGTCAAATTTTCATCTATCAGTTTCTTAAGGGGGAACATTTTTTCTGTGTCATGTGAAACCAAAATAATGCTCCCCCTTCTCAACATTTTGTAACCCCCTTGTTGTGCATCAACTCCCTCCCTTGTCGCGTGTTAACACCCTCCCTTGTCGCACGTCTGCAACCCCCTTGTCGCGCGTCAACACCCTCCCTTGTCGCATGTCTGCAACCCCCTTATTACGTGTCAACACCCTCCCTTTTTGCACGTCAACACCCTCTTTTGTCACACGTTTGCAACCCCCTTGTCACGCGTCAACACCCTCCCTTTTCGCACGTCAACATCCTCCCTTATCACACATCGGTAACCCTCTTGTCACACGTTAACACCTTCTCTTGTACCTCAGTAATCTAGTATTAAGTTACTATTATACTACTGGGTGAATTACCTAGGTTTATATAGAAGTAGTTTTCAATGGCAGGTGAAGCTGACCCCTAAAATAATTATACTGGAAATTTTAGGTGAACAGTACACTGACCTGCTCAGAAAATTTTACCTTTTCAAATTTTCATAAAATGGAATATTTGCCAAATTACGAATATTTGCAAATAAAAAAATCCTTGGGAGGTGATGAATATGAAGGGAGAGAAGTGATGGAAAAATGGAGGAAATGATGAAGATGAAGGGAGAGAAATGATAGAAACATGGAGGAGATGAGGAAGACGAAAAATTTAAAGAAGAGGACAGAGATGATAGAATGGAGAAAATAAAGAAAGCATAGGAGTAGGAAATAGAGTGAAAGTGAGGGGTCTGGAGAAAAAGAAAATAGAGAAGGATGATAGGAGAAGGAAATGAGGAAGTCGAACAAGAAGGAGAAGATGAGATGAGAAAAAGGTGACAAAGGAGAGGGTGAAATTATAGAAAAGGGAGAGAGATGTGCATGAATAGGGAGAAATGATGGAAAAATGAAGGAGATGATGAAAATGAAAGGAGAGAAATGATGAAAACATGAAAAAGATGAGGAATATGAATATTTTAAAGAGATTATTGAATAGAGAAAAGAATAAAACTCAAGAATATGTGGAGAAGATCATAGACAGGAAGAGATAGGGGTGGTGGAGAAGAGAAGGGGAGGGAATGGGGAGGTGAAAATAATGGGGAACAAAGAGATGACAAATTGGAGACCAAGGGAAGGAATATGGTACATACCACATGGGAATGCATGTGGAAGGTGAGAGGATTAAAAAATATGGGAGAGTGAGGAAGGAACAAGGGAACAATAGGAAAGTAATAAGGAGGCACGGGGGAAGGAGCGGAAAAGTTGTAGAAATGCATGAGATGACAATAAAAAGATAACCTGGTTGTATGATGAAGGCAAAAGAGACATTAAAGAGGGCGAAGAAAAGATGGAGAGGTGGTGAAGACATGACAAGAAATGGTGGAGGTGGAGACAAGGAAGGGGGGAAAGAGAGAATGGATGATGGAGGAGGTAATGTTGGTGAAAGAACATTAGGGGAAGAACGACTTCAGATCCATATACGAGAGAAAGGGGGTAGCACCCGTGGAGGCACAGTTGTTGGTCTAGTAAGCCCCAAAGAGTGAAGGGAAGCTAAAGATGCCAGTTACAACATGCTTTATTGATGGTTTTAACAAATATGTTACGTAAGGTCTTGTTAGTCACTTCGGCCTGGACGTTAACTTGAGGATAATAAGGAGATGAGAAACTAAGCTTGATATTGAATAATTCACAGAGTTTCTTAACATATTTGTTTTTGAAGGACTTTCCGTTGTCCGTGATGATCTTAAGAGGGGATGTCAAATCGAAAAATTATGTGTTGGTAGATGAAGTTAACCATCTGATTGAATTTAGTTGAGGCGAGTGGGATTGATTCCACCCACTTGGTGAAATATTCAGTTGCAGTGATGATGGAATGATGGTGCTGAGAAGAATGAGGATTGATGGTACCAATGAGATCGATGCCCTCTGTGAAAAGGGCCAAAGGTCCTAAGCTGGTTGTAAGGCCTGGCTAGGAATGTGGATAAGATTGGAATGCTGCTGACATTTAACACATTTCTTAACATATTCGTAACAGTCCTGTTTGAGAGAAGACCAATAATAGCCAAGGCAAAGAATGTGCTTAGTGACAGCCAAACCACTAAAATGTCCACCGCAAATACCGTCATGGACTTTTTAGATAACGCAAGTAGATTCATGGGATTTAAGGCATCGAAGAGAATACTGTCAAACCCACATTTGTATAGGATACCTCCAAGAATGACATAGCGATTAACACATTGAATAAATGACCTCCTACCATTCTTAGAGAGGCCTGAGGGAATGATGGATTTAGACAAATAATCAAATATTTGGTAATACCAAAGATCCGATGATTCGGGCTCAACAACATTAACATGAGGTAACTCACGGATGTGAGATGGTTGATCACGATGATGAACAACAACCAAAATTTTGGATTCATTAGTTGTATATGGGATGGGAGAGGCGAGGGAAGCTATCGTATCAGCAAAACGATTAGATGAGCAAGGGACGACTTGAATAGTTATAAGAATCAAAGGCTCTAAGGAGAACGAGGATGATATATCGATACTTTTAGAGAACATCATTTTAACATTGATAATCACTTGTAACTTGTTTGACAATAAGCTTAGAATCCCCATAGATATAAATAATTTGAACACCCAAAAGGACAACAGTTTCAAGACCTAAGATAAGGGCTTCAATGACTATGCCATATTGTTTGTGCATTCAAAGTCAAGTTTTTGGGTGATGGGGATAGGAGTGTCCCAAGGAGGAATGATAATGACGCCAACACCTCCCCCTTGTTGACACTTAGATTCGTAAAAAAAGAGAGCCATCTTAAGAGGAGAATCCTCATGGTAGAAACTATTGATGGTCTCATCTGGAAAACTGTTCATAAGGAAGATGAGCATCAGGAAGAGAGGCTTCAACTAATTGGTTTGTAATAACTTGGCCCTTGATAGATTCTTTGAGAGATGAACTCTAGGTCAAACTTTGCCATGAGCATGAGTCATCAAGTGATGTGATCATTATGATAAGGTTTAGAATGCATCATTTTGAGAAGATGAGAGCTAGTAACGACATAAGTCTTGTGATTGAGAAGATAATGGCGAAGCTTAGAAGTGGCAAAGAAGAGGGTGCAACACAACTTTTTAGGTTTAGTGTAGAAAGTTTCATACTCGTGAAGGGTATGACTGATGTAATAGACGGCTTGCTCTCTTCCTTGGCCATCACAATGTGCTAACATGGCACCTAATGCATGATTAGTGGTTAGAGACATATAGATAAAAAGGCTCCCCCTCATGTGGAGGTGTAAGAAACATATGGAGATAGGAGATACTGCTTAAGATCATCGAAGGATTTTTGGCAGTTATTGTCCCAGTGGAAGTTAACATCTTTTATGAAGAAGATGATGAAAGGGTTGGCAGTAGTCTAAAAGTTGTGAGATGAAACGACAGATGGAGTGAAGCTAGCCTTGAAGACTTACGAAGCTGTTTAAGATTGGAAGGAGGAGACATCTCAAGGATAGCCTTGATTTTTGGTGGGCTCAACCTCAATACCTTTGATAGAAACATTGAAACTAAGGACGTTTGCAAGCTAACACACTAAAAACACACTTGGCAGGATTAAAGGCGAAGGAAGAAACGAAGAAGACGCTCAAAGATGATTTCAACAACAGAGAGGTGATCGCATCGATGTTTGGACTTTCCCAAGACGTCATCAACATAGTCTTATACGATTTTATGTATAATATCATGATAGATATAGGTCATGGCTCGTTGATAGGTGGCCCTAGCATTTTTCAAACCGAAGGGCATGACATGGTAGAAAAAAGGTCCACACATGGGGTGATGAAGGAGGTCTTATGTTGGTCTTTTGGTGCAATGAGAATTTGATTATAGCCAAAAAAATTCATCCATAAGAGAAAACATCTCATGAACCACGGTAAGATCTACAAGTTGATCGATGTTGGGAAGAGGAAAGTCATCTTTAGGGCAAGCGAGATTAAGATCTCGAAAATTGGTGCATATAAGAAGATTTCTCGATGCTTTAACGACGAGTATGATGTTGGAAACCCATTGGGTATAGTCAATGGGAATGATGAAATTGGCAGAAAGAAGACGTTGTAACTCTTCTTTGACAAGGAGGGAAACTTGAGGATGCACGAGGCAAAGCTTTTGGCCTAACCAGCTTAGTGTTAGAAATGGTGACAATGTTATAGAAAACGATGAAAGGGTCAAAACTTGACATGTCATAGTATGACCATGCAAATGCCTAGTTGTGTTTGGATAAGAAAGAGGTGAAGGCTTTGAGTTCTTGAGGCTCGAGAGATTGGCCCACACCTTAAGGATGTGAGGTTCTTGAGAAGTCCCCGATGTCAATGTCGATAGTTGACTCATTTAGGAGAGTGAAAGTGTCAGGGGGGAGGGAATTTTGGATGTAATAATCCTCAGCCCCCATGTAAGAAAGAATGGAGTTGTCATCATTGCATTGAAGAATGTAAATGGCCAGGGGAATCCTCCCCTACCATCCCTAGATATTCGAGAGGAAAGGACCGGTGTTTGTTTCCAACATGATAAGTGACCAGTCCGAGGGAAATGGTGGAGATTAAAAACAAAATTCAGAAGTAATAGAAATGGTGTCATCCAGTTCCATTTATTTAAAGAGCCAAAAGAGATGGAGAAGAAAGTATGTTCAAGTCTCTAGGAGTCAAAAGAGATGGGAGAGGTAGAGAAGGTATGTCCATGTCTTCGAAATTCTCGAAAGGTAAATATGGTGGAGTGGGTATGTCCATGAGTATCTCAGATGGTGGAATAAAGTCTGGGGATTGTTCCGGGTAGCCTAACCTGAACTTTTTGATGAGGTTTTCAAAACTGGTCGACAATAAGGCCATGTGGCCCTTGCTCGTAATGTCCCATGCCAAATCCCATTCTATGCACAACGATGGAGATAGGTGTGGTAAAAATATGGTTTGTTAAGGAAGCCAAAACCCATCAGTATAAGGTTTAGCATGTGGAATATCATTGATGTGGGAAGAGGGGGTATCAAAAGTGCTATAAATAATATTGGTGCAAGGATGTTGTGGACCGAAGGGAACGACATACCCGATGTCTAGTAGGTAGCATAGGAACTTTATAAGGTCTACCCGATATAGTGAGGAGTGGGAAGGGTGTTGAGTGTAAGGAGATGATACTCCCCCATTGTTAGTTTGGTCCATTAGGTTGTCTAGGGAGTCATTGTTAGGAAGTTCGGATGAGGGAATGATTGAGATGGTGGATGGCGCAGATGGATCGTTCTTGGGAACGAGCACATCATTTTGTCTATAGGTCATGTTGCATCCTTAGAAGGGAGGAGAGTCCTCGGGGATCATTCCCCTCGTGCTCATATTTAAGGGGAACGATGAAGCATAGAGGGGACACAATGCATGGAGTGGATCTGCGGTCATCTAAGGAGAACATTGTATTGAAATTCCCCCTCAATGATGTAGAAGGTCTCATGGATGAGCTTCTCACCAACATGAATAGGTAGAATGACTGTTCCCAAGGCGGGAGTGATGCCATCGTTGAAAGCATGAAGGACCGTGGGTTTCTGGACAATAGATTCCTTTAGAATTTTGAGTTGATTGAAAGTATGCAATGGAATGATATTAATGTTTGCCTCTTTCGATCACTGGATCGTCAAATGAATGTATCATTGATCCTGACCATAATAAAGAGGGGAAGACCGTGTTCTTCCGATGGAATGTCTGGAATTTTAGTTTCATCAAATGATATGACAGTAGACAGCATTTAACACTCCTACGAGAGATGCAAAGGGTTGAGCTTCATCATTGGGTGTTGGAATGCACTGCAAAGCTTCAATAAGATCATGTCTGTGATCTAGCAAGCTTAGGATGAGATTGTAAAGCGACATCTTGACTGGAGCTTGGTGAAGCTATCTAACGATACTTTGTTCAATAGGCTTAGGAGTTACTAAAACATAAACCATTGGTTTTGATGATGGGGTTAACTCCTTAGGAGGAGGAATGACGATGAAGGTCTTATCTTTTGGTTTGAAGGTTGGCTTGGGTTCACATGGGCCAAATTGAGTGGTTATCCAAACAACATTGATGAATAAAGGGGGATCGTCCCTGGAAGGGTCATCTCTTGAAGGTGAAATAATAGATGTGGAGGGAAGAGACTGGCCTGGTCTGAGAGGGAAGTATTTTCTCTTCAATGAAGCTATGGATAATGGCGTGTAGCACTCTACAATGTTTAGTACATGGCCAAGGATACAATGAAAATCGCACATAAGGTTGGAATTGAACCATGAAGGTTTCTTTTTCTTTCAAGTCAAAGGCCTTAATGGGTGGAAGCGTGATTACAGAAGTTTGTAGTAAGTGTTGGAATATTTTCGTATATGATCCAACTAAAGTACTAGAAGATTTCCTTGTGAGCTATCTTGGATGTTTGGGGCCAAAGCTTGAGTATATTGATGTGTTGGTAACTTAAGTTCAATTTTGATGTTGCTTGGTGTTTTAGTATTGAATGATTTTGAATTGGTGGGTTGAAATGTTCACCGGTCCTAAAAACAAATGATTCAGAGGATTTAATTTTTAAAGGGATTATAGATTTCATATGTGAAGATGAACCTTTAGTAGGAGTGGCAACAACCTTAACTAGGAGATTAGATGGTGACGTTATGGTTGGCCTTAGATACAGGAAGCAACATTTTTCTAAAGTACTCTATGTGAGGTGGAAGTTGATTGGATTACGTCAATGAGGTAGAGGGAATATCCAAAGTCATTGCTAGTTGAAACACTTTTACAAATTCTTCAAATGATGAAATTGGTGTGAAGAAGGAAGGTGGTGTGGATGTGGTTACAATGGTTGACGTGGGTAAGAGAATACGAGGATTAACTGGCCTAGTCTCTAAGGATGGTATAACGGGCAAGGGTGGAATGGTCATAGGTGAGGTGGTCAAGCCTAGTGGAATGGATGAAGTAGATGCTGAGGTGGATATGATAGGTAAGAGAGTTGATGAAGGACCAACACTAGATGTGGAGATAGGTTGGAATGGTTGTTTCCTGAATGTCTCTAGGGGTATAAATGATATATTTACAAGTGGGGTTCTAGTAGTTGTAGGCGTAGGAGTGGACGTCAAACAAATGTCGACATGATAGATGTGGGAATACATCAAAGGGAGTAGATGTGACCGATGGTGAAGGGGAGGAAATTCTAGATGGGATTGATTCTTGATCAGTAGTGTTAACAATATTTATAGCATGAGTGTTGGGGTTCTTTGGTTGTAGTAGAAGTAATGGCTTGGCTTCTCGGTGTATGATTTGGGAAAGGTTGTTTAAAGATGTCAAGTGGTTGATTAGGTGAAGCGTTTAGATTATCTACTTGAAGATCACCCTGATCGATGAGTCTTTGGACCAAATCTTTTAAAGTTTGACATCTTTCTATGTTGTGGCCTCAGACTTGGTGGTACTTGCAGTAATGATCTTCGCAATACCATACTGGTTTCGGTCTTGACTCATCGACTAGTTGGATAGGAGGGAGTGTGATAAGGTCTGCTGCTATTAATTTGTCAAATGTTGTGTTATATGACTCCCCTAGGGGAGTGTAGTTAGGCGTTGGTCGAAGGACTTGTTGTTGAGTCCACATGTTAGATATAGGTGCAAGATATGATTTAACAACCACAACATTGGTTATTGCCTTTGACTTGTCGTTTGGTGTGGATGATTTAGTAAATTCATGTTTGGGTTTGTTTGATTTCAATTTTAAATGGCCCTACTCAAGGGTACGTGTTTCAAGCTTGTGAGCCATGGTGAATGCCTCGTCAAAGGTTCGGATTTACTATTCAATTATTAAATTCATAAGTGGATAAATATAGATTTAATAATCATAAGTGGATGGATATGGATTTCTTTTGAATATTAAATTCATAAGTGGATGAATATGGATTTACTATTCGATTATTAAATTCATAAGTGGATGAATATGGATTTATTATTCGATTATTAAATTCATAAGTGGATGAATATGGATTTAATATTCATAAGTGGATGGATATGGATTATTTTTTAATATTAAATTCATAAGTGGGATAACATGGATTAATTTTGAATTTTAAATTCATTAGTGAGATTACTTTTAAATATTAAATTCATTAGTGGGATGACATGGATTACTTATGAATTTTAAATTCATTAGTGAGATTACTTATGAATTTTAAATTCAAAAGTGGGGTGACATGGATTAAATTGAAATTTTAAATTATTAAGTGGATTGACATGGAACATATTAGCATGTAATGAGGATTATTGATTTAAAAGGGGTCAATTAACCAATTAACATTGATTAATTGAATATGTATTTTTTAGTGGGAAATGGAATTTGAATGAAATTAGGAGGGAAGAAGAATTTGAATGGGCAAGACGAATGAAGGAGAGTAGGCGCGCGGTGAAGTGGAGGAACAACACCAAAAATTGGTGTCTACAAAAGTAGTTAAATGTGGAGTTGTATTGTTTGAATAAATTCTTTCCACATTTATCTCATTGTAAAGTGGAAGATGTAGTCAAGTCTTTCCCAAGATTATAGGTAAGCTAGTTTTATAATCTTGGAGTAGGGATGAGTTATAAATATCTCTCCAAAGCACTCAATGCAACAGTGGTAGGAGATGAATGATTTTTGTAACATCATTTATGATTAATAAAATCCACAATTCAAGTATCTTGGTAGCAATCCATAACTCTATCTATTACGTTATTGCTCTCTTTTTAATACATGCCTACTGCCTAATGACATGATAATCGATAATTTAGGATTAACTCTTGCTTCTTACCTTGGTTCTTCCTTGCAAACCCTTTTCGATCTTAATAAGGCTTCATCCATTTATCTTAAATATTAGTTTTGGAACCCTATATCTTTGATATTGAATGTGGATTAGGCTCTTCTATAATCCACAATTGTTTACACCCCTTGGTTATGTCTTTAATTATATGTTGACTCTAATATATAGTCTTCTACTTAGATCTTAATCTAGATTAAGATAGAGAGATATAATCATATTGACAATCTTATCTCACATAAGGTTTGAATAATGTACAATTTAGATTATAACAGTGCATTGCTTTCTCTGAGTTTTATAAATTCTTTTTTCCTTCAAGAAAAATATTTGTATATAGTATCAAAATTTGATGATTATCTTCTCGTCACTCTAAAAAACAAGATAAATCCAAGTTCTGATCTCATTTTGTTATTCCCTTTAATATTCTAATAATTAATTAGGTCTAATATATGTTTATACATCTTTTCTCATATAATAATACACGTTATGAATGGTTATATTACAATCTGATATAGATCTATACTTATGCCAATAGGCATCTTAGGGTGGTGGTAGAGTTTAATGTCGCAAGTTGTTCACAATAATGTCGAATCTTAATTTTCAATGTCACAAGACAATTTCAACTTTACAAACAATAATGTCGAACCTTAAATTTCAATATTACAAGACTATTTCAACTTTAAATTTGATGTACAATTGACTCCCACCTAAAAACTTTTTCTTCTTACTTAAAGAATATGATCTAAAAATTGCAATATTTTAATCATATAATAGAATTTTTAACCTTTTAAAAAAAAAATTAAATCAAAACTTAAACATAATAATAAAACTATAACACCATTTATTACTGATAATGGTACAATTAAATTGATACCATTTATTACACTGAGAGGTGTTCTTACAGTGGCAGACAAGAAGTCTAATGGCGCGCGTTGATTGAAAAAAACTTTATATTTGCCGACTAATATTTAATGGTTAAAATATTTTTTTAATGCCCGACTCAATGTTTAATAAATAAAATAAATATATGATTATATATTTATACATGGAAAATGTAAGTTATTTTAAAAGTGTGAAAGATAACAAGTGTTAATTCTACAGGCATATTATTGTGGAAGTAAATTTAAGATAATTACTATGGGGATATTAATTTTTATTGGAAGATAATTACCGCGGAGTAAATAATAAGTGTGAATAGGTAAGTAACTATAATATTGTTATATTGATCTATATTATTTTTAGTTTTTAGTTTTATTACGTTGTTGGTGTTTCCTAAGTTGGAAAAGCTCATACACCCTCTGGCACCATCACTGATGCGGCTCGATCTCTGCCCTTAATTTATCAGGTTGTATCATCAACCTCATTTCAATCATGGCCATCCACGCAATTTCCCCTAATGTCTTTGATGGAAATATGGGCCAATAGATTCAAAATCAACAACATCATTCAAATCCTTCTATTGACTTGCCATGGTGGGTTTTTAAAGAGTTAAGTTTTGTCAACGTGGTTTATTTTGCTATAACCGTTGTGGATGTACCATTGGGGATAAGATTTCTATGATTGTTTAGAATTTAGCCTTAATCCTAGTAGTGTATGCAATAGGCTTCTTGTTGTAGTGGTGGCTAACATTGGTTCTCATTGTAGTTTTTCCCTGTCGTAATGACTGCCAACCTTCTCGAGGTATGCCCAAAATTGTAGAACTTCCTGATTTTGGACTTAGAAGGCAACAATTAAGGATTTTGACATGGTTTTTGGAATGTTCATGAAAGGCTTCGAGGGAGATTTATAAGGCAACCATGCGAAGGCAAGCATGATTGCAGGTGAAGTGGTGGGGAATGTCTGAACCCGTGCAAACGTTCAATTCACAGTGCAAGATAGTAGAGCTACTGAGGGCGAAGCTGGAGGCGTCGTTGAAGAAATGTTTCTGAAAAGGGCAAATAGACGACAACGGTTCCGGGCTCGCACAATTCCTGCTCTACGCCTCATTTGCCATCAACCTGTAGTACGCGTTGTGGTTGATGAAGCACCACAATTCCAATTTTAACAAAGGTGATCAGGGTGTTCATGGTGCTCATGGTGCTCATTGGTGTCTACCAATGCACGGCGGACACCCCTGGCGCTGATGCCGGAGATCGTGAAGGGAGGGCGGGTGATCCAGTCCATCTTTGAAGTGGTGGACTACAAGACCAAGGTCAAACCTGACGACCCGAAGGTGGTCAAAGTCTCAAGTCTTAAAGGCGACATCGACCTGAGCATATCAAGTTCTACTACCCGTCATGTTCGGATGTGCAAGTGTTCAAAGACCTCAGGCGAAGTGCCTCCTAATCCTCAATCTTGTTATTCCTTAGCATACAACAAAGAAAACAATGACATGCAATAGTTTCCTCTTAGAGGCGATTAGACCCGCTTCAGATACAAATACATATCCAAATCAATCAATTTGTATATAGGAAAATGAGGAGATATTAGGGTTATAGATTTATCTCTGTGTGCAGGTCTGATTTAACCCATAATGGTGTTGATTTTAGGATGGATATTAGTGAGAGCTCCATTTAGCATAGTTCCACATAACGTTCTATTTATTTATTTATTTAATTTAATTATCACCGCAACTATCCAATTATTGCCACCTTTACTACACTAACTTGAATTTCAAGCGTGGTTAACGCCTCTGGATCTCAAATAAAGTGCGTGTATTATTATGCAAGGAAAATGACAGGTCTGAAAGGTTGTTTAGGATGTATCGCTCTCCATGTTCTGCTTTGGGTTTCAAAGAGCGCTTATCCCAGTTGGTGGGTTTATTTGACATGGGTCTAGTTTTCCCACTCAACTTTTATTTTGCTATTAAATACATGGAGAAAGAAACAACATATACAATACTTTGAAGCTATATGATTCATATAATATCTTTTCAATCAGAATCTTATTCCTCTAAGGAATATCTATATTGAATGCCTTAAAAACAAATCTAATTTCAAACCCTAAATGTCCTACATTAAAATTGTCTTATTAAGAAAATATTGATAATGACATACAAGATGAGAATACATCTAATATATATATATATATATATATATATATATATATATATATATATATATATATAACCTGCAATCCCTAGAATTTCATTGTTATACTTGTCATATCGAAGAAACATTGATAAAAAGGCATACAAGGTGTGGGTGAGTTTAATTGTTGTGAAAGCTCCCAACACCAATACAATGTGTGCAAGTGAGTTGCCTTACTTACCAATGATAATACACTAATTTTATTCCTATTATTGGAAAAGAGAGAGTACTCTATTTGTATATATGCTTAATATGTAGATGGGAGATTCAAACGTGTTTTAATATGTGGTAAACGAGAGGTGTAGATATATAAATATTTTATTATAAAATGCTATGAAGGTAAAAGACAAGTAGATTTAAGATTGGTAAAAGAGGACACCCATTTAATATGTAGTATAAGAGTATTTATTAAGCAATATCCCACCTGTCATGTAACAATTAGATCAACAATACATATGAAAGCCATGAGCGGGAGTAGTTTTTTTTGTTTGCTTTTTCTTTTAGGGGCGAGCCTTTGTTTGTTTTTGTTGCATTTCTGTTGCGGTTTTGTTGTGGTATTGTCATGTTTCTGCTGCTCTTTTCAACCGCTGCTCTGTTTTGTCTCAAGGGTGTCTTCTATTGTTCTTACTCAGTCACCCCTCTCTATGTCCCCATTAAGATTGAGTTTTATCCTCTTGGAATTTCACCATTTTTTATTTAACCCCTTTAACTGCAAATTCCACTCATTTGAAAAATGCAAGTGGCATAGAGATGATAATGTGGAGCAAAAATAATTCGATAGCTTGATAGTCATTTTAATACCTAAAACTTACCTTCTAACATATCTCCATAATATATTGCCTTCCACACCACACTCCTTTTCTCCTTGTAACAATTTACCAAAATAGCACATGGTTATAGAAAAGAAGAGTTAAACATTGTTTCCCCCAACCTGTTCTCCTAACCTACGCCTTCTCCTCCATCCAACCCTTCTTGATTGACCTTGTTCCTTTGTCTTTGTTTCTTTCTATAGTATCACTTTTCTAATGTATCGCTTTCGACGTTTCCATCGTACATGTCACGTACGATTGCTAGTTAAGTAACTATATTTATTTTTTGTGAAAAATAATTAATGCCCAATAAATAAGAAGTGTGCATCTATATTATTTTTACTTTTTAAATGTATTTTTTACTTTTAGGTTAGTTTAATTTTAGTTTTTACATAAAAATTTTACTTTTAGATTAGTTTTAATTTAGTTTTTATTTTTTGTTATATTTTTGTTTTATGTTAGCTTTTACTTTTAAATGTGTTTACAGATTATATTTAAGTTCATAACAAACATTAAAACGAAGGCGTGTTCTCTGTGAGAAAATCAGAGGGTTTCTGACACGGACGAAGACAACAATGGCCGAGATCGTTTGGTCTACGATGTCCGGATTGTTTTCTTCCCTACACGTGGCGCGTGTTCACTCTGTTTGTTGTTGTCATTGTCAAGTTTTCGTAAGGAAATGGCAAGATAAACCAATATAAAATGCGGTTTCATTCCAAAGGGCGCGGCCAACAAGCAGACACTGTATGCGTATTAAAAATAGATTGTAACACCAATTATTTCGATCGACACTGATAAATTCAAAGAAAACAACAAACCCGATTGAAAGAAAGATCCACGCACCCATTTCTCTTCTGAGCTCCTGCCTGTAGTCGAGCTCGTTGAGACGCTTCTCCCCTGAATCCATTCCCTGACCTGTCGACTCACTAATTTCGCCTCCTGAGGCCGAGCTGATTTGACCGTTCGAATCCATGAGTTTAGTTGCATTGAATGATGAGAGCAAAGGAGCATTAATACTGATGCCATCCGGAGAAGAATTCGTTGGCAGATTACGGGGGTCTGCCAGATTGACCAAGGAGAAAAAATCTAGAGATCGCTACGGGTTCGAATCCCACCCGCACCGTTCTCCGTCTGAATCTTCAAAGAATGCGGTGTGAAATGAAGGAAAAGAACGAAGACAATGAACTCACTCTAGGCAATTTAAAATGTCAATCCGTGAAATATTCAAAGTTCATGGAAATAGATGTTTATTTGGATGATAAATGGAGCAGACTGAACAAGCTCTATTTTAGCTTTCTTAGAGAATCTCCTGAGTTTTTGCCAGACTATGGACGTCTTTTGCTCGAATACGGGAAAAGACAGTGTCCTCTGTCTCAAGTCTTAGAGATTTCATGGCGGATTAGTAATTTCAAGATAACATGTTTGAATATTTAATATTAGGTTTCATAAATCCATTCTAGCTTATGTTACTGCATATAAATATTATTTATCAACATTGCCATAGTAACTCACTAACATTTTTAGCCTCTGTAGTTAAGGTTGCATAGGCATTTAATTTTGTCTAATTTCGTCCCGTTAATCTAAGTGTATTTGTGTAAATAAGAATTATTGGGATTTTATTTTTTATTTTGATGTACGGTAATATTTTTACGCTGAAAGGCGTGGTTTTTAGTTAGAAAGCCCGGCCCCCTTTGACAGCTGACAAGACATCAACGTCTGCGATTGTTTGGTGGACGATGTCCGGATTGTTTTCTTCCTTGCATGTGGCACGCGTTCAATCTCTTTGTTGCTGCCACTGTTACTGTAGTTAAGGTTGCATAGGCATTTAATTTTGTCTAATTTCGTCCCGTTAATCTAAGTGTATTTGTGTAAATAAGAATTATTGGGATTTTATTTTTTATTTTGACGTAACGGTAATATTTTTACGCTGAAAGGCGTGTTTTTAGTTAGAAAGCCCGGCCCCCTTTGACAGCTGACAAGACATCAATGTCTGCGATTGTTTGGTGGACGATGTCCGGATTGTTTTCTTCCTTGCACGTGGCACGCGTTCAATCTCTTTGTTGCTGCCACTGTTAGGTTTTCGTAAGGAAATGACAATTTCTGTAGCGGCCCGAGTTTCGATCCAAAGATGGTAATTCTGGCCAGCAGCAACATTCAAATCGTCTTCAACCATGGAGGAGGTGGCGGCTCATAGATTTTCGATCACAATTGTTATCCAGAATAGCAGATAGGGTTCTGGCACGGGGATTAATCTGGTTTTTCCGATGGAAGTCAAAGCGTCGAAAGATGAAAGTTGTGTGCGGTTGATAAGTATCCACAAACCGGCAGAAATGGAGGCCAATTGTAGTAGAAAGACTATCAGCGTGCATGTAATCATCACTATTGTGAGATTTTTTTTTTTTTAAAAACAACTTTTTCTTACACAGAATGCAATGGATATCCACTTTCTCTGAAAGGATTCTAAGACAAAGAGCCTCAAATGCCTGCCTCCGCCGCATTTGAATTCTAGCCAACGCATACATCAAACGAATATGGAAAACAACCACCGTCCAATCTATGGTTACAAACAAATAGCTTGGAAAATCTCAGCTTCTATTGTATAATTTTGGATGATGGAATGTAAGAGATATTGTTTTCGCATTGTTTGTATGGCCAAGGTTGCAAATGAGTGGTTGAAATCTAATGGTAGCGCCAGCTTAGCATAACTGGTCCTATAATATATGGAGAGTACGTTTCTTTCAGTTTTTACTTCATTTTCCACAACATTTAAGGCCTGTTAAGGTTAGAGGGTGAAAAGTTTAAAATTTAACCTATTTTTTAATTGTATTGTAAGTGTGAAATGGATACATTACAGGTAGAAAAACATAAAGTTGGATATATGGAGGGTACTTTTCCTTCATTTTTTTACTTTATTTTCCACAACATTTAAGACCTCATAAGCATATATACCATCCATATTGCATTTTACCATGGTTCAAACTGCACTTTGCTTTCCCTGTTTGCCGCTACGAAATGTCTCCAAAAGAGTCTCAAAAACCCCTAGCGGTGGTTCACAATTCAAATGCAAGAGTTGGTGGCGCTACCGACGGCGCTTCTGGTGGAGCCACCTAGGACGGTGGGTGGAGGTTCACTTTTCGATTTCCCTTGCGGTTTCATAGCGCCGGAGTGCCGCAGCCCAGCAGGAGCAACTCTGACGAAGGCAATACGACACTGATGCCGAACAATAATGAAGAGGGCAATAATAATGGCGGGGATCAGTCAATGTCAAAGGCAAGGCATGACAACTTATATTGATGGTGTGTAAGGTAGCTTAGTATTTCCTTGACGAAATTTTATATCATCGCCAGTTACATATTCTTTGTAATTACATGTTCGGAGTTTTTTTATGTTAAGTAATGAGTTGCTTTTTCTTATTATGTTTGTTTAAACCTGGGGTTACAAGTTCTTTGTAGTTACATTTTATAATGTATATATAAGTTGTTGCAAACATTATGAATTTTATCATTCATTTTCTTCTATAAAGGATGATGAAGAACATTGAATTCATTTCTTGGTTTTTTAATGGTCTGGTTGGTTTTAGGTATTTTATGATCAACTTTGGTTTTGTACAGAATTTTGGTTCTGTAATGGGCCTATGGTGCAGCTTGTGAGAACAAAGGTAGGATTGTTTTTAAGTTTTAGTTTGATATGGTGCTTGTAGGGGAGTTAGGCGGTTCATTTTATGGAACTCTTGGTGTTAATAAGGATTGTTCTAAGGCTCAAATACGAAGTGCTTACAAAAAATTGCAATTGCGACGAGTGCTTTGAAAATATCTAGCAATTAAACATAGCCCAAAAAATCGCGTTTAGCCTAAAATGGCTCTAGATCAATCAGTCCCTGATCACAGAGAAGGAATGAAACCATATGGAAGTCGACCTTTCGTAGAGAAGAGTCGATGGGAAAGAGGTGTCAACCCGGTCATTTACATTTGCCAGCGCACTCCTGCCCCATGTCAAAATACAAACTCTGAAACAGGGCATGGAGAAATTTCAGGGGTTAAATTTGACAGGCACCTTTTCCTGTGAAACATTTTTTAGGTGAGGCTAACTTTCAAATATTTCCCTCCAAAAATACAAAATAGTGCTATTTTTATATATGGTCACTGCAAAACAGGCCATAAACCGTTTTTTATTTAAAATAAATCATGTTTTGTAATATTTTATTATTGTTTATTTATTCTATATGTATATCATTATTACTAGTGGTTTGTTTTATAGTTTTTTAATAAATATTATTTATATAATATATATATATATATATATATATAATATATATATATATATTATATAAACATAAATAATGTTTTGTATATTGTATTTTGAATTTTTTTTGTTAACGATACATTTTTCATGTTTTTTATTAAGCTCGACTTATTACACTAAAAGGAATTTTTCACGGGCGAAAGCCTCCTCCACCTCTGAAAATTGACGAAGGCATGAATGATTACAATTTATTTGGTTGAAAAAGCACTAACATTTAGTTAATAAGGATTGTTCTAAGGCTCAAATACAAAGTGCTTACAAAAAATTGGCAAGGGGTGAGTAGATATTATGGATAACGTATAAATTGCGACGAGTGCTTTGAAAATAATAGCAATTAAACATAGCCCAAAAAAATCACGTTTAGCCTGAAATGGCTCTGGATCAATCAGTCCCTGATCGTAGAGAAGGAATGAAACCATATGGAAGTCGACCTTTCGTAGAGAAGAGTTGATGGGAAAGAGGTGTCCAACCCGGTCATTTACATTTGCCAGCGCACTCCTGCCCCATGTCAAAATACAAACTCTGAAACAGGGCATGGAGAAATTTCAGGGGTTAAATTTGACGGGCACCTTTTCCTATGAAACATTTTTTAGGTGAGGCTAACTTTCAAATATTTCCCTCCAAAAATACAAAATAGTGTTATTTTTATATATGGTCACTGCAAAACAGGCCATAAACCGTTTTTTATTTAAAATAAATCATGTTTTGTAATATTTTATTATTATTATTTATTCTATATGTATATCATTATTACTAGTGGTTTGTTTTATAGTTTTTTAATAACATATTTATTTATTCAATATATATATACTATTTGTATATATTTATATAACAACATAAATAATGTTTTGTATATTGTATTTTGTAATTTTTTTACATTTTCCAGCGCACTCCTGCCCCATGTCAAAATACAAACTCTGAAACAGGGCATGGAGAAATTTCAGGGGTTAAATTTGACGGGCACCTTTTCCTGTGAAACATTTTTTAGGTGAGGCTAACTTTCAAATATTTCCCTCCAAAAATACAAAATAGTGTTTATTTTTATATATGGTCACTGCAAAACAGGCCATAAACCGTTTTTTATTTAAAATAAATCATGTTTTGTAATATTTTATTATTATTATTTTATTCTATATGTATATCATTATTACTAGTGGTTTGTTTTATAGTTTTTAAATAAATATTTATTTATTCAATATATATATATATATAAATATATATATATATGTATATATATAAATTATATTTGTAAGATTTACATAAATAATGTTTTGTATATTGTATTTTGAAATTTTTTTGTTAACGATACATTTTTCATGTTTTTATTAAGCTCGACTTATTACACTAAAAGGAATTTTCACGGGCAAAAGCCTCCTCCACCTCTGAAAATTGATAGAGGCATGAACAATTACAATTTATTTGATTGACGAAGCACTGACATTTATCGATCGTACACGTGGCGCGCAGTGAGCGGAGACTACCTATCACATGTCAGATGACCATCACTGTTGTTAGGCCCTCACCATTATGCTATTCCAACGTTAATCCACGTTTCGTCATCCATGGCAAGGAAAGTGCATCGGACGGGGATTACACCCTGGTTGTCTAAGGCCATAATATCTTCCAATTCCTTGTCAGTGTACTAGACAAGGGCTCAATTCACAGTCTTGTTGGGCCAGTATAGTGGATTAAAATCCATGGTAATTACTAATTATGGAATAAGATGAATTGATCATGTTTCTGCTAAAAGACGTCTTCACCGGGAGAAAGCCCCCTCCCCCTGACAAGTGACAGACCATCGCTGATCATTTGTTTTGTCTCAAGGGTGTCTTCTATTGTTCTTACTCAGTCACCCCTCTGTATGTCCCCATTAAGATTGAGTTTTATCCTCTTGGAATTTCACCATTTTTTATTTAACCCCTTTAATTGCAAATTCCACTCATTTGAAACATGCAAGTGGCATAGAGATGATAACGTGGAGCAAAAATAATTCGACACTCCCCCTCTAGCCCATCTGTGCTCAATATGTCATTACCCTGAAGAATTTTGAAGATGGATTTCTAATAAACTCCTTTTGGGTAGTTGTCAGACATGGTTTTTAGAACCTACTCAAAAAATTTCAATCCGTGGTGACCATAAAAACCAAGTTTGTCATCCATGGAGGCCTAAACTGTAGCATGGAAAACCACAATATTCACTTGTTGAAACCCGTTTACTCTCTTTTTGCTAGACCAATTTCTCAAAACACCGAGCAGACTGACTCATAATAGGTTGATTATGGATCTTTTGCAACACAAAATTTTTCTCTACATCAACCAAAAAGTCATGCTTTGTGCAAATTTCTAGATTAAAACATGTCTTATTGATGGTCTTTTGAGCAGGTGTATTCATTTGAACAGGTCCTGACGATTCCAATTTGGGAATGAACTTGAACTTCCCCTCTGACCCCATGCTTGCAAATCTCGTGCTTTTCCAGACGAAGAAAGGGGCGATCAACCTGTAAAAAAAATTAATTTAAGGAAAGAGAATCAAGAGCGACAAACAAAGAAAATTACTTGAGCATTGTCGCATCCCTGGCATGTTTACTTGTGAGCTTCAAGCATCCAATTTCTAAACATCCTGAAACGCCTCAAACCCAAGCATGCACAATTGAAGAAAGAGTAAAGAAGAAGATGTTTGAGGTGGAGTGGCGAAGCGGTTTGAAAGGTGTCTGCAAGCTGCGTAAGCAATGTGTAGTTAATGGAGGGGTGGTGGCCAAGAGTGATGTGAGTTTAAAGGCAAGGGAGTGCAGAATGGAGCTCATGCTCTTTACGACATGCTCCCCCTCTAGCCCGTTTTTGCTCACGATACCATCTCCCTAATGAAAGTCGAAGATAGATATATAATATACTCCTTTTTGGTAGTTATCAAACATGGACTTCAAAATGTACTCATATTTTTGGGATCCGTGGTGACCACAAAAAAAAATTCCATCCATGGAGGCCCAAACTGTATGGTGTAATAAGAAGTGTGCATCTATATTATTTTTACTTTTTAAATGTATTTTTATTTTTAGGTTAGTTTAATTTTAGTTTTTACATAAAAATTTTACTTTTAGATTAGTTTTTAATTTAGTTTTTATTTTTTGTTATATTTTGTTTTATGTTAGTTTTTACTTTTAAATGTGTTTACACAATATATTTAAGTTCATAACAAACATTAAAACAATCTTATAAATAGATGTATTTAAAATATTTATGCGAGTTACCCAAAAATTTAAAAAACGAGGAGGAAAATAATACCAGGTTGTGTGAAAGTGGTAAACACTAGAAACCGCGGAGTCCTCAAGGGCAACACAAACCGCCAGCAAGAGCGTGTTCACACGCAAACCGTGACAAAATATGCTAGCGAAATCGCCAAATAGCATGAGAAGCATCTGGAAGGTGCGGCTTCTGGATATTTCAATGTTACATTATCTCATCATGTTCCTACACATCTTGCATTTGGAAAACATCCACGGAAACACTCGGATAAGCCATTCTATTCGTCTGAGAGAATTGAAATGGCGGCCTGTCATATGGGCACTTGTTCAGCGCGTTTCCCTGAGGTTCCATGGGGGCGTTAAGCCGGCTTTGTTCAACGGTGGACGGCCTTCCAGTGTTCCCGTTAGGGCGGAACCTTACCGTGACAGCAGCCACTACTGTGGCTCCAAAGTTCTCTACGCTTAAGCCCCTAGGTGACCGTCCTGCTAGTTAAGGTCAAGGAAGCGGAACAGAAAACACCAGCGGGAATCCTACTTCCTTCCGTGTTGGAAGATAAGCCTCAAGGTGGAGAGGTAGTCGCTGTGGGCGACGGAAAAACTATGGGGAAAGAGAAGCTTCCGCTCGCTGTTCAGGTACGCAATTTAATTACGCGCTGGAATTGAACTTGCAACCTCTCATTATAACTTAAAAAATTGCTTCTGGTTAATAGTTTACCTATTTCTGTTAGATGATGTAATTTATCCGATTGTTAGTGGATTTAACTGGATTAGGTGTCGCACCTTTTTATTCACAAACCTCCTTTTAACGGTCAGCTCTTGGAAGTGGTGACCCTCATTTTAAAGGGGTTTGAAACCTTAAAAGGTATTGTTTTTAAAGGCTAAACTGAATTTAAAAATTTGGGCGTCTGAAGGCTTTTTCTTTGTATGTTACTCAATTTAAAGGTTTGAACACCTACAGGCCAATAAACTTCCTACTGTAGCACTTAAAACCCTCGGACTTGGTTGAGTACCTACTAAGGTACTCAGCTGAGCCTAAATTTGTATGTTACTCAATTTAAAGGTTTGAGCACCTACAGGCCAATTAACTTACTACTGTAGCACTTTAAACCCTTGGACTTTTGAGTACCTGTAGTATTAGGTACTGAGCAGAGCCTAAATTCCGAATCTTTTCCACTTTAGAGAGTCAGTTGAGTGTGTGACTGCTTGCTTTGTTGAGGATTTAGTTCCATTATGATTTTTTGTGGTTTTAATGTTTAAAATCTCTTTTTGCTTGAGGGCTGTGGCTCAATGGTAGGGACATATTACTTTCTATCAATTGGGTTGCAGGTTCGACAGCGCAGGGTCACCAATAGCTCCCCGACATTCAGGTGGCTGGCTGAACCTGCCAATTAACCAAATCCAAAAAAATGTATTATAACTTTTTTACCATAATGACAAGGTCATAAATGACCACTTTTTAATGAAATTTTCATTATGTTTTTTTTTGTTTTAGTACTAAGGCCTTTTGTCTGATGCTAAGGTCATAAATGACCACTTTTTAATGAAATTTTCATTATGTTTTTTGTGTTTTTAGTACTGAAGGCCTTTGTCTGATGCTAAGGTCATAAATGACCACTCTTTTGTTGAGGATTTAGTTCCTCTACAATACTTTATTATTGACTCTTAGTTTAAAATTTTAGTGCCTGAAGGCCCTTTTGCCCATTGGCAAGGTCATAAATGACCACTTCTATATTTAGGAATCTAGTCACACTGTAGTGTATGGTTACGCCAGTTCCGGCCTGGTCTGGCTCAATTTTTGTGAGACCCTGATTATTCAGACGTATTGAATTTGTTGGATCTGTGAGTGTGAATCAATCACTCGTACATATATACATATTTGTTAAAGTGGTTATCTTAATTATTTTTCATGTCATTGTTTTACGTATGGGGAGGAATTCAAAAGGCAGTGTGTCCTCCTAAAATTGGGTTAATTGTGTTCCTCCTACATTTGACTTTCACAACCAGAGCTGCGTACATATTCTCTTAAGGTCTTTTGTGTACCATAAGGCCTAGGGTGCTTTTGGTTCTATGAGAAGATTGAAGTCAGGTAACATGACTAACATAAGAAACTCAAGGTTTCCTTAAAGTTGCATGAAGAGTTGTAATTTAAGAAAGTGAGTTGACAATAAAATGGTTCACTCAAAGAAGGTGGATGTCCACGAATTCAAACAATTGCAATAGAATGTGGTTGTTTGCATAAATGGGGCAGGAATACGGATATTAAGAGATTGTAGTATATATATATATATATATATATATATATAGTATATGAAATTTGAATATGTTATTTTGTTCTTATAGTGTTGGAAGAATAATCCACACCTCACATAGCAATTGGGCTGACAGCTCATTGGTAGAGCACCCCAACACAAGTGGGCCTAGGGGAAAAAACATGGTAAAAGTGTCCATCTGGTAAAAAGTATCACATTAGGAGTCCCAATTAAAGAAGTTAATCCACTAAGTGGACCGTAAAGAGTCCTATAGTTCAGTGGTAGAGCATCAAACATGTTAATAGGATGTCTTAGGTTTGAATTCTAACCGGTCTGTGTAAAATGAGATATTATTCAAACATTTTTTTGTATTCGAGTCTTTCAATGTCCATACTTAAATATTTTTGTTCTTTTAGTTACCCTGCATACTTTTCTGTACTGGCTTCAACGTCAAATATAAAATTGTAATGGCTGTTAACACCTTTCGGTTTATGTTACTAGGTTCCCTTCCTACCCTTTTACCTGACTCTTGTTTGCCCCACGTGCAGCATGTGTTTGGAACTGATGAACGTGTGGCTCTTCTAGGGCAAATCCATGGTCAAGGGACCAGTACCCATGGGCTCTGTGGCATATCCTTAGTTAGACAACCATTAAAAAACAATATTATTTTTTCTTAAAAAAATTGGAAAGCTAGAGAAATTGGAATTTTTCAACATTTATTACGATTATTCTATTTTGATTCGTGAACATATACTCTAAACAATTAACATTTAGCATTGGATTATCTTATTTAGTTATTACTTGTGTTTGGTAGCTTGGTTTGTTTAATTTATGCATATTTTGGTCAATTATTTTGGATTTTTTAACATTTCATATTTTATGTATGGACATACACAAGTTGTAGTGAATCCAGAGTCCAAAAAATTTGGTGAACTGGGAACGTAAATTCCAATTTGCAGCTTAGATTTCAGTATCTTGGTGTTGACATAGAATGGACATGTATTCCATTTATTTTAATATCTACCACACCAAGCTATATTCATCTTGGAAACAAGTTTTTTTTCAACAGGACCTGCATGTCAAGTGGGTCAGTTTAATCTCCTTACCCTTAAACTCTACTCTATTAAAAAGTACTTATAACTCTCGAGGTTACTCCCATTTCCCTAATTTTTTTTGGTGTTTTCTTTCCTTATCCAAGCTTGCTCATCTTAAATGCCTTTTAAAGAACATATCTCTAGTTATGCCTCTTTGTTACCCCTACTATCATTAGTAATTATTATTCACATATATGATCTATCTTACAATTAAGATACTCTATGATAATATAAAGTTCATAAGCTATATGTTTGAGTAATTAATCATGTCTCTTATGTAACTTCAACTGTAATTGAAAGATCCCCAAATTATCTTTTACCCTAAATCAGATTTTTAATTTATGGCAAGTGATAAAAAACAGTTTTTGAAACCCTCAGCAAACAACCTAGGGCAAAACTGAATTTATTACAGCAAATGCGACTAGGGTTTTTAATGGATCTCCATTGAAAGATACTCTATGATAATATAAAGTTCATAAGGTATATGTTTGAGTAATTAATCATGTCTCTTATGTAACTTCAACTGTAATTGAAAGATCCCCAAATGATCTTTTACCCTAAATCAGATTTTTAATGTATGGCAAATGATAAAAAAACAGCTTTTGAAATCCTCAGTGAACAACCTAGGGCAAAACTGATTTTATTACAGCAAATGCGACTAGGGTTTTTAATGGATCTCCATACAAATGATACCAAAAAATTATAAAATCTATCCCAAATGATTGCCAACAATTTTAGAACCCAGAATATGATAAAAATCAGATTTATTGGCAGCCAAATAATTCAGAAAATTCAGATCTAAATCTGATTACAAAGTGCCTGAAAAACCCTCTAAACTTGCTTGGAAAATTATGAAATTGTAGCTCCTTTATTTATAAAAATTCAAAGATATCTGGCACTATTTTTCAGAAGTAAATACCTCTATAATCATGCCCAAACAGCCCCAAACTGGGTCGACCCAACTGCTGCAATATGCTTTTAAAAAGTTCACCAAAACACTGTTGGAAATTGACTGGAAAATTAGAATTAAACCGTTGGGAATTTCTGAGTGAAATCCCCTCTCAATCTCTTGGGGTTTTCGTCCACAAGAGGTATAAACTAAGGGTTTTCGTCCTTAGAATATTTATATACAAAAGCACCAAGCTTAAGATAAAATTCAGAATTGATAAAATGATTATGAGATATCTCTCCTTTAAGTTGACCTTTCCTTTTAAAGGGAAAATCGACCCAAAAGGACCTCCATAATAACCAATCACAATTGGTGATTATTTCTAAACATAAGTCCCAAAACTCTCATCTCACCAAGTCGCATTTTCCTCCTAAGGAGGATGCAAATTTATCATGGGCCTTATATTACCCAAGTGGCTAATATTCCTTCTCTAGGCAAGTCGCCAAACTCCCTAGGAAAGATACAAAATTAATATTAGACTCCCCCTTGCACTTTTATAGATATTACAACTTAATTTATAAGTGCATCTTTTAATTAAGCCAAATAAATAATTATAAGTGCTTTAATAATTTTATTTTACTTTTTATAGCACTTTATAATAATTTATTATGACTTAAATCACCCTTCTATTTTTCCTTTGGCTGTCGGGCTGACAAAATAGGCCAAAGGTCTTCGATTGAGAAAAAGGGACATTACAATAATGGTATTTTAATGAAGATAATGTTACATAACATTTATCCCTTTTTTATATGCTTTCATTATTAAATGTCTCTAATATTTGATAAAATGGGCACCCCCAATTGTTATATGATATACATTAAATATTTTCTTACAAAGTTTTTCTTTTAAAAGTCAAAGAATTCTCAATGATCCTTTACATCATATTGTAGAAAGATTTGTGTTGCATGGCACATAATTATAATAGATTGGTATATATAATTTTTCCAAAAATGCATTCCCTAAAATATCAACATGAGCATATTAATCTTGATTGATTTTGATGTCCCCAATTGTTGTATGATATGTATTAAAATTCTTCTTACAGAGTATGTCAAAAGTTAAAAGAACTTCGAATAATCTGTTACATCATCTTGTAGAAAGATGTGAGTTGCATGGCACATAATTTAAATAAATTGGCATAAATTTTTCTTTCGAAAGGTATTTCTCCAAAAATCATTATGGTTCTATAATATTTATTAAGCATAATAATCATGATTGATTTACAAACTGTTTTTTTTGGAAAAAACAAAGTGCCAACACTTAATCCTAGCATATTCTGGGATATCTTCAACATTTGATAAACTGGGCATCTCCAATTATTATATGATATGCATTAAGTATTTTTTTATGGACTCAGCTAAAACTAAAGAACACTCAATAATCCTTTACATCATCTTGTAGAAAGATTTGTGTGGCCTGGCTCACAATTATAATAAAGTGTTCTTACAAAATATATACCTTCAAATATCAACATGGTTCTATTTTCATTAAACATAATATAACTTTGATTGGTTTACACACTTTTTGACAAAAACAAGAGTACCAACACTTTTCCAGTATCCTATCAAATTCACAAAAGAATTTGCAATCTGTGGATTAGTCACGGAGTTTAGTGTTTTTTTCCTTTGGAAAGGGAATATATGACATCCAAAAAGTAGTTCATAACTTCATAGCGAACATGGCCATGCACTTCCAATGTGTACCCTTAGCCCTTCGTTGGAACTACTTTCTATTCATGCTTTGTCCCAATTACACAACCTATGAGAGCTCCATCTGATCTCTTTCCTCGGCATTTGGATAGACCTTTTCATCAATTTGTTAATCCAAGATGCTCCTCAATCTAGGCGAAGTTTAAAATATAACAGATTATGTAGCCAACTTTTAGTGATGGCTACTTTGTAACACACCAGCGTTTGACTCCATTGAAATGAGGCGAGGATCTATTGCTACTAGAAACATAGTTATTCAAGAAATAATAATTAAACCATTTGAAAAGGTGGCCTTCCAACAAAATGTCAGACTAGATGAGCCATGTACCAAAAGTGGCAAGATGCTCCCCACTTGCATTTTAGCGGAGGTGCAAATAAAATAGTATATGCCTAGAGGTACTATGCAACCACCGCCACTACTTGATGATGACCAAGCAACCACCAATAGAATGTCATTGGTACATATTATGCCACCAGCATTTCCTTCCTTACATTGCTGATCTACCTTTGCCACCATGAGCAAAGAAGTTACTGATAAAACTAAAACTGGTAGTTTTCCAAAGCAACTACCATCCACTTCATGAATGAGAGTAGATGTAATCAAGGTGCAAGGGGAAAGCGATGCTTGTCACCATCCCCTCCCTCCAGACAGCCATCTATCTTCGAATAATTTCCTGTTAGAACTAGAAGGCGAGGGGAACTCCACTTGGGGTCAAAGATTGATGCCATGAACTTGTCTTTGCAGGCAATGAAACTCCTTTAATTTTTTTTCGCGACCAAGAGAAAGCTCACATCTGCAGCTAGAATTAGACATGTTTATATTTGAAACCTGAGAAAGATTTTTGGGAGGCCCTGCAAAGATTTCAGTTGTCCATTATAATCACCAAACCTTTTCCTTACCTGACCTACCCGTCAACACAATATCCACCAGACCTCCTCTGCCTTTTCCTAGTCGGGTGCTTTTCAACTCCCACAACATCTGTGTCACTTAAACCCGAGGGGTACAACGAGCCCAAGCAGTCCTTACAGGCCATGCTGAAGATATGACATTCGAATCAGCAAGATTATTGTTGTAGGCAAGAACTTTTGGAAGACTGTTTTTTTCTTCATAAAAATCTAACCTGTGCTCTAGGGAATTTAACCTCTCTTCCCCATCACACCTTTCTTGAACACTCCCTTAACTTGCTTTCTTGAAACTCCCTGACGTCTTCGGCAAGATTATTGTTGTAGGCAAGAACTTTTGGAAGAATGTTTTTTTCTTCATAAAAATCTAACCTGTGCTCTAGGGAATTTAACCTCTCTCCCCCGTCACACCTTTCTTTAACACTCCCTTGCCTTGCTTTCTTGAAACTCCCTGACGTCTTCAGCTGGAAATCCATTGAGGAAGTGCATTAGGAGATGACAGATGCATCTTCTAGCTTTAGATGGAACCAGGGAGGGACGAAAAGAATCCTAGATATTGTGAAGTCATTCAGCAAAGGCAGTGCATCAATAGGGAAGAAGAGTTTTGCCAACTATTGAAACACATACAATATTGGACTGGTAGAAGCCAATTTTCGTAAGAAGTTATCTCTGATGGGGTCAATCAAATGTTTAACTCCAGCAATGTTAACGAAACCATTGAAATTAAATATTTGATAAACAAAGTCTTCACCCACACTCATACCATTCAACATGAAGTAACGATGCAACATTTTTAAGGAAACAACACCACTTACCAGTAGGCATGGCTTTGAAGAGCTTTTGAAGAGCTATCTGAAGCCACCATGGAGGGTGATCAAGAAATAGAGGAAGAACAACACCTCTGACACACAAATTAGGGCAAGAAGGTATGGAATTTGAAAAAAAGCGAGGAGAAGAATATAATGCCACACAGTGTCAATAACTGTTGGAGTGTGCCAATCTAAATCATTCCTTTTTGCCATCCTTTGAACTCTTCTATTGCGCCTGAAAATTTATCGTCGTGGAATAATCTTTTTTTAAAATTAACTCCCTGAAATCATCAAAATAAGGGGTGCACAAGGAAAGAAGAAATGAGGGTGGTAGAGATGGCAAACAAGGGTGGATAGGGAACAATTTATATACCCTCGATACAAAAACAAATTCACGATGTACCCAAAAAAAAAGAACTTAGTGATTTTATGATGCATCTTTCTTTGTGTCAATCTTGACTAACTAGGTTAGACCAGGCCAAGTGAAAATATATGTTGACCACAACTCTCCTTTGAGAGTCATTTTCACCTTTGGAGGTTATTAACAAGCTTCATCTTGAAGAGAAATGATATGCCTATCTGTGAATTTATCTTAACAATCATTTAAGCATATAATAATGAGATAACATTATTTTGAAATTTGCTTTCCAAAGTTATCAGAAATTATTGGTAATTCAATTTGACATAATTTTGAAATTTGTATTTCATACTTATAAAAAAGAATTGTTAACTCGATTGGACATAAATCTTGTTACATAAATAAGCCATCAAATTCCTTTGAAACTTAATTTCAAAGTCATATTTTGAAAAAAATAAAATAAAATAAATCGATATTCCTCACATTTCGAGAATTTGTAACCTCATATTCCTAAGCATTTGTAATGGTACACAATCTTAAAACTTGATATTAAGAATAAAACCATAAAATGTTATTTTTCCATTTACAGGAGATGATGTAGGGTGGAGCCTTTGTATGTTATGTTATTTCTTGTGTAATTTATTTTTCTTTCTCTATTTAGTATTCCCAAATGGAAAACCTACCTCTCTCCTTTCAGCAATGAGTTGGAAAACATTACTTTATCTACTCCCCTCTAGGCAGTGATCTCCTTCCCTGGAGAAGGGACCTTGTTTTTATAAATTCTAGTTAATATATTTTTTCTTTAGGCTGCTTTGATTCCAATATTCTCCCCATTTACTCTCTGTCCGGAGAATAATGCTATGACATCTATTGACTTTGGTCAGCTGCACCACTTTGTGCCTTATAATCATCATTTTGTTCTGTTCTTCCATTTTACAAATCAATAATTTCACTTGAAATCCTTCTTAGACAATTAAGCTTCGCCTTACCAGCACTTGAACTCGATAAGATGAACAACATAGACAATCAGCTGGTGTCAAGTTTTCCTTGACACTTTTGGGTGGCTTGCTTCAAACCCGTCTGTCCTTTAGTGAGATTTTTCGTTTTACCAAACAAGATATCAAACAATATTATTTCTAGCAATATTAGAACAGGGATACAACAAAATAAATACCGACTAGGACTGGAACAAGCTTACCTGTGGTTAGTGCTTAAACTAAGGTCCATATCCTACCATATTAGTCATGATAAGTACCGGAGGTTTTATGGGGGGCGATCATCAAGTCACAGGTCCCCGTATTTGCAGCCATAATGACTATACCAGATTTGATGTAACTACTAACTGCTCATCATATTAATAGTATGCACATCATTTTTTATGAGGATACTCTTTGGTGACTTGCAGTTGCTTGAGCATTAAACCTTGAGAACTTTAATGTCATTCCCTCAAGATTACCAATTTGGTATACATCTTACCTGCACTCGTGAATTTTTTGAGCCGGATCACTTTATACATATTTCTTATTTTATGTGCTCCTAAAATGTTTACCCTGTTTTTTTTTTCAATAGCACCCCGTGGTTTATTAATTTCAGATGTAAACTTCCAAAGGTTAATATGCTTTCTTTCCTTTTAACAGTTCAATAGCCTCATTCCTGAATCAGGGCCAACTAGATCCCTCGTCGATGCGTTGGGCGAATGTTTTCAAATTCTTATGAAACTGTTTGTGATATTCTCCTTTCTATATCTCAATCTCAAAATCAACCCATGAATGGGATTCTAATTTTTTAGGTAAGTGAGACCCCGTTTCTTTTCATGTCTTTTTTGTTTTACCACAGTACATAGGGGAGATGCTGTTGATGCATTTGCAATATCCAAATAAATTTGGAAAAGATAGTTAAATCCCCCAGCTGTTGGGAATTAATGCCATAGCTGTGAGGGCACTCTAGATGATCATTACCTAGACTATATTTCTTTATAATATTCTAGATCTATTTTGAGACTGGTCCTCTTTGTGGCAACAGGTCTCAAGATTTTCTTGGCCCAATACACTGATCAACTCCCTGGAATAAAAATGCCTTTTTTTGTTCTTGTGTAAAGTACGCTAAACTGCAGCCGGTAGATAAATTTTATTTAGTTCTTTTTAACTACTATGAATTTCTGCCTGTCTCAGCTCTCTTTCCTTAGATAAGTAGTTAATTTTTTCGCAGAAAAATGACTTTATTTTGGATGTTGATTCCACGCAACATTTTTTTTGAGAGAGGAAGTGTAGTCTGATGTGGCAAATGTGTATAGATCTGTCCATTTTAGGACTATGTAATTTAAACCAGTTATTAATACTGGGTATAGATGGCAAAAGAGACAAGTTGGCCATTGGTTTCTTTCTTATTGTCTTGTAGGACCAATGCTTACGGCATTTCCAATTTGTCAATATTCTTTTCAAATGGTTTCCATTTGATGGGGCATATGGCATTTCGTTAAGAGGCTTAGATTAATTAGAACAAGGAACATGGTGACATTAGACTACACAGCTTGGGCCTTGTGGCTACTTACATATGCTTCAGCCACTCAAATTAAATCACCCATTATATCTTCATGGAACCTTAACCACATTTTTGCAGGTCCGGTTACTACTGCTCATTATCTTTTCTTATTCATATTTTGTTATTCTGATAGAGATCTAGGACACTATAAAATCATCTCTTTAAAGAACAAAAAAATGAAGGAAACAACTTTAGGGTGAGCGTTATATCTTACAACGCCCTTTTTAACGTTAAGTAATTGTCTTGTATATGTGAACATCAACAAAAATGTATTTGGGAATCGTCTCACCAATATTGGATTTTACAACCCTTTTTGGCATGTTTGCATAATCCTTCACCTCGTTGAAGCTTATCAATTTTGAATATAACCCCTATATTATTTCATTGAGAATTGGTGTTCTATTGACATGGATTTACATTGCCTAAATATGAAGAATTAATGCCGAGTCTTTTAATATTGGTTTGGAGGACCATTTAAATGATCACTAACACAATCATTTCCATTCCGATACCATTCTTCAATGATGTGCCGAGGGTTTTGAATGCTACAGTTTTTTGTTTTTGTTTTTTACTGTTTTCACTGAATTTCTATGCGGAGGTGATTCATACAATGCTCTTCTGCAGGATCTGTTATAGCTCTTGTACCAAATCGAGACTACAAAATCCAGACAAAATATTTAGGCTAAATCTTCTTATTTTCAAACTCGTCTTTTTAAAAAAACTCCTGTTAAATCTCTTTCTTCATTAGATCTTCATTTAAATCCTTTTGAGCGTACTCCTATTTCTATGTCTTTCTGTGTGTTGTGTTTCCGAATTATGTAATGCACCCTTTTAATTTAACATTGGTTGGGTGACAAAATAAATTATATATTTAATATATGGATCAGTTGAGGTGAAAACGAGTGGGATTGGAGGAAATTTTTGGTTTTGGAGTAATCCACCACAGTGGAATGCACTACGGCACTAAACTTTCCCTTCCAAATTAGGTGGAGGTTAGTTTTGCTAAACATCTTTCAATCTAATTTGATTGCGCAGTATTGTAGCACAAAATAAGTTGCTAACATAGCTTATAGGTACTTGTATTTTACGTAAACCATAAAATGCCCCAGTAGATATGGTATTAAGTTTAGTTGAAATGAAATGATCGTGACATAAGACATAGGCACTAAAATTTTGCATGTACCATTTAACTAAAAAGTATTGTTTGACTACATATTTGTTTAAAGATAGTGGTTAAAAATTTAGTTCCAATTTAATTAAATACAATTATTTAAATTCAACATAACATCTTTAAAACCTTGTTCACTATTAAGAAGTCTCTTTTACAAATAAGATTTAGTATTTTTTTTAAAAATTAAAAACAATAAATCAGTCCTATTTTGGCTTATAATAAAAATAAACAAAGTTTCTAAAAAAATTACAAAAAGATCCCTACACTCGTAAAGAAATGGGATTGCAATTGGATTGGTGTGTTCAAAGTAGGATCTTGTCTTTATTTATGGTATTGGTGAACGGATTGCAACTCGTGACCACCATGGGCACCAACCACAAGGCCTGCTGGTTAGAGGAATTTCTCTAGGGCATCAATGTTAGCTTCATCTTGGCCAACAAAGCGACCACCCCGGTGGCACTCGGTTTTTTTGCTTCTCTCCTTACATCCTTGTGTAGAACATGCAATTTAACAAGAATCAACTTTTCTTGTCTTGCCAAACAAGGCGTTGTCGGTGACTCTGGCATTGCCCATAAGCTAGACTTGTTGGTGTTATCTTACGAAGAGCTATAGTACATAAACTACCTCCACGCATCGTTATGCGAGTCTATGCGGCTCCACCCACTAATTCCACTTGACTCCAAATACACCCTTCAAAATGACATTCTACCTGATAGAACATGTGATGTACCACCTGTATACCATGGGGCAAATGAATTTTATCTAGGGGCCCGAATGTCTGGAATTCAAACTAGAGAGATGGTTGGACAACCAATATCTCTACAACCCTCGAAACCCTTTCAAATTCGCAGTTTCTCAAGGTGTTGTTCACGCACGCCTTAAGAAGGAAATGGCCTTCACCCAAATGATATTGTGGCTTCCATAGTTTTGAATTTCAAACTACGTCTTGTAGATTCCAATGAACTATTATTATTGCATCAAATAGACGAGATATGCTATTATTATTTATATTAATATTCTATTATATATAACTATAGTAATATATAATCATAATATTAGTAGTTAATATATTATTAATACTATATATATAAATATTTATATTATTATATCATATATTATAATTAGTATACAATTATAAATATATGTGTGTGTGCCTTGACCGCACGTGGTTGGCGATTTCGTGTTTTCGTCTAGACGATTGATAATACCTTATAATACATTTTAGTTTTTGAGTATTGTTCGATCAGAGTCGGATTCACATTGAAACATATTATATTAAAAATTAATGTTCTCTTGAGGGTTGTGTTGTCACCCAAAAGTGCGCCCTGGTAGAGAATGGTGTGTGTACTCTCTTTTCTGATGACAAAATTGGAACACCTCAAGGCTGTGGGTAACCTTTGCCTGAGGTGAACCTCCAGAGAGGGCTGGTTCCCTTGTGAATCACCTAATAACTAACAAATATGACAAGGAAAAGGGAGAAGAAATGCGGGAAAATGGAAATATTGAGGTGATACACCAATAATTTGACACACATGCATGTACTACTGCATGCAGGGAAATACAAAGATCCACAAACCTCCACAACTCTAAGCTATTTTGCTACATTAATTCAAGGGTTTGGAGAAATGGACAGCGGTAAAGGGAAGTAAATTCCACAACTAGAGCAACACAATATTCCTAATCAAGCACAATGAAAACTAAAAAAACCAATGCAGTATGAGAGGGCAAAAATGGAGTTTTTTATTCAGAGG
Source organism: Taxus chinensis (assembly GCA_019776745.2). Taxonomy (NCBI): domain Eukaryota; kingdom Viridiplantae; phylum Streptophyta; class Pinopsida; order Cupressales; family Taxaceae; genus Taxus; species Taxus chinensis. Next base: position 598,510,744 of record CM034155.1, on the reverse strand, counting down.
TGCAAGTACAAGGCTAGGATTGTCAAAGCAAAACAGCCCAGAAAAAGTGTCTAATATGATCTTTTACAATCCAATCAGTCTTATTACACTGCTGCCATCTATTTAAAACCCCTAGCTTGTCTGAATGCTATTTTAATTTAGTTTTATTTATATTCCTCAAACCTCTTTAGTGCGCCTACACTCAAACTAACTGCTGCATGGAATCATAAAAAATTATCTCTTTCTATTCCTTCATGCTTGGCGCTCAACACTATTTCTGGACAGCAGTTATGCTTTTATAATTATTAAATAAAATCCTTGCTGCCGCCAAACTCCAGCAGTTTGCTTTTAAAAGTCTTTCTATCTTTGGCGGGGGACTGTTGTTACTTTCTATCCCTTAGTCTTTGTGCTTTTGGTGACTGCATGCAAGTGTGTAAGAAAATAAAAAATTGCCCCTTTTAGGATGCTGCGTGGACTTTAGGGTCTGCTGCCATCAACTTTATTAATTTTAATCTCAAACCTCTCCCTTTTAGTGCCAATTCCCAAGTGTATCAGCAATGCAATGATTATAACAACACTTGGACTTCTAATACGGCATACACCACTATTTTTAGCAGCTGCTTTATTAAAAATAATACTTCAATCCTATTTTGGCAAATTGCCAATAATAGAATGAGTTTTACTTCTCCATTTTGGTGCCAATTCCGCCTATATTTAGCAGGCTTGTTCATATTATTTTAAGCGCTAATTCTACCATCATAACTGCTGATTACTTTAGGCAATCTAGTTGCTATTATTGGCTGCTTTTCACTCTATTTCAGCCTTGAAAGTGGATGTTTCTCTCACTGTTTTGGTGCCAATTCTCTGTGCATGCAGCTGCTATTTTTGGCCTGCCCATTGCTAATTTTAGCTCCTCATTTTTAGCCACTCGCTTTCTTTCTATTTTGCCAAAAATAGCCTTATTCATTCTGCATGGAAAAATATGGTAACAGGTTGTGTGTGTGTGTGGTCTTCAATAAATGGTGGAAGGTTTTGAGCTATTGGGGGCTTTCAATTGGTTTGACCATATCCCCTAGTCTTGTTTGTTGGATTCCTTTTGACTTCACTCATATTATGCACACCTTATTCCCTGTGTGAGAGGCTTCATTAGAATTTGTTGTTATCGAATGTCATATTTAAAAAATAAACATGTCTCACAAATAGCCACAACCCTCATGAAAAATGTATGCAATCCATAATATGTGAACCATCTTATATTCATATTGGTTTCTTCGCGGGATCTTTTATAGAATCTTCTTAGACTATAACAACGGTAAATGTTGACTCTGTTGTCTGTGTTGCAGAAATCAGCTACCCTTCCTATTTTTAAATATGTACATGTACTATTAGAAAATAATATTCAATGAATCATTGATTAGTGCATTTGATTTGGATAAATATAGAAAATAGAAACGTGCCTATAATGGTGAAATCCATTCTTTGACTGAGAAACAAGAAAATAATAAGAGCAGGTTGCAAGGTTGCATGTTCAAAACTTGATGATAACTTTACTATCAACAACAAAATTAACGAAAGTGTGGTGGTTGCGAAAACATTTAATGAATCAATAGTTACTGCATTTACTTTCTAGAAATACCTTACAATATTTATGAGAATACCCATACACTTGGGTCCTCTCTCATCTTCTTTCACCACTCCCTCGTACTACAAAGCCGCTTAATGCAAAAAATTCAAAATAACAAGCATTTATACACATGTCTATGGTTCAAACTTAATGAGTGTTAGGAACTTGGAATGTTGAGGAGGCAATGTCAAATAAAACTCCTTAAGGATGATATTTGTTCCAGGGTTGTTGGGGAAAGTATGGAGAATGGTCTAAGATGATGGTCTATAAAGATGGCGCAAAACCACCTAACCTACTATGTTTTCTAGCTATCATATTCAGCCCTCGCTCTTTAAAGTGTCATGTGACATGCACAAGTTGCCATAACTATTCACAAAAATCAAGAGTTGGCATTGCAAAAAGTAACTATGGACATTGTGAGTATTGATCGATAAGGGCTTGCTTTGTGGTATACCTCAAAAATAAGTTGCCTCAATGATTTTTGTACCACAATCCCTTTCACCTTCATACGATTGGCAGAAATGGCACATGTTTCATATTTATCTTCTTAGAGAGATAGAAGAGTTTCGTTTGTTCCTTCCATCATATTTCTAGAATAGACTGTCGGGGCCCTCAATTGGAAAACTTGAGTGGAGTGCCCCATATATAGATAGGGCCCTCTATCTAGATAGGTTCGGTTGAGCCCAGTCAGTTCTCTATATAAGGCCAGTACTGGATGCAGCCCCCCCTTTCTATTTGTAGGGGCTATAACTAGTGAGTGCGGGTCGAGCGAACACCCCTGGACTACTCCTTTAATTCTTTTCTTCATAGCCATTCTTCCGCCTGCAATGTCTCTCCTTCAACTTTGTGATTTTTAATGCATCCCTTTCGGTGTCTCTATTGTACTACTCGCTGGCGATTGCTAGTTATAAATTGTTGAAATCTCAACAGAGTCAAGGATAGTCATTATTTGACAATTTATTATGTTGTTCTCAGAAACTTCTGCCAAAATGATTTTGAACCTTAATAAACTTACATGGAATAATCTTAAATCATGACTCTCATCAATCTTAAACCATAACTATTAGACTTAGGCAATATGTAGAGAATTGTCAAATTTAGTGGATGCATGCCAAATTATAACAATTCCACTGAACATGCGTCTCTGGCTATGAAATGAGGCACTTATGAAAGTAATTTTGTCCAATCTTAATCTCTCTCGTTATTTAAGAGAGATTCTGAGGGAAGTTGAAGACCATGCAGGCTTCCTTCGTTTTAGCAACTTAAATTGTCTTAATTAAGCAAGTCTTCATTTTAGAGTTGAAGATATTTTATAAATAATCTGATTAGATTTTGATGCTTGATTTTTGTAGAATAGAAGAACATTCAGAGTACCTTGCACCATAATAGAAGTATCAGAAGTTCTATGTTACATGGGAATGTGATCCCATCCCTCAGAGACATAGTGTGTTTGTAATGCATCCCCTAGGGAAAACTAGGATGAAGTTACACAGTGCTCACCATGTCTCTGAGCCCATTTACCACGTGGACATGACCTCTCTTAAAAATAAAAACAATTTAAATCATACTCTTTATATCGTGATGCAGATCTTGGATCTTCATTTATGGGTGATAGTGGGATACTTTAACTCGGTGAAAGTGTTATAATTGTTTTTCGTAGTTCGAATCTAATGTTTACACCTACTAGTATAGTCAGGTGGATGACTATTGAGTAAATTGCATATTCTAATAATTAATGTTTTCACCAACCCTCTGGTAAATAACCATCTACTTTTCGTGTGACTTGTTATGTTACTTCCAGCCAGTCCCTCTTTGAACATTCTCAGTGTTTTTGACTCTCCCTCAATGCCTTTGGTGAGTCCATTCACAAGCTTGTACTCAAGTGAGGCACATACCTAGTAGTTTATCTCATCTTTTTTACACCTTCTCTCTCGTGAAATGGCAAAGAACCTCTATGTGTATCCACCTACTTATGCAATATTACTATTATTCTGGTGTACCATCTGTCGAACTACACTTTTGGGGGCTTGTCGCAGAAAAAAGCCATGCAATGTAACCAACTTTTGGTATATCCATATTAACACTAAGGATTCTGTTATCAATGAGGATCAATGATTGCTTCGCTCATTAGTATACTTATGTTTGACTTGCACCTTGTTTAAATGGATGAAATAGCTTACAACCAACTTCTTGTTACTCACCCAAGAAACTGCTTTTGAGCCCATGTGAATTATGGTATTTCAAGTCATGTCAACCTTTTCGATCATACCTATTTCAGTACCACCCAATATGTGCAGTGCCCCGTCCTACCGTACCCCTTCGTACCAAGCCTTCTCTAAGGCCATTCAACTCATAACGGGATTTTATTGGTCGGATGTATTTTTTGTTAACGGTTCAATTGTCATGGATCCTTATTTTATAAAGTAACAAAATCGATCGAAATTTCGATAGACTATTGAAACGCTACTTCTACTCTATGGTTGATGTTTCACCAAAGTATCAGTCCCCATTACGCATGGGTGTCCATCTTTAGCACATCATATGGTTATGAGGAACAAACAAAATCGTCTGGGTCACACTTGAATTAAAAGAGAGTTAATAATCAATATGTATGTTAAAGTTTTACGACTTCGACTTTCAGGCATTTTGCTTTCCAAATCTCGTGCGTTTTCAATGAATGTGATGCCATTGGCCGTTGTACCTACAGTACAAAGATTCGTGCTTGTTCCATTTCGTAGCAACCGTGACATTTCATGGAACCTGAATTGCAATGTGTTAAGCATCAAATTTGCTTGTATTGATTAATAAACCCAGATTAGGGTTAAACTCCGTTTTTCATTTACATTTATGACTTAGTCCTTCCCAAACAAGTTATAGCCTTTTTTATTGGGATAAGGTAAAAACAGAGATCAACTCTTCAGTTGCTTCCTACATGAAAGATCACATCGTCGAGATGGATAAATAGTGACATTTAACAAATAGAGGTACAAGACCAATATTTGTTAAACTAGCTCTATTCCCAAGACAACAATGGCAAGAAACTCTCAAGTTAGCGATGAGGTTATAAATACTACATGACTGAACCATAAAATTTGATGACAGTTTGAATAATAAAACAAATATATTAAAATAAATAAAATCAAAATCATTAATTTTTCTTTTGAATAATTGGGAGAAAGAAATTATGGCCTCCATGGTCTCATTATTCTTGCTGTGCTTGAGCTGTAGCTTCATTCGAGGTGAAGAAAATACTCTTCTTCTCCCACAACATGCTCCTCTGTTGGTGTACACTCCTTTCCTTCAAAACAAAATGGAGGGAAGAATTTCTTTTATTTTCTTTTCTTTTGCTCCTCTTCAACCACTTCCAAACAAACCCTCATATCCCGAACCTCAAGTTTATCCAGACCATTGATTTCCCCCTTAATATTCTTATGGGCCATGCAAATTTTGTTTGGTGGCTTCGATGTTGTCGATCATACCATTCCTAACCACCGTATTCGCCTCCTCCATGACTTGAACCACAGTTTCCAAGTACTGCGCTTTTTTTCTTCAAGTCCTCGTGGCTTTGCTCAGCTTCCAAGATCATTTTGCCTTTACCATTCGAGGACCTAGCTTCCTGACTCTCCGAGCCCACCACAATCTTCCCCTCCTCACCTCTGTGATGGCCCAATTTGCCCTCGCACATCTTAGTAAGACATTCAGCCAGAGTGATATCCTCCTTCGCCTCGGTTTGGGGCTTGGGTTTATTCGACACAGGTTTACCATTTTGAAATAGAAGGAGAATGAGCCCCTCATGAATAGGGGTATCCATCTTACCCAATTGAAAATCTTTCACAGAGGTAGTCAAAGACATGAACAAAAAGAAAGGGATACTTAACTTTTTCTTGTGCCTGAACATATTTAGGAGACATAAGTGACAAGTGTAAATCTTACGATACTTGCCTTCCAAAGTTAATTACTTCATAATGTGAAGGCAAACCTCCCTCCACACACCAAGGATGAAGGGCTGAGCAATGCAATTAGTGAAGTAATGCACTTTTTTCTTGCCAACAAAAAAGGTGTTAATTTCATGCTCGCATCTGTTCCTGTACTTAAAGTTTTTTAGGCCATCCATGTCCATACCAATAATCCGGGCAATGGCTTCTTCTGAGGTCTCAATTTCCATACCCCTGACCATTGCCTTACCATCCTTCCAAGCCAAGCCAAGCCAAACTCCGTGGTTAACGAGGGATCGTGCCCTTGCAACTTTATGATATACTTTCTGAATCCCCCAACCCAGAGCATGTGCCACATAGAAGGGTTGTCCACAATATTGCCATGGCTAGATGGTTCCACCTTGACTTTGTCTCCTCCCATGGTTGCCAGAATATTTTTTAGAATCCCAACCAAATAGTTCTTGCATATTTTGGTGTTAAAATGACCTTTTCAAAGTGAAACAAAGTCAAACATGAGCTTGATGTTTTGAAAAATGGGCCAATTTTCCTTGCTTGCGCGGACGGTAGTGAAATTATTATGATTTTTCATGTTGTGTAATGTCATTAATTGGCGCGGGGATGATGTCACCTTTATGCCACAATTTGAAATCATTATAATGTACCCCCTCATTAACAAGCCTATTCGCACATGTGTTATGAAGGCAAGGAGTATGTTTGATGATGAAAGAATCAAAACCTTTAAGATGCTCCTTAATATCAAAAATAATGTTACCCAAAGCCCAATTGTGGTAATTATCCTTTTTGATGACATTGATAATGAGAAGAGAGTCCCCCTCTATTAAAATATGTTTGATACTTCTTTCCTTAGCTAGGCTAACACCCCAGAGCAGCGCGCGAGCCAAAGCCACATAGTTACTTTGAATACCCAAAGGCCCAACATAGGCAATGATCTAGTCACCTTCATGATCTCTAATCATGCCACCTCCCCTAGCCATGTCAGGATTACCTTCGAAGCCCCATCAAAATTAAGTTTGACCTTGCCTCTTTCCGGCTTGGACCACTTGATATAAATAGAAGGAAAGACCACTTGAGGAGGACTATAGGCAAACTGTTTGAGGACTTTCTCTTCCTTGCTAGAACAAGCCTTTTTAATCTTACCTCTGAAAAGTTTGGAATTTTCTTTAATAGAGGAAATCAAACAAGCATTGACCTTTCTAATGTTAGCTTTTTGATTTATGAAGATGAGGGCATTCCTTTCCTCCATAAGCACCAGAAGAAATGGGGAAGGGCCATTTTCCAAGCAGCAATAAGAAAGGGAAACCTGAAAGGGCATTCCCATTGTAAACAACAATCCTTAATGGAATTAGGAAGAATCCACTACACTTGAAACAAATCCATCACCTTAGTTAAGATTGCTTGAGAGAAGGGGCACACGATGAAAAGGTGGTTGACACTTTCCTCCTTTCTGTTACAAAGGACACACCTGTTAGGTAAAACTATTCCCTGTTTCCTCAAGTTATCAATAGTGAGGATTTTGTTTTGTGCTGCCAACCAGAAGAAAATGTTGACTTTAGGTAGAAGATCTTTTAGCCAAAGTCTATCCCAATAGTTCTTTTGGATAGAATCCTTAAATTTAAGGTAGTAGGCAGATTTAACAAAATAATTTCCCAAATGCTCTTCCTTCCAAAAAAAATAGAGTCCTCATGTTGTTGAAACCTCAAGATATAGAAACTCTGTAATTTAAGGTTGAGAGCAGAAAGGGAGAGCTTGTCCCTGATGAAATTAGGGGGTGGATTCAAAGCCTCCCAAATGATATCATCATTAGAAAAAATCCAATAGTCTTTAACCAACACTTTGCCCCTGTCTTCAAAAAACTGCTTCACATATCTCCAGGGCTCTTCCTCTGCAAACGCTTTCTTAGACAACCAACAATCCCTCCAGAAGCGAATCCGGTTTCCTTTCCCAATATTCCATTTAATACCCCTACTCAGAATCATCCTAGAAGAAAGAAAATATTTCCAGAAAAGAGAACCACAAGGGAGATTGTCAAGCAGGAAAAAAGTCTCTATTATGCCAACATTCCCTAAATATTTCCTTTTGATGATGTCTGTCCAAAGACCATCTTCTTTTATCACTCTCCATCCCGCTTTGGCCACAAGAACCTCATTCATGTATCTCATATTCTTCAAGCCTAGACCTCCACGTTGCTTGGGTCTAGTAACTTTATCCCAAGCCACAAGAGGGAATATGAACTTCTCCTCCACCCCAGCCTACAGGAACCTTTTCTGTATTTAACTATTTAATTTATATTGTATTTATTATTAGTGATTAACTCATTTCTAAAATTTTATGGTATTTAATTTAATATTACAATTTAGGTTATAAAATATTTAAGGTTGTTTTTATTATTTAGACTTTAGTTTGTAATATTATGTTTCATTTATTTTTGTATTATTTATTTTTTTAAGTTATAAATTTATAGTTAACTTCTATTTTAAATCTATATTATAAATTTATAATATATTATTTTTATAAATATGAATAATTGTTAGGATTTATTTTAAATCTATTTATAAATTTATATTATATAAATAAAAATATCTTTATAAATATGGATAATTGTTAAGATCTACTTTAAAATCTATTTATAAATTTATAATATATATATATATATATATATATATTATATATATATATTATAAATATGGGTTATTATTTATTTTATTTTAATTTTTTTTTTGTAAAATATTGAACTAAACCGAACCGAACAAAACTTCTTGTAAAATTCCAAACTCACAAACATTTTTCCCCCTTTGAACAATCCGAACTTTTCGAACATGGTAACTATGTGTTTTTTTGCTCCTCACTCCTTTGATCCCCTGCCATATCACGGAGTGCATTTACCACGTGGGCATGACCTTGCTTGAATATAAAGAACAAGATGTAGATCCTATATCTTCAATTTTGGGTGGTTGTGTTACTGTGATGAAGTGTAAGTGTTATTGTGTTTTTATTTTAACACTATGGTTGCTGTTATCAATGAGAATCAATGCTTACTCTATTAGTATATTTATGATAATTTCTATTTTGTTTTTCTTTATATTTTTCAAGCTTTTGGTACTAAAATCCACTTTTCGGTCGGACTTTTATGGAATTTCCAGCCGGTCCCCTTTTTCACATCCCCTGTTTTTGTGATTTTACCTTGACACAACCTCCGCGTCATACCTTCCACCACCTCCTCCCCTTTGAAAGGGACTTAGTGGAACATTGTACAGTTATAGCATTTGAACTTTTGAAGTTTAATCATTCTCTTTTTGTACTCAACATTCCGGTAAAGAAAATAACAACAAAGAATGTTGAGTAGCACAAAAAGTGAATGATTGAACTTCAAAAGTTCAAATGCTATAACTGTACAATGTTCCATTAAGTCCCTTTCAGAGGGGAGGAGGTGGTGGAAGGTATGAAAAACAGGGGATGTGAAAAAGGGGACCGGCTGGAAATTCCATAAAAGTCCTATCAAAAGTGGATTTTAGTGCCAACATTGTACGGTTATAGCATTTGAACTTTTGAAGTTTAATCATTCTCTTTTTGTACTCAACATTCCGGTAAAGAAAATAACAACAAAGAATGTTTAGTAGCACAAAAAGTGAATGATTGAACTTCAAAAGTTCAAATGCTATAACCGTACAATGTTCCATTAAGTCCCTTTCAGAGGGGAGGAGGTGGTGGAAGGTATGAAAAACAGGGGATGTGAAAAGGGGACCGGCTGGAAATTCCATAAAAGTCCTATCAAAAGTGGATTTTAGTGCCAAAAACTTGGAAAAAAATATTTTTTGTTGTTATTTTCTTACCAGAATGTTGAGTAGCACTAAAAAAGAATTATCTTTTAATTTGTCTTTGTAGTTGAACTGATTCAATAATAAATTCTTGGTTAGTTCATAGGATCGATTCATGTGATAATCTATATCAGAGGCACTTTTAATATTGTAAACCTGATTAGGCTTAGTTATTGATAGAATGAATTGAGCCTACAAAATAACCATAAACTGCACATAGCAGCTTACATTTGGTCCAAATGCTATAAGTGACTGAAAGAGTCGTATGAAAAGTGTTGTCCTGATTAGTTATAAATAGGCAAAGTCATAATTAATTATCTATTGTTGAAATCTTGGTAGGATTTCATTTAACCAATTGGAGTAGGCTATAACTATCCAATGGTCTTTGAAAATTAGTGGCAATGCCATTCCTGAATTTGTTTTTGATACTGAGGTGCTTAACAAATCTGCCATTACTCTTTAATATTAATAGGAAGATGGGATGTAATATCTTGAAGAAGGGTTTTGATGTTGTTTTCTATGTTGCAGCCTGGTGCCAAAATTGTTTATTCCAAGTATGTTGGAACAGAGATTGATTTCCATGGAGTAGATCACCTTCTTGTAAAAGAAGATGACATTATTGGAATTCTTGAAACTGATGATATAAAGGACTTGAAGCCATTGTACGATCAGGTTTTAATTAAGGTATGGATCTAAAGGCAGTGGTTGTTGTGCACATTACCACATCTTTAAAGTACATCGGTCAGTCAAAATATATATACAGGTCTAGGAAAAATCTGCAAGGAATGAAAATCAAGTTACCATGGGCCTATTATCTAGATAGGAGTCTTGAAGCTGTGCTTTGAGAAATCAGGAAACACTGATATAGTGTATTATACAGGTCCAAGAGGCAGAGCAGAAAACAGCTGGTGGTATCTTACTCACTCAAAGTGCCAAGGAGAAGCCTTCCATAGGAACGGTATGTGTTGGTGTTTTGCAGAAATCAATTTCAGTTTGTATCTTACCTTCCACATCAATGCAATAGTGTAGTTAAAATGAGATGTTAGGTGGTATTTCTGTTAGTCACATATGGTGCCGAATAAAATTGAACAGTAAAAATTGTTGAGAAATGTCTTCTGTGTGTATATCGTACATCTCTTAAAGTTCCAGTCATTGTTTTTCAGGTTGTTGCTGTAGGAGCTGGTGCTTTGGATGAAGAAGGAAAGACAAAGCCAATGCCAGTAACTCTTGGAAACACAGTTCTCTTCTCAAAATTTGCTGGTAACAACTTTAAAAGTGTTGATGGATCTGATTATGTGACCTTGAGGGTGTCTGATGTTTTGGCTATCCTCTCTTAGCTTTTTAAATGCCCACTTAAGTGTCAATGGATCTTGATTTTGTGATTGCGGCTATAGTTGGGTGATCTGTAGTGAATGCCAGGATGAAGTTGTAATGAATATCTTGGCATGCTAAGTGGTTCTTGAGTTAAATTTGCAGAGCAGTTTTATAGATGCAAGAAGTTCAAGCTTATTCTGAAGTTTAATGTATATTGAAGTTGGTCGTCAAGCATTTTGATGGGATGGGCATATGCATGGATTTGGGCTTTTTGATGATTTTTATATATATTTTTAGGGATCAGTAGTTGTGATAGGGAAATTGGTTTGTGGATTGCCAAAGGGCTGATGGATGGAGGAATTGTTGGAAGACGGTAATTTTGATCATTAAAATTTGATTATACTTTAATCAATCTGTCTCCTACATTTTTCACACAAAATTGATTTCATGCAAACTCCTCGATACAATGTAGAAGAATTTGATTATTAAGAGGGAAAACTTATCAGTTGGTTTAGTTTGAGGCATGAAGGGGATATAGTAAAGGAGATGTTTGGTAAAACTTAACCTAAATTTTTAGAAATAGCAGGTGGGTTTATGACAAAAGTTGAGCAAACAATGTTGGATTCTTTGCGGGTTTATGGGTTGATTTTTAAAATTGTAATACTTACATATACGGTATCTCCCTTTTTTGTTTTTAATTACTTTTTATCACAAACAAAAGATAATAAACACAAGACGAACAAATTACCAAGAGAAGAGTTTCCAACCATAAAACCTGAATCAAAACAAATACAAACATGGCCAACAAGCATTCTAAAGGCTACAATAGTTGAGAAAACACTCAGAAACCAGTCCAAAATAAAACTGACTCAAAAGTGAGATTAAAAGTTACAAATAAGGGTCATCAAAATAAGAGATTAAGAAGCACCGGAAAAACAAAAACATCAAACAAATCCACCTTGTCGAAGGCCCAATATTGACCCTAGAAAAGCATGTCTCTCTTACAACTACCTCTCAAAGAATTTGGACTGCACCAATAAAACCACAACTCAAAATTGGTCACGTGAGTCAAAAGGTATTTGAAGTTATGACCCTCGAATGCTGCGAGCTACACAAGTGAAAACCACCCTCCAACACACTCTCCAACATACACAAACAAGAATTGGACGAGAAACGATAATCGGCCGGCTGAACAACCCTTCACACCAAAATCTACAGCCCTTGTTGAGTAGCTCTGCCCCTTGAGCCTCGAATCACATTGCTGTTAGACCTAGCTCCCCCCACCCACGAGCCGACCAACCAAATAATCTTTGTGTAACCTTTTGGAATTGAATATATGATGTGCATTCTTCTTCCATCACTTTGAATGATGTAAAATGTCGGGCGACACTCCCTTTTCTCGATAGAACTCGATAGGATGCACTATGCCCCCATAAAATTTTGATGCACCCATCCAATGCAACATGTCACATGCGTACATACTTAGGTTTTTTTTTCAAATTTTTTGTTGTTGAAAAACACATTGCAGTCACTTGTGGGATTCAAACTTGGGACTTGTTGTAGTGGGCATTCTCACCAATTGTACATAAGTGTGCTTTCCTACCAATCGAGTTGCAACTTCATGTATGCAACCATGCAATATCAAAGTGATGTATTAAAAAAAAAATCTACCTATGATATGACACTTGACCACAAGTCCCACACATTCATGGGCTTGTATGTCTTTTATAGGAGCATGGTGCAGTCCATTGGGAGAAATAGCCATCGCCCTATTTTACATCTATCTTGTGGGTTAGTCAAGATAGAGTGAGTGGATAAGACTCAAACATGGTTCCACGACTAAGTTTTCATTAGACTAGATAGGGAATGGAACAAAAATTGTGAATCATTTTTCTTCAATATATTGATTGCCAAGTACAAATTATTGGCATCAAAAGATGTTAAATACAATCTAGGTTGATGTGATTTGTTTGGGCCTTGAGAATGTGGGTTAATTCATAGTAATTAAATGTGTTGCGTTAACGCTTTATTATGTCGAGGTGGTTATAGTCTACACAAAATGCACCCACGTGCATGCATGTTGCATGCACCCCATCCATTACCCACTAAATAAACTTAGAATTTTTAAAACCAGTATATTGAAAGATATAGTATTTTTTGACACACAATTTTACAATTCACTATGGTAAACTTGTAATGTGTTTATTAGCACACCTACCTACTAACCCGGCAATAGGAATGGTCATGCAACTATTTGATTTGGTTCTAGTTAGAAAATTGTAGGCAAGTTTGACTTTGTTTGATAATGATATGCATGAGAATGCATGCATCCATGGAGCTATGATATTACCTATTGTAGAAGGGTTAACTTGCGCCCATATACTATCCTTCACACTTTCTATAAGATAAGATAGTTCGGGGTGGGGGGCACCCCTATAGAGATATAGGCCGGTAGCTAGTTGTATGACCCATTTCCAACTAGCCAATTTTTTTCTATTGGACATTTCCATTTATTTTTTGGGGTTCACTTGAGTGGCACATAATAGGATTGATTTGTTTAATAAATTTCTTTCTCGTGTTTCTAGGACCTCAAAGTATCTTTGGTATTTTATTGTGTGATATAATTTTCAAATATATATTTTAACCGAAAAACAAAACAACAAAAAAAGTAAATAAATATACAAATGTTTTAATTTTTTAGTACAATATTTACTTTGAAGTTGATGGTTGTGGTGGATTGTAACGTTTGACCTTACAATTCAATGTAAAGTTTTTCTTTTTGCTTGGAGAAGTCAATAATTGTAATATTTTTAGCCATGTTGTAAAGATGGACTTGTTTTTCATTCAAAATTGTTTTCAAGTTCAATTTCTCTAGTGCCAAATTGTAGAGTCTTGACTTGTTAATTATCTAAGATAAGGGGCTTAGATTGAATTAGTGATTATCTTAAATATATTTATTTAGAATTATTGATATCTATATTTTAAGATGTTGAGCATAAATTTGTTACATTGTTTTGTCCATTGAAGGGTTTACACAAATTAACAAAACTTTTTGTTTCTCCACAAAAATTCTTGTTAATTAGTGTTTTTTTAGATAGTTAATTGCTTTTGACTAGAGCTTAGAACCAGGGGTTTTTTGGGTCCCCTCCCTTAATAATGTCTACAAACTAGGTATTACAAATTTCAACACAAACCTAACGATGCAAGCCAAGCCAAGCCAGTCGTCGAGCCACCATCCTGACCATCAGTCGCGCCAAGCCAAGACTACCACCGCTAGAGAAGAGGAACCAAACTCCACCGCCAATTGTGCGAATTACACCACTGTCGTGGAGAGTTGTTGCCAAGCTAAATCCAACGATGCGACCAAAGCCAAGACCAGCCGTCGAGTCACTAGCGGCCGCTAGTCGAGTCCGCCACCACCAGAGAACAACACCCAGTCGCAACCACCGGTGATGCAACAACATGCCACCATCGATAACCTCCCCGAAGGGGATCGTGCCCAACGGGGTTTGAACCTGGGTGGATCCGGACACAACTGTCCGTCTTAACCGATCCACCCAAACCCCATTGACTTCTTATTAATTAGTGTTAGTGGCTTTGATATTGTTGCATTAATGTGTCTAGCTCGATTAATTTAATTTTTTGAATAAAAAATAGTCTTTAAATTGACATTCCCCTGTACCCCCTCCCACGCGCTCCCCATGATTGTCAAATGAATGCAAAATGTGAGGTTGGCTAATTCTATTGAAATTTGATACTATTATACTCCTAGCTTGCACCAACAACCATTGGCTACCATTCTCTATCAATGTAGGCTATGCCTATTAGGGTAAATACGATAAGGGGCATAACCCAAGGCTCAAATATTGTCCCATAAACAACTCCAGCTAATATTGTTTTGGCAATTCCATTTTTATAAAAATAGAACTTTATATGTGACACGTAAAATTTAATTATATATAGTAATACAAAAAGAAATAATTACTTCTCATTTTCAAAAGAAAAGAGAGCAATATGAAACAAGGGTTGCGATGCAGAAATAGTACCTGCCGTAAATGTTATGTGCAAATGCAAATGGAGAATGAGAGGAGTATGTGGATGATGAAAGCCATCTAGTAGCCATGGAGACAAGTCGTTGAGCACTATGAATTATCCTTGCAGCTCCTAATAGACAAAGCAAGAAACTAGTGAGCAAGTAAACCTTTATAGATCCTAGTTAGAGAAAATGTTTAAAATGGATTTCATTGTTCAGTAATTATAGTTGTTCTAGGAAAATATAAAAATTGGGACTAAAGCAGCAAACAACATTCATCAGAAATCTAGAAGAAGAAAATGTTACTAGTGTGAAATCTTGCTTTTTTGACCATTTAATACATAAAATGGAAATTTGGTAAAGGAAAGGCCAAACTAAGTTATGTTGGGTTTATGTTAACAAGATTAAAACAATAATCTACTTGCAAGAAAAGGAAATACACTTCCAACACTTTGCAATCAAATGCTAGCAAAATTTTCACTGCCAAGGAAGTTAACTGACCATAAAATCTCCTACATTGAAAAAGTTAATTATAAAAGCCGAGAATAACATCATTGCAAGAGCCATAAGTTGGCTTATGCTAATGGTAAGCAAAGACGCCAGAATAAAGATGAGGAATTGATGACCAATCAGAAAAAGCCGGTGTCTGATTCTCATTTGCTCTTTCAAAAGTATGTAAACATCAGAGCTATACTCTTCTAGAAAACTTTTATAGCCCTCAAATTGAAGAATTTGAAGATGACAAGTCAAACATAAAAGAACAAAAATGAAGAGAAATACACCAATTCTATAAAGCAACGAAACCAAAACAATTGCAAACATAATTGTGTTGCAAAGGATCTGGACATGAATATATCTAAAACCACTGCAATGATCCATAGAACCTAAAACAATAAAGAAGGGAGAAAACAAGAGGAAAATTGTAACTACGGCCAAGTAGAGGCCATGCATACAGCCAAACCAATGTCTACACGCCTCTTAGATTTAACACTAATTTCAACTACACTACACATTGATCCATCCATGCTAGAGCTACAAGATCAAGGTCAAAATTGAAGTTAGGAATGTCATTTTCAGCATTCAGCAAATCTACAACATCAAGACAGGTGGCTAAATCATTTGCTTTGCTACATCTGCCCATATCAAACATTTGACAGAATTCTTCCATGAAATAATCATTTCTAAATGTGCATGAGTGGAAATTCTCAAAACCCTATTCTCCATTGGTGGGAGAATCAAACTGCACAAGAAGATGCATAAGAGAAAAAAGTGAATTCTCTTACATTCCTGAATTAAGTTGTTGCACATTCTGACAATCCATCAATTCAATAGTGGGAGGAGGATTGATTGGTAAGATGCTGCTAACTTCTAATGTCAGAAAGGGCTTAGTTATATCTGATTGCTTTGAAATCGGAAAATCATTGCTCTCACACCTGCCAAATCAGTCTCTTGAGCTTTACCAAATTTCTGTAATGCAGAGGAAGAAAAAATGCTTTCAAACTCTTTTTCGAAATCTAGACCATCCAATAAATTAGATGTTGACACTTCCAACACAGATGAAGGTGATGCAATCCAACAATTTTCTGAATCCTGAGATATGCAAGAAAGAAATTCTGAAGATGAAGAATGAACATCATTATATTCTCTATACTTGTCTAAAGCCAAATTATAGCTTTTTTCAAACTCCTTTCCATTTGTGCACTTGGATCTTGTTTCCACTCCACATGACTCCCTATTTGCTATCTTACAGATAATGTCTTTCTTCACTGACCGTGTAGGTATTTTGGAAACTGGGTGCTCCACATCTGAAATTCCAAATCTTTTACTAGAAAAATTAGGAACGATTGATGGACACCTAATCCTTCTGGATGCTTTATCATAATCTATCTTTGAGATGATATTCCTAATCAGAATAATATTTAAAAGATGTAAACTATAGTGGTAAGATCATGTAAATGTCGTGATGATGAGCCAAGTTCAAACCCTGATAGGCTCTCTAAAACAATTTATGAGATAATAATATAAAATCTCATTTTTTTCCTAATTAGAATTAATATTGACAATATAAATAATGTAAAGTGGAGTGATTGCGCTAATAATGAGCCAAGTTCAACACTTGATTTGCATGTTATTTGCTTATATGGTGGCCTTGAGGCAGGAAATCAGACAAAATCAGCTTCATGTCCCAGGGGGCTTTTGGCAGGATCAATTCACTTCAGGGGTAGCTTTTTAGGAAAAGTGCTCAATAAGCTCCTCTTGAAGGTTGTGCATCCTTTCAGGTATCTTCCCCAGGAATTCGATAGTAACACCAGGTTGAGGAAGTTAATTTACATAACTAAGTTATGCATGCATACACAAGCACAAATACAATAGTATGATTGCCATCAGTAATTCCAAACATGTGTATTCTAAGTTACTAGGAAGTGGAAACATAAACAGAAATAGAAAACCTCAATTTTCCAAGAACAAATGGGTAACAAAATAGTGCAACCTCAATTTTCCAAGAATTGGCAGAAAACAAAAAACCCAACAACATCAATACAATAAATATAAAAAAAGTTATACAGACGAAAAATTATTCATTTTCATTTTTTGTGTATGGTTTTTTGAAAACAAAACCCAAAATAATTGCAAACAAACTGAGAGTTGATGTGCAAGTATTGGTTTATTACAGTTCACAACGTTAGGGTGATTTCATCTGCAATAAGAGATAATCCCTAGTTCATCAGGGTTGCCTACCCCCAAAAACCCGTGTGTACACCAGGTATTTTCTTCGCAACAGAGCCAAAACTTGGGCATCTTAATTACCCTCATAAGCCTTACCAACCCAACATCAAAATCTACTCTAAAATCCAAAACACATTTGTAAACAAAAACATAGACATCCATTCACAATCAAAACTTTAAGAGACCAGAGAAATCGAGTTAACCGATCCTTCATTCACCATTTTGACACCAATCCGTTCTCCAACAGTCCAGACGGTGTGTCGGCCTCAACTGCATCATGTCTGAGGTCATTAAAGTACAGTTTGGTCCAACCACACAATATTCGTGCTAGTATGCGTATTGTCTGTAGCAACAGCGGCAACGACAGTAGAAGCAAAAGCAGAAGTAGAAGAAAGTGAAACAACCACAACATCAAAGTTGCATGCAACAAACTAGGTGGAGACGGGAGGACACAACAGTGAAGCACATGGCAAATAATAAGAGGCAAATAAAACTTTGCAAAAATCGGTAATATCTGCGGCTGAGAAAGAAGTGAGGTTTGGCAATGAGGAATAACATTCCACCAATCACCCAACACATAAATAATACAGAAATGGTTAGAGTACCAACAATTTCAAATTTTTTAACATAAACTATAGATAAATTGCATTTTACACGTAGTCTAATGCAAATTAATAGCGCGAAGCCAAAACAATAGTATCTTGCGCAGCAGGTACTAAAAAATACATTTGGAAAGAGAACAATGAAATACCAATAAAGAAGCAAGGAATAGAATATGGTCATTCATACAATATCATGATTTTAAAAATAATAATCTAAATATCTTAAGAGGACATTGGTACGATATTTATCGAAGTGGTATTTATTGAATTGTAAGCATAATCATATAATAACATTTCCCACATACTTATCATTTATTTGTAAATTACACATGCCATAATTTTTTATAATAACTATATTACACCACCTTTTTTATTATTATTTTGTTACATTTTCAATGTCTACCATAATAATAAATAATTTTATATTTTATTAAAAATTTAAACTATACAATCAAGCGGAATTTTTTTTTCTCTTGTAATTTAATGTTTTAGCCAATAAATTGTCATAATATTATGTAATTTATGTTATTTAAAATTATATAGTGTTGTTGAAATATTCAAATATTTACAAAGATAAAATTATTTTACTTCAATTATATTATTATTTTATAACTTATCTTATTCAAATTTTGTAACATATATATATATATATATATATATATATATATATTTTGTGAAACATTTAATGCTTAAAATGTCGTATTTCTAGCCTTTCATATTGTCAACTAAAATATATTTTAACTATTTTTCTATATAGAAATTAAAGATAAACATATTGAATAATTTAAACTTGCAGTAACAATATGGATGTCCATTTTTCGTATGTATCTATCATCATTTTCATATTAGCTTTAAAACATTAGTGGCAACTGGTAATGCATACAAGATTTAATGATCTTCTTTTCCTTATTATTTTTTAACATGATGGGGCCAATTTTGGAGTGTTGGACCGTGTCTGGAATTCGAAAAGCTCTGATGTAAGTGCCAAGTTATTTAATTATATTATAACTATTAAAGTGTAATTGAATGATATTATAAATAATAAGCTAAATACTATGAGAGACATTTCAAGATTTCTAAATCAAGTAATGTTATGATGGAAAACCCATTATGGATGTCGTATGTATGAGCACAAATAAAATGGTAGAATCTACTCTAACAAGGCCACATAATAATATATCGTGCTGAAGGAAATGTTAGTGTGGATGTGGCATGTATGAGTATGAATAAAATGGTAGAATCTACTCTAATAAGGCCACACAATAATCTATCTTGCCGAAGGAAATGTTAGCACAAACTATTTTTTAGTAGAGCGTATTATGTAAGACATTTTATTGAAGACTCTAGATTGTTGTTTATAAGAACAATATCATTATGTATGTAGTAAACACGTACAAAAGTCACTTCAAAAATGTAAGCTGTAGAGCAGTGTCTATTGTAATTGACATCAAATTGATATTAGGCGTTCTTCTAAATCATCTACAAAATTCATGCTCAAGTTATCATTACACAAATGTTAGCCACATAATGTTCTTGGATGTAATTAACAACAAACTGACATTAAGTACATTCTTCTAAACACATGTACAAAACTTCAAGCTGAGTTTTTTTGGGTACAATTATTGTTTTAGTGGAAGCAATTGTGTTGGTCATTTACATGATGAGTTGTATATTTTATTACCAATACAAGAAACATACATGCTCAACTTGTTTAAAGTTTACTAATTACTTTAATAATAAAAAATTGCATGTATTATTTACAATATTGGTTGTATGCTATAATATCAAGATACAAAATCGTATGATATTTTGAACTCTAGGAAAAGATGTCACATGGTTGTGTTGTTGTGTCTACAGATGTATGTGCACAAACATGGAGAAACAATATTATTAATCATTGATGAGTTTTTTGAAGTATATTTTAGAATTAGAGTAATTTTTTAGTGATAGGTACAAGTGTTTAAAGGTAAATTATTTTTTGTGGAGTTATTCGATTATAGTGAACAAAGGTGCAAATGTTTCAAACAAATAGATTTTACATTTTCAAAAATGTTTTAAACTTTAGAAATTCAATTGTTTGAAGGAAAAAAGAAAAGAAGGAAATGATTAAGAGTGGTAAAGTAGATGTATTGACTAATGCTTTGTCATTTATGGATGCCCATATTTTATTTCAAATGTGAACTATGTTCCACATTTATTTGTGGAGGTCATTGTGGCTATAATTGTTCCAATTGTCTAAGTATCTACATTGTCTAGGAGTTGTCTTATTGATGTATTTGTGATGAACTTGTACTTAGTGCAAACCGGAGGTATGTTCTCTATGGTGTTAGTTTTGTTAGTAGTATGCAATCACAATCTCCACGATCGTAACTTATATTTGTTGTAGTGATGAATTGTGTTATGTGTACTCCTCTTGATGGTTGTAGTTTTTCCTCGCATGCTTCGATATATACACCGGTTAAATTTAGTGTAACAATCATTTCACCATCTTTGTCTATTGTGTCCACTTGTAAGAATTTTCTTTTTAGTTCCTTGTGAAGTATTATTTTGTACGTGACAATGACATCTCCTTCAAATACATCTCCAACTTTGTAGTTGTTAAGGTCATCGATTATTGTCAAAGTATATGATGTCATTTCTTTCCGGTAGGCAATAATGAAATTGTAGTCATGATATGTTAAATTACAAAAATAGTTAGAGAGTTGATGCTAGTGATTGTTTACTTTTTAGGTTCACATTTAGAAACTATAGATATTTTGTTCCATGCAATTTATTTGCAGTTAGTTTCTTACACACAAAAATTAAGGATTTTGGAGACATAAAATTACTTAATTTGTTTAATATTAGGAAAATATCCACTTGGTGAACAATGTTCATCTATATAATTTCTAGTAATGGATCAAATATTGGGAAAGGCTTAAACAACATGCAGAAATCATTGCCCGCACAGAAACGACAAAACACTTCGGGTAGGGGTCAAAAATATGTAATTTAAATAACTCATGAGTTACTTTTTGAGTATGAATCGAGCGCAGGCAGGCTGGTGGGGACGCCACAACCAAAACCCACAAATGCAAGGGTCGAATCCCAACGACAATGACTCTATAAAGTTTGCATTCGACAAACTGTCGACATGCAGCAGTCAAAATTGGTTGTGCGTGTTGTTTACGCTCATCTCAAATATTGGATCAATGCCCAATCAATAGACATATCTAATTGTTGACTTAACTGCACTGCCTCTCAATATATCACATACATTATGACTTGAATGTTGCATCCTTCATGGAGGTATTATCCTAAATCTTTAGGACATTGTTCAAATACCTATATCACTATCAAAAAATGATCAATCAAAATGGAAATTTTCATATGATTTGGCATACCAATGCCTAAATTTCATAATCAATACTAGTATTGTGGTTCTAGAGTTGTACAAAAAGAGAGATTGTATATCTAGAAGAACATATCATTTGACCACTGTAGGGCTGATTACTTATCCAATGCTTTTTAGAAAATGAAAAAATAATATGAAATAAATGGAAGAAAAACATCCTTGCAAGACGAGAATCACAATAAATGGAAATATGACATCAATTTACTTTCATGGTTGAATTTCAGTTTTTGTAATAGAAAGCACAAAGCTTTGGTGTTTTTAGAAAAACCATTGAGATAAGTTATCATTTAATATCTAACTTATGCTATAAAATGCTTCATGAGTATTATGCTAGAGGAAAGAGATAACAATAAAGCATTTAGAATATTGATCAAAATAACTAGGAGCATGGAGTAACTATTTTATCACATTTCTTAATGAAGACAATGGTTGTGGTCAACATGGACAACATAGAAAGAAATTGTGTTAAGAACATAGATCATTAAAAATATGATTCTTGCATATTCAATAAAAATACTTTAGAAGCAAAACATTGTTATTAAGCATTGTATTTGTAGCATAGTTGGATTTGACTATATTCATATAGAGATCAAGTGGTAGAAAAGAAGACCAGTTGATTTCATTTGGCTTCTTTGAATGATCACCAGTACAATCAAAATAGTCTTTAGTGCTTTTGTCAGAGCTTTTGAGCTTACCTCTCGTCTAGTACCAAATGAATTGGGGGGAGTATTGTGTTTGCGACCTGACTATGTAAAACAATTTTCTAAGATAAAAGTTATTGTTAAGATAAAATTTATTGTTCATCTCGAAGAGAACATTTGAACAAATAGCTAATGAGCATAGAAAAAATAAGTGAAAATTTTTCAACGTTTTGAATGTTTACATGACATTACCTGAATGAAGTATTTCATTTTCCATGTAAGGTGTTTCGGCCTTCTGCTGCTAAATAATATGAAAGAGTTTATTAATAATGCATAATTAAAGATTAAGAATGATTTTTTATCTAAAACATTAGGGATACATATCAAAATAAGATATTTGTACTTTTAAAAATACATAAACTTAAATACTAAGGTTGGAAATGATTGTTTTTCAAACTATTAAGGTGTTGGCGAGAAAATTTTTTGGGTGGACAAGCTTATGGATTTCTTGCCAACGCTCTGGGAATCTAAGTCCCTCTACTTAACCGGTGCAACTGTCGTATATGCATGCGCGTGAAAAGGTGGATTTCTCTAGTGGCCTTTCGACTGGGGATCCAACTGGGGCCCTCCACTGACCCTACGACAAAGCTAGCAATTTCTTGATAGAGAGGACTTTGTTTGTAAAGCAGGAAAGGGGGTGAGGAATGAGATAGGGGAACTAATGTTGCAGGTAGGAAATCAGATTCTTGCACACACACTAGTTAGAAACTTCAACACATGCATTTATGAGAAGAAACAATCCTGCAAATGGCAACAAGACAAGATAAGATTGCGAACTCATAGTTTCTAAAATCTCCTCATCAAAAAGGATACAAAATCCTTCTTCTTATATTGATGCTTAAACAGAAGTTGTACATAGTGTGGGAATGGAAGAAATTTGAGAGTGGAGGAAAGTAGAAGAAAATGGCTATTTCCTTTGCTTTCTCTAAGTACAATGCACTCTTGAGTTTACAAGATCAATCGACAACCCTTTGAAATGGGAATGACGTTACAATTTATAGAATGAGAGGTGACTTATCGTCTTCCTCATGACCCTCCATATGCCTTATTTCTAACTTTAGACTATTCGTATTTCTATCAAATATTTAAGTCCCTTTTATAAAATCAAGGTGACTTAATTTACATTATGTTTCTAAAGTCACTTTTAGGTGACTTAAAGGCATATCAAAAAGTGCAAACCCTAACAAAGAATGAGAACATTTGAAGAGAGAGAAATTTGGGGAGAGGGAAGAGCGAGAAGAGGAGAAGATGTTGCCCTTGATGAAGTCCGATGATCCTCGTTGATTGAAAGCTATGATGCGATGAAACTCTGAATCTTCAAACTCGTGGAAAAGTCCTTCAAATGGGCTCATAGATTCTTTGGAATGAGTGTTTAAAAACATTGTTGAATGGTGTTGCCGATGACCGTAACTTCTACCCTGCACAAGATACTCCTGCAACTTGAGCCATGGAGTGACTGTCGGGAAACACTGTTGAATTCTTTGAGGTGAATCTCGCATTCCCCATGAGAAATTCCTATAATGATCTTGCATGACGATGTTGACATGAATGATCATTCCTTAATGTCCCATTGTGCCAAACTTGCCCTTTCAGAACAACCTGTTATTTTTGGTAAGTGCAGATTGCGAGCCGAGATGAACTGTTTGATGACTTTTCCTGCGATACTCCCTCTGTGTTCACCGCCTTCTTCATGACATCTTCAAATGATGGCTTACCCAAAGTAACAGACCCATATGCAGGGAGACATGCTACTTTTAGTAAGTGCGCCATGAATGTCAAATTACGACAAAACGGGTCTTGAAATTATGGGTTTTATTCCAGGGTTCCACACTCCAAATTTTGAGTAATTCCTTCACCTGAACAATTGCAAAAATGATATTTTCATCGGCGGGGGGCATAATACTGACAAAAAACACAGCCCTCCATATCCCTAAAAAGTAGGGACTTCATCGTGTAAAAACTAGTTTGAGAGAAACTAGATTTTTTGGAGATCCTTCCCTCTGAATCTCAGGTGATTTCACCTACCGGATCTTCAGGAATTTGAGAATTTATTAGAAAAGGGTTGAATGCTGATAAAAAACACAACCCTCCACATCCCTAAAAAATAGGGACTTCATAGCACGAAAACTAGTTCACGTGAAACTAGATTTTTCAACGATCATTCCCTCCAATTTTCGCGTGATTTCACCCACTAGAACCCTGAGAAGTGGAGAGGTAGCTTGCTGATTTTTTTCCATTACTGTGTCGTGGCGGCCATTAATGGAGCTTGAAAATTACAGGTCTTGTTTTTGTCTCTGTTTGCAATGAAATCGATTCCATTGCGATAGGTTTTTGTTTCTTATGCTTCAGGAGAAATTTCTCTTCAATTTGATAAACGGTTTGACGGGAAATTCAATTTTTCCTTCGTTGAGCTAGAAATGAGATTTCTTCACTGTGAATGTTCTATGCACCACCAGGGAGGATTGAAAGTATTTTTTTAATGGCCTTCAAGAGATAAAAACTCAGCAACAAACGGTTCGTCAATCTGCACACTGGTTTGCAAGATATGTTTGAATCTTCATTTTATGGCAATGGGGATTTCCATTGTTCTTCATCTCGGTTCTCCATTTCTTTTTCTTATCTTGATGAATTATTCTTTTGAGACCTGAGTGCCATCATGGAGTGAAAGATAATTTGTTGTGATGGAGCTGGTTCAAACTTTGGTAATAATGGAGTGAGGTGTTCTTTGTAACTTTTCCTCTGGCAGTGAGAAGCAGCAAGAAGCAACCAGAAGCAGCCAACAGTTAGAAAATAATTTTTTTTCAAATTTTTGAGTTGGAGTTTGGCACACTTTTTTTTCCCTGACCTCAGGGACATGAGGGGACATCAAATGCCATGGTGAACAAGACAACGACACGTGGCGTTGATCCGATGGCAGGGAATGAAGGTGAAAAAAGTTGCTTTAAAGCACTGGGGGTTGAAAGTCGGTCACATGAGTGACCAAAAGACTCCCCATAGGGGATGGGCACATTTTTCTATGTCTGATGTCCCTGACCTCAGGGACATGAGGGACATCAGTTTCCACGGAGGTCCTGGAGTTGACATGTGGCACTTGATCCGACAACAGGGAATGAATGCTCCAAAAATGCACCTAGGGGCTGAAAGTCGGTCATGTGAGTGACCAAAAGACTCCCCATAGGGGCTGAGCACTTTTTTCCATGTCTGATGTCCCTGACCTCAGGGACATGAGGGACATCAGTTTCCAAAGTGGTCCTGGAGCTGACACTTGGCGTTTGATCCGACGGCATGGAATGGATGCTCCAAAAATGCACCTGGGGGCTGAAATGTCAAGTCTAAAGGTCACATGAGGGTCCCAAAGGTCACATGGGGGCTGGGTGCATTTTTCAAAGGTTGGTGTACCTGACCTCAGGGACATCGGGGACATGAAATCCCGCTAGGCTCTTGGTGCTGACACGTGTCCTCTCGAAAATTGACTAACTCCTAAACTGACTTTGAGAGGGCAACTTGGAATGATGATAACTTGAGCTCCTGGTGGAATTTATTGGTGAAATTTTATATGATTATGACTAGAAATGGAATTTTGAATCCAATGGTGGGGGTATCATGTATTGATTAATCCATCTGATCCCTGAAAAATTAGATTTGTGACTTGAAACTCCACCTATACTTGAGTAAAACTACCTGAAAATCCTATGCGCCAAGGTGTTGTGAAAAATATGATTTCACCATCATGTAGGTCTTGGAATGTTCTTTCCAGTGATGTTTTGTTTTACTTCTAACTCCATCTGGAGCTCCAAGAATATTCTTCTGAAGCCCAACAATTGTTTTAGGCCTGTGTACTGCTTAGGCTCGTGAACCTTGTTTTTACTCAGACTGCGTCCAAGTCTTTCAAAAAATCTCCAAACCTTCCAAAATCATTTCCATGATGTTCTAAGGTATTCAATTCACCTCCATGTTGAATTAGGCCCTTTTGTTCCACTCCAGGAGGGTTGATCCAGTCCTGGGAAGGTTAGTGACAGCCCTTCCCAATACTGCCAGAAGATAACATCTTTTGATGGACTCCTAAAATCACCTAGGGGGTTTGATTTGACTTTCCTAAATCACATAGGGGACCAATTTGACATCAAATAAGGGGTGACCAGACTGACGGATTTGACCTAGGGTGCTTAGGAATGATAAAACATGAAAGTTTTGGCACAAGGGTATAATTGTCGTGCTTGGAAACTTCCAATTTCCCTGTTGCACATTTGCACAGCAACATAAGGTTTGAGTGATTTTGGTTTGTTATTTTGTATCATCATTTTCTAACAATATTCATGATTTTTTTTTGTTGCATCTTATAAATCATACCTAAAACAAGGAATTTAAAATTCACTTATAAAAATTTATATTTGCAAAAAAAACGTATGAACCTTAAATAATCATACCAAATACAAAGATTTCTTAATTAGTTTAAACAAAAACTCTTGAAAAACAACCGTTGCATTTTTTCATCTAAAACATGTTTATCAAATCAAAAGCAACACCATATTGCTAATCTTACACAAATTAAATTTTAATATTATATTATCATTATTAGGCATTGTCCAACATTAATATATTATAATGATAATAATAATTGGTGAGCATTCAACCCAGCAATATTGATATAAATTTGGAACCGGCTAATCGGTATCAGTCTAGACAACTAGTTTCCTATGGCTTAATTTACTCTTTCTGAAGATACTACCATATTACCATCCTTACATGAAATAAGTTTTAATATTATTTTACATATGATAGGTATTGCGCCCAAACATCAATATATTACAACTATAATAATAATTAACAGTAAATAAGCGGTCAACTTAGTGAAAATCTTATAAATTTGGCGTCCCCTAATTATTGATGTCCTAAGCAAATGCCTAGTCTGCCTAGAACTTAATCCACTGGGCCAAACATGGATGGATGTTGAATGAACTTGTGAGAAAATAGTACTTGTAGTTAGTCCTATTATGTTTAGAGGACTTCTCAAACATCTACATTAAAAAAACTACACGAGGTACATACCATATAACTCTAAAATCCCAAAAAAATAAATTAACTACTTTGAGACAACTATTCTAGGATGTTTGTTATCCCTTAAAAAAAGATAGACAATACATAATCAGCCTCAAATGAAAACCTAAATATTATAATGGATGCAAGCAAAGGAAAAATAATAGGAAATTAAAGGGGAAAAAAATCAAATATGCATATTGATTTTTATTTTCTTATTACTAAAAACATCTAATCAATATTCTACTCCATCTATCAAAAACATTAAATGTTCAAATATATTTTTTTATTGACCTTCATTCATTGAAAGATCCTACAATGCTCTATAAAACATCCAAACAACAAAAAAATTCTAATTTATTTGACCTTGTAAAGTGGAAAAATAATGTTGTTTGATTTTCAATATGCAACCATGGCAATGGATTCATAGGTTTACATATAAAGACTCAAACAATGGTCCTAGTCCTTGTACAAGACATCACATATGCCTAACTATCATAAATAATATAGTCATGATTTACCTGCAGAGACCCAAACCCTCGTCTTTATACAAAATAAGGCAACAAAATGCATGCCTATAACATAAAGTGCACAAATATGTAATCCAAATTTGGAAGTTGGTTCGAAAATGTCCGCGATTCTGAAGTTAACAAAATGTGTCACATTCATGAAAACCCACATGGAAATCAAGGAACCCTAAAAGTATGAATTATCTTTAATATTCATTAAGTTAATAGTAAGTATTTATGAAAATAAGAAATGCATCTCCTAAAGTAGCTACCATATTCCACAAGAACAATTTCTCTTTGTCCGGAAACTCTATTTATTTTTAGTAATAAAAAATTCATAAACACTTAGGAAATTATTACAGCTAATCATAAAAAAGAAAATTGTTTTTTGTTAAAATTGAAAAAAAATGTTTATTGACATAAATATTACTCTAACAATGTAATTGATGTATGTGATTAGTTGCAATTGGAAAATATAAAATCAATAATGTAAAAGTTAGTGGCTATGATTTAATTATTGGCATCTTTAGCAGGATAATAAAGATGCCAATAATTAAATCATATAAAATTCAAATGCTTTGTAACACATAAAAATATAGGACCATAAAAATACTATTTGAGAAAGATCAAAGTACAAGAGATTAAAGTGGATCGTTAATAAAAGAAACTATGAAAGAAAGACTGAAAAATGCAAACATGTAAAATAATTTGAAAACTGGTGAGATAGGAAGCAACAACTAGATCCAATTAGAATTGGAAAAGAAAACAATGTACAATAATCATTATTAAAAAGGGCAGCTAAGGATATAGTTATCAAATATTTGAAAATTCAATGATTAAATCTTAATAGATGTACACATAAAATATTATACACTTGTGTTGTTTTTGTACGTTGTAAATAATATTAAAATACTTATTATGGCTCGATGAATGTTGAATTTTAAAAAATGAAGAACAATAAAGAGAATATCAAAGACAATATTGTAGATGAAAATAAAAAATGATAGATGTAAAAGAGAGACAAAGAAAATGTCAAAATTTTAATGATAGATAAATAATTGTAGAATGTATGGCCAAATTGTCAACTAAAGAATTGTAAGCAAAATTAGATGATGGTAATTTGTGCATGAATATCACAAGATGAGAAACATTTATTAAGAAAAAAATTAAAAATACAAATGCATCTGGTTCAATAGATTGAGATAGAAAGACAATACAAATAAGAGCCTAATCGTGAAACATTTCAAAGGCACTATCATTAATTGATTGCTAATGTTGACATTGATTTTGAAGAAGCGAATGCAAAATCAATAGATCATATTGTTGAAACGTCATAGAATGTAGCTGAGGATGTAATGGATGTTAATGTTGGAAATAATGAAAAAAATAATGGTATACAAAAGAAGACAACATGACAACCCATTAGAATAAGATGAATGCAAAATGATGATTTAGAAAGGGAGTCAACATTACGAGTTACGACCTAGAAGAAACCAAACAAATGCAAGATTCACAAATTGATATTGAAATAAATATACCTAACCCTAATGGAATGATTGAGAGAGATTTGAATAATCCAAATGTTTTTAGACATGGGCTAGATAATCTTGCTTCACCAAACATTAGCTATACTTGTTAAGAATTTTGCCTTGGAATACATGTTCATCGAATGCTGAAAGTCCATATATGCAACAAATGTTGAAAACAAACACAATCACCAATTTTTAAAATCAAACAATATAAATCCTCTACCGCAACCACTAGAACTTATAAGATTCACACAATTTAAGGAAATGTTGATAACATGTGTCAACCCAATTCTACAAGCGATACACACAACTCGAAGCCAATATAACTATAAAGGATATACAATAAGGTTTGCATAAGAAATAAAAGAATTGTTATAGTTTTTCAAATTAAATATTTTTTTCCCATGATAATTATTCGAAGTAGAGATCAAACAGAACAAGTTACGACTTTATAGTGAACAAAAAATGAGTATATAAGGCACTAAAATTATACAAAATAGAACATGATTTTTGTATATGTTCATATTGATGAACATGCTCCTAGTGAACTTACTCTAGAATATGATAAAAATATATTCAACCAACTAAATATCTATACAAAGTTTGATTCTGATGTGAATAAAATTGTATTTGTAGGAGATGGAGATGGATGAAGGAAATATCATTAATCACACAATATCAATGACCTCCAAACTATTCAATGCCCCAAGAGATGTGAAATTAATCAATGCATAGATTAATAAACTTGAAGAAAATCTTGGAGCATTGATTGATTTGTTGGGGATTATAGTATCTCCAATCAATTTGTATGTCACATTAGGCTTACATGATATCGTATACACAACATTGTTTCTTGATGGAAGATGTGATTTGCTAGAACCACGATTGAGACGAATACATATACATGAATCTTTGAAACAATTTTTTTTATATAGGGATCACCATTTTAGGTTACACCTATGATTTAGATATTACACGATGATCATGATATTTTTGCACAAAATTCATCTATGATGCTTGTGAAAAGAAGCCTTCAAGATAAGTCATTCAACATCAATAAGCTGTGTGAAAGTATCCCAAACCCAGTTAGCTGGTCATTTTATTTGATTTGGAACCTCCTTGAGAGATATAAGCTCCTACAAGGAAAAATTTGAAGTGAATTAATTAACCCATTTCATCAAATAGACTTTCTTACCATTTTTTTACTTTGAGTGCAATTGAAATGTATTGGCCTTCTACATGTGTTAATTCCAAGAAAAATACCAATAAATCCATGGGAAGCCCAAAATTAGTGGGAGAATTACAAATAATCCTCATATACCTGCATATTACATGCACATGTGACATAATTTTCCAAAAGGAGTGTATACACCTCATTTTCATAATTCACAACCAATTGAGAATACCTAAAGGAACATGTAACTCATATATTTCCGCACTATTTTGCACCTATTTGTTGGACTTGAGGATTTGGAGATTAACCTTTTACATTTTAATAAACATAGTGATCGAGGACTAGAGACCTTCTTGTTGAGCTTTTCCCTTCTCCACCCATAATGAATCTCTCTCAATGTTGTTGTCTTTAAGGAGGATTATGCATCAACGATCACGCACACACACACACACACACACACACACACACACACACACACACACACACACAAGGTAAGTATTTATAACCCTTCTTAGTCTTTTATCTTGCACATGTATGTTATTAATTGGTAATTCATTGCTATATAGTAGAGTAGATGTATGGTTGCTTTGATCTATTGCATTGTCTTATTATATTATGCCCCTTGGCTTTATCCATCCATTGATTACTCTTATTTTGAATTCTAGTAGGATACCTATCTTTATCTTAGTTATAAGTCTTGAAAACCTATAACTATCCTAGGGTTAGATTTGATTCCTATATTTGAAAACCCAATTGGAAACCTATCTTTTCCCGTCATATAATAGTAAAATTGATGTGAATCTTACTATGTCCTATTGGGTAAGATTCACTTTGTTTTTTAAATTTTCTTACTTATTCTATGCCATCATCCCCTATGTAAAGTCCTATTACATAACCAATCCTATTCTAAACCTCTTTAATTTGACATTTATCATTTCTAATATCAGTAGCCCCTCTGCAAACTTCATACATGACCAATAACATTAGAAAAATATTTCCAAAAAACCTCCTTCAAGTATTCCTACTTCACAATGGAGTATGTACTCAATGATTTTACTATAACCTTTTCCAAGCCACCTTTGTGTGATAATAATAAACACGAGGCTAATGGTTTTCCTAAGTTGGTTCCTCATTATGCTAAATATTTGGTCGTAGCATCCACCAATGCTAAGAAGCCAAGACCTCCACTCGGTAACATACATATCATATATAAGATTCAAAACCCTATATTTGAAACCGAAGCAGGGGAACCCAAAGATGTCCCTAATTCTAATTTTAATCCTATGAAAAAAATTCTTCAAGATTTCCCTAAATATGTAGGTGAGTCACCTGACATTTTGCACAAGCGTATTCAAGAATAATTTTCTAGAAAATTAAATTTAGATATCAATCATATTAAGCCTCCTCAAATGGAGAAAAATGATGATCCAACCAATAAAAAATATTTCTCCAAATAAAAAGCCTACTCAATTCATCATGCAACTAATTGATCATGTAAGTCAACAACAGGTTATGACTACAAATTAGTTCTTGCAAATGCAAACTAATCAATCTCAACTTTCTAATCAACTGCAGATGGTATCTTGGGGCACGACAAACTAGGGTCAGCCTACTCCTCTCTCAGTTGAAATCAATGGAGTACCCATTTCCCAATCTCCTATCCATAACAAGGTCCTTTAATCCATCCAAAGAGATCCTCTTTCTCCCTACATCGCTTCTACATACATTGGACGCATCTATATTTCTATCACTTACAATGGTTCTACTGGACCTACCATACATATCAAAGCCTTTGGGAATCTCTACAAATATTGGGTTAAAACCAATTCTTACACTGCCACCAAAATCTTGTTTAAGACACTTATAGGATATGCCTTGATTGGTACCATAACATTCCAACCAACTTTATTTTCGATCTTGAAATTTTGGTGATTGATTTAAAGAAATGTAAATGTTTATTAGAGGATTGAGATCAAATGAATATAATAGTGACAAACAAGATCTAACATGCAAAATTACAAACAAGTATGGAAGATAGAGATGAGAATGACTTATCTTGTATCAAAAGATTTGAGCTATAAACTTATTGGAATAGGATGGATCTGGATTGTGTAAACTATGTTTAAAAAAATGAGATCTAGAACCTCTTCGGACAATACTTCCCAGATAGGGAAAATGTAACATCCTCATTTCAGAACACCAGAACAAGGGAATTTTTTTTTTTTTTTTTTTTTTTTTAGATAACGTTCACAGTTATGAATTATAAAATTCAAACACACGTTCAAGTTTTAATAATTGTTCTCTGCCCAAACAACACAGTTTGGATCACACAATTCCTTTTTAAAACGAATGTTCCCTGTTCGCATATTTACAATATGGAACACACATTCAATGCCATTCAATCTTATAACAGATTCTATATGCTGCTGTAAATGACTCGATGAACTGCCGATCTTCCATTTTCATGGCTCGGAGTTTCAACGATCCTTCATTTCATGACTCGGCAACAACCGATCCTTCATGTTCATGACTCGGCAACAACCGATCCTTCATGTTTGTTTATGCATAGTATATTATATATACCTGTTCTCATAACCTTCCCCGGTTATCGAAGTGATCCATTTAAGAAGCCTATATGAATATTTGTTACTGATATTCATCTGACATCCTGCATCTTAAATTAAGTGATAAGGACAACGCAACCAGCAATTGCGATACTTTGGCCAAAGATTTTCACATGCTTTGCATGATCATATTCCTGGATGTGATACACATCTACGGAATACGTCCTTCACTTCACTTCACCTGTTATCTAGAATGGTCTTTCCTGGCTCCTACCAGTCCTCATCGTTCAAGGTCAGTTTTAAACTTTCAATTCCAGCTAGTAATATGAACGGGTATAGGAAGGCACTCCTGGTAACTAAAGATACGCAGACATACGGTGTCGTTACCCCACGACTCCGTGTGTCTATTTGTCTTTAGTATTCCGAAGTCACTCCGTATACCAGATCATACCCTATCCCCCTGCTAAGATCTACACATTCAGCCTATGTATTCTAAATGTTTTAATTCGGGAGGGCGTTGCTATATGTCAGCTGCAACATTGTGTCGTCATGAAGACCCCGTCTTCATGAAGACACCTTGCTGTAGCTGGCGTATGCCAATGTCCTGCAGAATCCACCCATCGAGAATACACATCCTGCTCAAGTGACTTAGCCACGAGTTAATAATTAAAATCAACTTTCAGCATTCGTGCTGATCCCTTGATCCTCGTTTCCGTTGCAGTTGTATATAACTAAGAGGGACTAAACCGTCCATTAGTTTGCTATGTATCTTCTCCTTCGTATCGAAGGGCTACAATTCCTTACTTGGTTTATTTCTTAATCATTGGATTAAGCAGTCCGTACCGACGGACGTGATAAGTTTAACCTATTAAACTTAGCCAAGATTTTTCCAACTGCAACTAATTTCAGAATATTAACTTATTAGACGTCATTCAAACGAGGTCTAAACTTCGAGAAATGAATTCATTTGTTCTCCTTAACGTTATATAGTTAAGGTCCATTAGTTATGGATATATTTATCCTATATCCTTTATTCTGAATTTTATCAAACGGGATCATTAATGGAGTTCGAAAGCGAAGTTCGATTACTCCGAAGTTGAATTGATATTCCTTAGCTCCTAAGCTAATCCTGAATACCTTCTGATTATGGAATCATATTCTTCTTAATCCTTTCTAATGTCAATTAAAAATTCATCTTTACCCAAGTATGAACTAATTGCACTTTTCAACTTAAAAGTTGCATTTAAGTAAGAACAGATATCAGTTTCAATTCAGCATCCATCCAAGGACAATGAAACAATTCCAAATCAAGAAATAACATCATATCTCCAATTTAACAACAATATCAAACTGATATAATTATCGAAAATATCACACTTGTAATTGTATTCAATATTTCAAGTCATAATTTGTACATTTTCCAATCCAACTGATTGGGCATAGTTTATACAAAACATCCATACAACTCATGGACAGAAGAATATATTTTCTTCTTTTCACAATTCCTCGAAGAGGAATAAAAGCAACAATTACAATTCATTATCAAATCAAAAGCATCAGAAAACAGCCAAGTCTTCATTCTAATCAAATTCCATCTGCAAAATGAATTGCACGGGTCAGTTCAATGAACTGAGCATATTAAGCACTTATCCTTAAAATAGGGTGCTTCAACTAACTATTTCAATAAAAGAACCCTGCTTTTATGAAATGACAGTTAAACATCAATCACGAAATAGGCACAGAAGGAAGATCAGCATAACAACTGAACTATCAAAACTATCATCACAATCAGCCAAGGGACTGCTGTCCCGTTTCCACATAATCATTGCAAGTATCAATTTACAATATTTGTAAAGTTAGGAATACAAGTAGCTTGCTGCCTATATAGCATCCAGTTATCCTTTCCACGCCTTTCATTAATAACAAATGCAAAGGATGAAACTAACTGAAATATAATTCCATTACTTTCCTTTCCGTCCATGAAGCATATTAAATTCAAAGCATTCAAGTACAGACAAGAAAGCGAACAGCAATGCATATAGTTGCTCCCATCTAAGCACTATAAAATTCATTATTCACGAATTCCAGATTTCCAACTAAATGAAAGAAGAAAAGATCACTTTTCCAAGTCATTCATTCATATCTCTATTTCCTTCCACATAACTGTCCTAACAGTGGAACCCAAACGAAAGTCAATTCAAGATAACAGTTCAGAGTGAAACTTACAAAATCCATTCGGAATTCACTTTCCGGCAGCAAGGATAATTTCATTTATAATCAGCTTTAAATGAAAACAGGGAAGAATTCACCATTCATATCCATACTTCATTTGAATCAGATTCATATAAAGATCCGAAACAGATTAGTACAACATTAGGTATATCCAAGATCAAACAATATAAGGCTGCATACCATGTATTTACCATAATAAAAGAAACCATATTTCTTTCGCTGCATGCTAAACAGAAACAATATTTCAATCATGCTGTCAGTTAATCACATGATTATCTAATTCTAGGAACGTACCCCGTTCAGAATAACATTTATTCATTGCTGTTACCTATAGCAAGTCCATTATTCACATGACTATGAATTTCATCAAGTTAAAACAGCAGGCAGAAGGAGGATTTCCTTCCAACAATGATTCTACCCAATCCATTTTCCAGTTTCATAATAGTATGCACAACTTCCAGAATGCAAAAATCAGACGTCATTACCTTTAGCAAAATAACCGTACAGGATGGAAAAATATGAACCTAGTACAGTCAAGGCAACTCCCATTGCATGACAAAATTTCATTGCATGTATTCCTTGTCCAGCAATTCAAACTAATTCGTAACCACCAAAACAGTCCATTCTCAAAGACCGTTCAGCATTGATCAACATAACTAATCATCATACTTTCCTAGCAAGATCACCTTATTCATTACAATTTCAGAGGGAAGGCTATTTCTTTTCCAATTCCCATAAACAATCATATAAAATTCTAATGCCCATTCCCTTTTAAAATACAAGATGCCATTTCCTCATAATTCAAAACAGCAGAAGGAAGAGGAAGTCTTATTTCCCTTTTAAGCAAGAAAGGAAAGAACAGTCAAAGACATATTATCATTTCTTTCTCCATGGCAATTTTGTATGCTCATACAAAAGAAACAATGTTGTATTCATCACAATCAACACAGCAGAGAGAGAGGGAGGAAACTATTTCCTTCAAAGAAAGCTTCAGTAGAGAAAACGACCTCAAGCCGTTCTTACAACCAATACAATCATATCGCAGTTCAGATGACAACAACAATAATACAGCAATAGAATAACCCATACTACCTGTACAGTTTTACCTTCCATTCCACAAGAATAACCAATTAAAATTTTCATACAATACCCATAACCAGCACCTCATGGAGGTATTTCCATTCAAGAAGAGCAAGACAGTTAGACACAGCAACGGGGAACGATTTTCCTATCATTTCCAAAAGAAAAGACAGCAAGGGTCGACAAACCCAAATCATAGCGACACAACTCATATAACCTGCACAGTCTTAAGATATATATGACGTTTTCCCATTACTGTTAAACATCCAGCTCGACAGGAAGGTATTTCATTCAATAAAATACAAGAACAGTCGAACTCAGCGACCAATAACGATGATTCATATTATTTCCAAATAATAGCAAGAGTCATCGGTTCCCAATCATAGCAATATAATCACGACTGTTTTTCCATTTTCCCTTTACATGCAATAGCAGTTCCAAGCACAACAGCAAAGAAAACGATTACACTGTAAGGAAAAGATTAAACAGTCTGTTCCACTTCATACAACATGTACAGAGGAAGAAAAGGTCTATTTTATCCCACAATACAGTCAACAACCACCACAGTAAATCATTCCCAACTTGATTCGAGCAAAAACACACCGAAACCAAGCAACCAAAACGATTCATCATATCATTTTCCAATCAAAAAGCAACAAGAATCGATGAAACCCAATTCGAATCGACTCAACAGCAAATCACACAATCCAAACCCAAGAGCAGGGTTGTTTTAATGAAACACTTAATCAAAGCAAAGATTTTTAAAGAGAAGGGCTTAACATGCCTGAAATCTCTTTTCCAGAGCTCGAAGAAAACCTTATTTGCCGCGTTTTTCCTTCCACAACGACAACACAAACCTCCCAGCACTCCTTTCTTCTTCAGGCTTAGCAACAGCCTCGAAACTCCAAGAAAAATGTCAAATGCTAAGAGCTGGTTCGACTGAACCAGACCAAAAAAAACCAAATGCAGAGCAACTTCGGCCAAAACCAAATCGAACAATGAAAAATCAAATTCCCTCATGCTGTTTCCAAGGCGAGCTGGTCGCGAGGACCGAAACAATCAATGCATTAAAGGCTCTGCCTTTTTCCTTACTTTCCACGCCACCGCCACTTGGGTTGGCAAACTCTAATTTTCAAAATTTCCATGCAAACTGAATTTGGCTCTATTTCTAAATAGATGCCTCTAATTCCTTACCTGCCCCGCCAAAACTGGCGCTGTCCACGTAGGGACAGTTCATTAAATGCCAATGAATGCCTCCTTCCCATCCTTATCCCTTTCCCTCCAAGGTCTGCGCACCCCTTAGATTAGGATTAGTTTAGGTTGCAAGTAGTATTCAACCTAGGTCCTAGTTTAACCTTAGGTTTTAGAACTTAGGTTTATTTTCCCTTTTTTTTTTTTTGTAATTTAAAAATCCACTTAGGATAGTAGTGTAGGATGTATGTTAGGCCTTAGGGTTAGTTTAGGTTTAATTCACACTAACCACTAACACTAACAACTTCCATCCAGCCTCCTTACTAACATTCACGTTAATGCAGAGCAGGACGTTCCGTCCTTCAGATTACGTGCCAAGGCCACCCGTGTCCAGGCATTTCTTGCCTCACAAGGTCCCAAATTCGACAGTACAGGGTTCAAGAATCGAACCCCTGTCGTTGGCGTTTTCGTGCTAGCTGTTCACACCTGCAATCAGGCGCTGCACGCTCATAAACAATCTCAGTCCGATTCAAGTGTGAATCGACACAAAAATCACAAGAGGACCTCAGCATACTTGAATCAATGGAATTGATTCAGGGTATGCTGTCAATCAGCAACAAGAGCTAGCAAGTATACGACAATTTGTCGTCACATCAGCAAACACACAAGTTACAATAGTTGCTGTCCCATGTAATAAATCACAGTATGCAAGAATCTAAATTAGCAACACATTCTCTTAAGATCAAAAACATATCTTAACATGTTTTGCTTTCATTTCAGCAGCTATAACAGTATGTAAAACATTCACCCAAGTTAACATACAAAATCAGAGTGTTACATAAAAGACTGGCATGGGCGTTGGCGTTTGAAGTAGGTGGTAAATTCTAGGTAACAACTCTTCTTCTGATCTTTTCAGGGTTTGAACTTGGCTTCTTCCTTCAACCATTTTTCGCATCCACTTTTTTGTAGGGTTGTTGTGTCATACATGTACCTGTAAAACAAACCCTAACTATCTACACAAAGCTCAAGAAAACATAGATGAAAAAATTAATGCATAAGCTTGATTCAGGCTGACCTTGATGGTCACTTCAATGCGATTGACACCAAGTGCTACACTACATTTTAACCTCTATGTAGTTATTGTGAGTGTGTGTGTGATTTGAATTGTTTTTTTTTGAAGCTATGTTTCCCTTATACCAGT
This sequence comes from Taxus chinensis, assembly GCA_019776745.2. NCBI lineage: Eukaryota > Viridiplantae > Streptophyta > Pinopsida > Cupressales > Taxaceae > Taxus > Taxus chinensis. The sequence goes on along the minus strand of CM034155.1, from coordinate 598,472,082 downwards.
CGCACCAAGATAGCGGGCTACAACTATTTTTCCCCCAAGATGAATGTGCTGCGATGGAATTCATAAATAGCCTCTCATATTCAATGAATGATGTAACCCAAATGTAGTCTTTGAATATTGCTCTTTACTCGAGTAGTAAATAGTAAAGTATTAACCCCGAAATTGTCCAACCCCTAATGATATTAATTAATTTGTGTGTGTGTGTGTGTGTTGTGTGTGGATGTGTGTGTGTGTGTGTGTGATTCCCATGCTTGAATTTTATCATTAATAACAAGAAAAGATGACCCAAAGTAATAAGAAAGTTGTAGGAAATGTACCAAATGATGGGACATTTGAAAATTGGTAAAAGGAGGGAAAAGGACATAAGCTCCGAAGGGGGACAGTAGTGTTTGAGCGCTCCTGTCCCTAATAAGTGGTATTGTCTAGGATGCACGAAGGATATAATGGTAAATATAGAGTTGGGTCATATGTTGTTTAATGCCCAAGAATAAAGTGGTCATTCCGGAAAAGCAAATAAAAAGGGGTGTATAAGAGGATAAAGCGATGTAAAAGTAAAACACATGTTGTTAATGTTTAGTATTTCTTTCTTAGAAATCATGCATATCATAACATATTTAGAGGCATGATGTAAATATAAAGTGAGTGAATTTTGTGACTACATTTACCCCCACTTTATGCTACTGAATGAATATTTGGTAGCATAAAGTAGACAAGAAGAGTTTACCTTATGGAGAGTCGAATGGAGTTGTAACCGATAACTTGTCGAATAAGGAATGTGATTGATATTGTGCCGAATAGAGATTTTGAAGTGTGTATTGTGGAATTCAGAAGAGAATAAGGATCCTAGGGGAGACCTTTGCATGTGTAGCAGACGTGATGTATCTGTGTGTTCCTTGGATATTGCCTTTTTCAGAGTGTTTTGTGCTTGAGATTGTTCCTTGTTCTATTTGTGTCAAACCCTTTTGTCAGAGTAAGGTCGGACTTGCAAAAGAAAATAAGTGTAGTCAATTCTCACGATAAATGAAATTGAACTTTAACTTTGTACATGTCAAAAGTAGAAATGCGTATTGAAAAACAAGTGAATCAAGGATAGAATACACCTCTGTGTTGTGAGAAAAAAGATAGAAATGGTTGTTGTATTTTTATTACCTTGGAGATGGTTGGAATAGTACTAAGGATTTGGGCATCATGTCGCCAAACTACAAATTTGTGTGTCATGTCACCAAACTGTGGATTTGAGTGTCTCTAAACTAAGGATTTGAACATCATGTCGTCAAGGGAAGAGTATTGGGAGAGCTGGTTAGCTTTTCCCTCCAACCATTAATGCTTCCCCATAGGTAATTGCCACTATAGATGGTCATAAACCCAATAGAAACTAGTCACTGAGAAATACAAAGTAATTAGTCTCATTACGCAAAAGTGTGTAACATGCCACTAATTTTGTTCTTGTTGTTCCTGATAGTAACATGTAACTGAGCATGTGTTGTTGGAAATTAGAAAATACTATCACCGATAACCTGCTAATTTTGTATTGTAGTTGTTTCTACCCCAAGGACATGACCGCCCATGTGGGGACACTAGAGTCCACCGCTCCTGTATGGTTCAGGGACTTCTGTCTTACACTGATTTTAGGCCCAATTCTAATTCTTAACCCGTTTATCAACTCTTGTTTATCTTTATTTTGTTTGTTTACCATTCTTCGTTTGGTCTGTGAACTACTGAGAGGGTGGAATAGTCACCTAATTATTTCCCCACTCGTTTGTGGTGTGTGAGATGAACAAAGGAAAGTGCGACCCAAATGAGGAAAGATGAGACTGATGTGCACATCTGAAATAGAACTCTTGTAGAGGAATAGGGAAATACACATAGAACCAACCATGACATATGCAAACAATGGGGGGAAAAGGCTATCCAAAAGTGTTAGTCACAAACAAGTATATATGATGTGAGAGAAAACAAGTCAAACCATATAATAACATGGAAAAATACACATTGAGTAGTTGGTTGAATACATGGGACACCACTCAGAATGTCACAAGACACTCGAAGCCTTCAAAGTGATACAAGCAAGGAAACAATAAAACATAGGGCATAGTCCACAAACAATGACAATCAGAGACACAAGTAAAGAAGACAAGATATCAACAAATTATAAAAGCATGATTAGAAGTAGGCCTGCATTAAAAATGCTACACATGAAGCACCTGTTAGCATGTTATAAAAATTGATAGAATGCCAAAATGTATACAACTAGAAATAGGAATGAAAGTAGTAGATATTGCACTAATAGAACCTGAATATAGAGAAATAAGAAAGGTAGATTCCCCTAGGAGCCTCAATGGGACTAGTATGGTACAATGTCAAGCATCATACATCGTGTGTGAACCTATAAGTGGTATGTATTCACCTAAAAAGGTACCATGTGAATGCACATGCGTGTATGGAAAAATGATAGAGTATATTACGAATCCAAATAACATCATAAGTAATGTGCAACATATAATAGAATGAGTAAGTAAGGATACATCCAATCAAGATGTAAGCTAGTATTTTTGAACTTTTACAAATATGTGATCATGAAATAGAACAACTAGGAGATGGGTACAAGGTTTCCCCCTAGTGTATGTGTGCAAAGTGAGGTCCATGTAATTAAATCCTCCCTCAACAGTCATGTTTAAACCTAGAACAAGAGTGCAATCATCGGGTAGTGAGGGGGGAGAGGTATGCCCCCAAAGTATAAATGCCACATTGATCTATCCAATTAAGATAGGAGTGAGGCCCACTATTTTCTATTGTTAAGGAAGTATGCATGTGATCATGATCAAAGACTCAATGTGCACATGGGGAATATATGTGGAGAAAGAGACCGCGAAATGGGCCTATATGTACCATGAGGAGGTTGTGTCCTATGAGGAAACTTGTTTGTATGAGGAGGTGGAGTATGAGACCGATGTAACCATCATGAGAGAGAAGTAGAAGCCCATATGTGGAGGAGATCTAGGTGTATGTATAATAGTAGCAGTAGGGAATGTAAGAACTCTATATTTAAAAGGATTATGCGCCAAAGTCATGGGGTCATCATGTGAATATGTAAGACTAGGTGCACTAGTGATAGAAGTAATAGAAAATATGACAATAGGAGGAGGTGAAGACAAAGGAGTCAGTGGTGGGATGCCACAAATAGTGATAAGGTGACTCTCGTGTACAAAATTAAGGCATAAGTGAACTATGGATGACACAAATTTGGTATCCCTAAGCTAAGGGAGTCCTAAGACGATGTCATAATATGCAATGGTAGATCCAACAATGAAAGGCATGGAGATAGTGAGATTCCAAATAGTAATGGGAAGAATTGCACGCACATGAGAAGTATGCAATCTACAGGTCATCTAAGATCATGGAAAACCAATAGCTTGCAAGAAACATATGGAACATGCAGTGTACTTGTAAGTGTGTTGTAAGTAGAATGCACCATAACATTGTTGATAACATGATAACCAATAGAAGTGTCAATCTGTAATATTTGTGATGAAAAATAAGCATGAAAATCATCATCAGTGAAAGAAATGCTAGGTGAAGGTAGATCAATAGTACCAAAAATAAATCCAAGAGGATGGTTTTGAATATGGAGGAAGACGAACAACATGAAAAACATGATTTAAAGAGGATTTAGGAGCTGATTTTTCATGTTTAGGTAGTGGATCATTGAATATTTTAAGATTTTCCATTATCAATAGTGGATTTATGAATAGAAGTAGATTCAAGAAACTCAATTTCATGATTGTCAATCAGATCTTGAATGATATGTCTAAGCTTGAAACACTTATTAGTAGAATGGTCATTACATATATGATAATCACAATGTGCATGTTCATTGAATTTGTTTCCATGAGGCATATTAGGATCTATCTCGAGAGGAGGAGGAGGAGAAAATGGGATTGCTTTCAAGGAGTGGAGACAACAACATATGTGGTGGGTATGACAATAGAGTAAAAGTGTTGCGTGTTCAATTCACGTCAAGTTCACCCAATTATTTAAAAATAATTATATATTTATCAAGGGACAAATCAAATGAATATAGCAGTGACAAACAAGATATAGCATGCAAAAGTACAAGCAAGTATATGCAATATAGGAGATGAGAATGACTTAACATGTATCGACATATCAGGGCTGGAAACTAACTCAAATAGGTTGGATCTATACTGTGTAAACTATGTCTAGAAAACTAAGATTTGGAACCTCTTCAGATATGACCAATTAGATGAGGACATGACCAATCGGGCGTCGGTGTCTAAACTAGGTGCTAGTGTCTAGGTAGAAACTTTACTTCTGATATTTTTAGGGTCTGAACTTGGCTTCTTCCTTTCGTTGTTTGTCACATCTACTTTTTTGTAGGGTTTCCGTGTCACACATGTACCTGCAAAACAAACCCTAGATACCTATACACAAGGCTCGGGAAAACATTAGATGAAACAAATAATGCATATCCTTGAGTCAGAATGAACCTCTTCAGTCACCCTAAGGTGACTTGTCATCTGAGTGTTTCACTACATTTTAGACTCTATGTAGTTCTTGTGCATGCGTGATGTGATAGAAGTGTATGTCCCTTGAAGCTAGGTTACCCTTATGCTAGTCACATGAAGATAACGGGATAAAATGCTATCTTCCCCCCAAGCTGAATGTGTGATATGGAATTCAAAAATAGCCCCTCCTATGCAGTGAATAATGTATCCCAAATGCAGTCCTTGAATGTTTCTCTTTTCCCAAGTAGTAGATAGGAAGTAATATCCCCAAATTGTACCATCCCCTAATAATAGTGAGTAAGTTATGTATATATATATTATTCCCTTTTTTGAAATTAGCCATTAGCTACAAGAAAATCTGACCCAAATTAATAAGAAAGATTTAAAAAAGGTAAAAAATGAGGCAACATTTAAAAATCAGGAAAATGAGGGAAAAGGATAGAAGCACCTAAACGGGATAGTAGTGCCTGGGCGCTCTTGTCCCTAATGAGAAGTATTATCCAGGATGCATGGAGGATATAATAGTTTATACATAGTTGGGTCATATGTTTTCTAATGTCCAAGAGTAAAGTGGTCATTCCAGAAAATTAAATAAGAAGATTGTATAAGAGGATAAAGCAATGTAAAAGCAAAACACATGTTCTTAATGTCTAGTTTTCTTGTTTAGGAATCATACATATAATGACATACTTAGAGGTGATGTAAATAGAAAGTGTGTGATTTTGTGACTATATTGATCGACTCAGTCAATGAATTTTAGTATCATAACATTCCCAGAAACAACAACAACACTTTCATCAATTACAAACAAGCAAAAAAACAAATCTTCTCAAGCTAACATCAAGCGTTGGAAGACCTTATCCACTAAGGTCGAACACAAAAAAAATCTCATATCCAATAAATAATAGATAATGAGATTCTCTTAGCCCATTATTAGACACTGTAACTTTTGGTAGAAAATGGTATCGATCATGGATACCATTGGCTATTAAAAACTACAATCCAAATGACATCAATCATGTTTGATATCATCAATTGTGGGAAATTTAATATCATGAAAGTCAAAAGGAAGTTATGGCTAATGGAGGGAGACTATAAGAGGATAATAAGGTGATGTTATAGGGAGGTCATGAAAAGATGACTTTAAATGTATAAAAATATGTGAGGTGTGATATAAATTGACTACACATCAAAGACCTCTCATAAATACTAATGATAATCGTCCCAATGCAACCACTGAAGTTCATGAGTAAGCATTTTTGGTTACCTCCCACTCCAAGGAAGGCAATGTGCCCATAGTGTTTGCAAAGAGCCAAAGTTAGTGTTGGAGGTTGAAAGCATCCATTTGCTAAAGATGTTTCCTAAAAAAACACGGGATTGCTTCAAAAGTGTGGAACTTGCACCTTGAGGAAATCCTCTAAAGAAAGACAAATTCTCATCTACTTCTACTCCCAATGCTATCACTAACTACCTAATATAACACTTGTAGTGGAATAAAGAGAATGAAATAACATAAAATGGAGAGTTGATGCACCAAGAGATAAAGAAGAATATTATTTCCACTACGTGTTGGAGTATAACACAATATATTATAAAAACAAAGGTATAATCCACATACACATCTATCATAGTTAAACAACAGTTAATACAAGAGACAAGAGTAGGGTAGATATAAGCCATAAAAACTTAGCAGTTGCTAAAAAAACACACACATATATTACATTATTGTTGGCATGTAAAATGTCTCCACATTTTACTTGACAACCCTATGGATTTTCTTTTTCATTTTTTGGTCAACTGGGTTAAAATTTTCAAATTGCCTCTTTTTAAAGGTCAACTTCTAAGAAAGGTTTTAGGAGCCTCATGTTGTTTTAGAAGCCCATATTATAGTCAATGGAAATTTTTAGGAGTTTTCTTTGTGAAAATATGGTTTAGGAAAGATTCTATGAGCTTTGCAAGGGTTTTGGGAAAACTTTCTCTCCAAGCAATTTTTGTGGAAAAGGGTGTGTGTGATTATTTGAGAAGGGTCAACTTCTGAGAAAGGTTTCAAGAACTCTAAGCAGTATTGGGAACTAAAATCGTATTCATTGGAAATATTATAGGCTCTATTGCATGATGGAATATGCAAGATAAAGTTTTGGGAATATTAAAAGTGGAAACCTTTCTAACACATGCACAGTGGCATTTTCGCAAGAGGGAACTTACATTGAAGGTTTTAGGCACCTCAGGAAGATTTAGAAGCCTAACAAAGGGCCAATTTAAATAAAATTGAACCCCCCTTCATAACCCAAGTGTTATTTTAGTTCATACTTTTCTCAAACTCCTATGACAGCTCTGCTTAATCGTATGCCTTCCTAGCTAAAAGTTATAAGTTGACTAAACAATCATGAAGAAATAATTTTTAAAGTTATTAAATGCTTTCATCGGATTCATTGGCATGTTTCCATTCAAATTCATATATTATACACTCATTAAGCTAAAATGTAATATATGCAACCTAATCTAATGTTATGGTAGCAGTAGATAATTGCAATAATGAAATACAAAAATATACCAAAGCAAACTAAGCAATAAATAATAAAACCCTAATGTGCAAAGAAGGGTAAGATGCCTTAGCTGATTCATAGTGTTGTCGAAGGTATACAGGACTAGAAACTGGAGAAAGACGAAGCATTGACCGTCACATTGGAGCATAGAAAAATGCATATCTGGACAGATAAGATGGAATGGGGCACTTGGAGAGGGACAGTGGCACCCGTGGGTGCCTAGGTACTGATTCTGGGCGCATGGGTTTGCAAAAATGCTCAGAAACCTGAATTCTTAGGGTCGCAAGATGTTTTTTGATGCTCGCCTTTTGTCACTACGGATTCACACAATTATCGTCGAGGTCGCAATAAACCTACAATAAGGAATGAACCTGTAAAAACCCTCAAATAGATATCAAATCCCAAGAAAGAAAGATGCAGAATGAGGGGGTCAGATTGTCCTCAATCGCCACAATGGTGGAATTATAACTAAGCTTTACACTACATCTCAAACCCAATGTAGTATTGTGTGTGTGTGGAATTGTGTATTGGGTGTCTCTTGTGTCAGTCACACTTGGATAGCGAGCAAGTAGCTAAATGTAAAGAAATGTAGGAAATGCATGCATGAAATAAAATAAACTTCCCTCTTATGAAGTGTATGCAGAAAACTAGCCCTTGTGTCCCTTGTGATGGAGCTAGATGGATGTAATGGAGCTCTTAGATGCCTTGATGAATGCAACCTTAGGTGAAGATAGTAGATGCTTAGTGTTTGGTCCTTTATTATGATAACTTTATATTTATATGATTCCCTTGCTTGAATTTTTTAATTAACCTTGAAAAGGCTGACTACCAAAAATATAAGATGCTCAAACAACTAGAAATGACCCAAAAAGTGTGAGTAAAGTATAAAGAGGATAGGAGCGCTCAGATTGGACAAGGGCGTCTGATGTTGGTGTCCTAGTCTGGGCATTGGTGTCCAGGATGAAAAATGTCGAATATTGAAAAGGTAGATTGAGCAAGTAAGTGTGTAAGACTGAAAGTAAAAATAGAAAGCAAAGAAAGGTGGCCAAAGACATGGGTTAGTTAGTAACGTTCTTACTTAGGAATCATATGAATAGTAGTATGCAATCAGGAATAGATAATTACCCAAAGTGTGTGATTTTATATCTACATTCACCCTGATAAGGTTAATTTTTGGTCTCAAACTAGAAATTTCACTCTGCATTCTAATTCTTCATTGACATGATGATTTCATCAACTTAAGTGTCATGACACACTTTAGGAGCTTGGTGACCTTTTGGGTGTGGATAAAGAAGGTCAAAAATAAAGAAGAAAAAGGTAAATCAATAAGGTTATGCATGCGTAGATCCCACCTCTTCCCCCCTTCATGCATTTTGGAAGACCCATTGAACTTGACACACTTTGGAGGTTCAATTGCACCACCAAAGTGTGCCCAAGCCTGATGTGGGCACATTTTTGAGGTTTTCACTTTGAATTTGTAAAACTCAATCTCCAACTGTATTTCAAGTCATTTTTGAATCTCCGCTTCCCTACAAAAAGGTAAAGTGCAACACATGAAACCACCAAGAAGCTTTTTTGTCTTCCTCTCATGTCCACAAAACCACTTATGTGCCCTAGCTCTTCCATACCTTGTTTTTCTCATATCTCTTGATCCATTGGTCAAATAACTCTCAAATTTTGAACATGTCCTCATCTTGAAAATGCATTGAAGTTGATACAAATAAAATGGAATATTTTGGAGTGGATTATTTTCTATTATCTCCTGAATATTGTAGCTGTTGAAACCCTGTTTTGTTAAACCACTCAAACTTGATTTGATCATTGCTTGAAAACCACAACGAGGAAACCTTTGAAACTTTTTCAATGATATATCCTTGCAAAAACCTTAATTTTGAGCTATCATTCACGTGATAATATGAAAGGATTCATGTGATATGATTAAATCCATATTTGGCTTGCAAACCCACTCAAAAACCCTCTTTACAACTGAAAATTGTTTTGCTAAGGATGAAAATTTTCTGAAGCAAAAAACAAGTGAACCATGATTCCGAGCATCTCTTCGACCATGGATTTGGATTTTCAAAGGCATAAAAATACAAATCAACCATTCTCAAGCTTCCATGAGTGAGGAAAAATAGGAAAAATGGTAGAGTCTGTGGATTTTGAAGAAATTAGGGCAAAAATAAGGCAAACTCGAAGACTTCTTCAAGGGGGAACATGGCAAAGGATTCTGCAAACAACTCGAATCACTTCAAATGGAGGTAGAATCTTTCAGAACACCCACATCTTGAGATAAGATGTTTCAGAGCACACAGATAGAGGAAAATTAGGGCAAAATGGGGCGAGACTATTTTGAACACCAACAGCACCGATGGTGGATGGTGTTTGATTTTCCACCTTGCAATAACAACGAGTTTTCACTATAATTTTTTAGGAAAATCTATTACAAATTTATCCTCGATGAGATCCCGAACTATTTTAATATTTGGGATTTCCAGGGCCGAGGAAAAGACTCTGCACAAAATTGACCAGGTGCACAACATGCACCTATTCAACAGGGTAGAGTCCCCACACAAAATCCCCCTCACACTGAGACTGTCCCTCCAGCGGTGAAGGAGACAATAAAGATTGATACACTCCACGAACTTTAGGGGCTATCTGATACCCTTGTTTGACATACGAGGGACATTTTTGATCCAGATGTTCATGGAGGTACACAGAGTATTCCTTCAGGTAGTAATAGCATGAGGCCACATATTTTCTCGTCGCGTGGTAGCATATGCTTAGGGCCTGAGGAGGAGGATACTTTCATGCATACTAGTGTTGGTGGAGTTGTTGTTGGTGGTACACATGATAATGTCGCTATCTCAGACACCTTTTTGAGCGATACATTAGGATTCCAGACATCGGTGAAACCTTTGCAGGTATTTGTTATTTTTATTATGTATGTTTTAAAAATATATGAGTACTTGATTTAGTTATAGATGTTGAAATTTTGAATTTTAATTGTATTAGTACATGTATGCATTGATATTACAGCACGCGGGAGGGACATCATCATCCCGACCACAAGCTGTGAGCACCATGCCTATGCAGACATTCACAGAGGTAATTTAGAATGTTAATTGTGTAAATTTTTCACGTATGAAATATATGTGTGTGTGTGTGTGTGTGTGTGTGTGTTCAACTCACTTGATGTGATATATGTTTGATAAAGTTGATGACCTCACTAGACACACCACCATCTCTGCGAGGAGTAGAGAAAGGTGTTGTCGTTGCAATTTCATTTACGCAACAACTCACCAAGGTATTCAAACTACATGTATTTTCGTTAAATAGCTCATGTAATTCATATTATGTTAAATTACGTTTAAAATAATGTCCTTCATTATAGCTCATTATTAAATTATGTTAATGATGTCCTTCATTGTGTATGCGTAAGAGTTACCTACGACAAGTAGCAACCCTATTCATATGATTCACATGCATGGCGCGATAAAAAAAATAGTTGTATATTGACAAAATTAGTTAAAATATTGTCATTACACATACATGTACTTAGTTGGCGTAATTTTTTTGATCTGCATTCAATTTTTTTTTTTGTTAACATAGTTCTATTTTGGCTAATTTTGATGTTTGATTTTGTGATATTATGGGTATGTAGGGTTCAAACCCTTCCATTTTTACTTCGAGGGCACAGACTCCTTGATCTCATCATTTTAATACCCCCGTTTGTACTCTAGGAGCTCCCGATGACTCATATGAGGATGAGATGCAGATTCAGTGGGACCGAGAGATTGCGGTAAGTGCGTGTAAATGTAAAAATTTTAATTAGCATGGTCTTGTTTAAAAACTTATATATTAAGTTTTGACAAGAAAATTGTTTGAATTTACAGGTTTGACTACATGTGAGTTTCGAGCGGAAGAGGACTTGTAGTATGGACTGCTTGGAGGATCCAAAGTCATCTCAGATATCTCCATCTACGTCTAAGGGAGGGCCTTCTTCGAGCAAGGCCAAGAGAGGGATATATTTTGATGATATATATATATATATATAACGACATTTTTTGTATGCTTATGTGCATGTCATTGTATGCACGTTTGACATTGTATGTATACCTATATGACATTCACTTGATATTATATGACCTATTCGTGCATTTTTATATTTATTGTGCACGTCAATACAATTTGGAACTCGATATTTTTGTATGAGACCTTACATTTCTGAGATTATTTTTGCATGAAACTAATATGATGTGCACTTGACAATATAAGACATTATGGATTTTTTTATTGGTGTTTTATACTAGTGTTTTCAATGTATAATATGCACGAAACTTTGGAAATCAATATTTATATAATGTATGTATATGAAGAGTTATCTAATCTGAGTAATTATTCGTTCAATTTATCAATGTGTATATGTGTATTTACCTTACTTGTGTTTATTCTTGCTCATGGTATCTTTGTACTACTTAATATCTAATGATGCACCTGTTGCATTCTTCAATGATTCTTAGTCTTCTCCCCTATTAAAATACCTCAGAAAATCATTGAGACCATCACTAACTTGATTAATAAGGCTCCAAACACCATTGTTGTGAACATCTTACCAAAACTGTCAACTATGCCCATTAAGACAATGCAACAAGCATGGACCGGAGGATATAAGTATACCCAGAAAGTCTTACAAGCTTCATTAGTTCACTTTTTCTATCACTAAGGTGCTCCCAAAATCTTAGACTTCAACTCCTTCTACAACTCCTTAGAGATCACCTTTTCACTTTTCGCTCTTAAAGCACTAACTAGCCTTGTCCCACTGTACTGTGTAACATATATCCACTTGTATGAGGTTCTGTAGGAGAGATATTCATAATTATAGGAGGATTTAAGAAGTTGCCTCCCCCGTTCCACAATAATAATTGTATTCTCATGAATAAACCTAATGGTGATTTAGCAATCTCAAAAACGTACTTATCATAATAATGGCAAATAAATCCAACTAATAACAATTAATCATCAATAAGTAAATTGATAGTAGGACAATCAATGTCTACCACGTGCCACCTCCAAATTTAAATTTTCATTTCATTTAAATTCGTTTCAAGAAAGGTTGGGGGAAATGAACTCGTCATTTTCTTCACACTTTCAGAGGTCCAGAATGTTAATTCGCCGCAAATTTGGTAAATATGGAGAACTTGGAAAGCCGACTTGCATTTATAAAGATAAACTCGAAGTGAATGAATGCATTTCGTAAGTAATTCTAGTCAAAAAAAATTTTCTGTCAAATCCTACTAAAACTAGCCTTGCAATTGCATCCTGATAAAAACAAGTTCCCAGGAGCCATGGGAGCTTTTAAACTTATCACACAAGTATGGGGAGTTCTCTCTGATAATAGCAGAAAGGCTACCTATGACGTCGTGAGAAAATACCAACAAGGGCACAACCCCACCTTCCACCAACTGAATTCCATAGGCATTGCAACTGCCATTAGAATTGTTAACAATCTAAATGGGAATAATTCTTCAAGTGTGGATTCCTTTCTTCAAACTTCCATATTCGATGACTGCGAACAGAACCATAACAAGAAATAGAAACAGGACCAGGAACACAACCTAAACTGGCAATTTGAGAGGATTTCTGAGGTTCAATTTTATTTTCCAAGATGCATTACTCCAATGTTTGAGGATGTTTCTTTAGATGCAATGGCATTTTGATTTAGACACTCGATGATTCCTGAATGTCCAATCCTACCACATACCCCAGTATTCCTCGATCCTTGGATATATGTAAACACCGTTACTTGGATTCCATTTATAACAATAGATATAACTGTAAATTCATGTTGTTTGGAAATCACATCACACCCTTCACTAGGCTTTATGACTACCCCTATATTTTTTAAGGCACTTTTAAAATCATCCATGGGTTTATCGTAGAAGGAATTATCAATGAATGGAAGGTCACTAAGTCGTAGGCCAACTGACTCCCATTCAGAACTAAAAAAGAAAGATTTTCTAGGTGATTGATAACCCTTGTGTGTTCTTATCCATTCCCCCGTTGTTGAATCAATGATATATCTAGGCACGAGACTAGAAAATATGGTCCTAATATTGTCCTGTCGTCCTAGTTGAGAAGTACGGAAGTTACGAGTTCTTGTTACTAAGTAGCAATGCCAAAGTTTTAATTTTCAAGGTACAATGATTATGTTGATAGGAAGTTGGAAGCCATATTAGTCTTGTTGATACTTAGTACTAATTACCCATGAAATCTAATTCTCCAACTTTCATTTATTTTTCTCATCTTCCACATCATACTGAATAACCGATTTGACGGGGAGTTGCCTTCTTCAATGACGATACACCGAATATGAATATAATCCTCGAGAGTCGACTCTCATCCAACCATAATAGCAGTATGAAATCCTTTGTAGGCAATGTTGCACGGTCATTGTCCTTTTCACTTTTATTAACAGATCTTGTTTCATATTTTTATTGTAAAGACATATCTTATATTTATATTGAGAGCAGTTTGCGTTGACGTAGAGGAAGAATGGTGAAGCTGAGTGCGATGGAGAGAGAAAGGACAAAGTTGAGGGAGCAAAACAAGCGGGCCATTACCACCAAAATATACCTCCATGATACCTGGAGAGGTCTCGTCTAATCCTACACCTCCAGATTGGGACCCTCTAGGAAATCCTATCATGGTTTACTCCATCTTGATTTGGTTTTCTCGTTGTGTTATTGTTTGCAACCATGCCAAATATTAAAGTTTAAGTCAACGTAAGGTTGTCCAATGCATTATTTTACAAACGGAAGCTTGTGGCACCGAATCGACTACACCAACACGTTGGGGTGGCTAGGTAAAATCTTATGGAGGCTTCATTTTGATGTCGGACGGTGTCATTGCCTTCTGGCTACTTCGTCTGGGCGTAGTCCCTTAAGAGCTCTAAGACCAAAAAAGGCTATATCTTAGATGGGTGATATCTTGGCCTCCGTGGCACCTAGAGAGGTCTCATTAGATCTTGTACCTCTGCATTTGTACCCTCTACAAAATACTATCTCGGTTTTGCCCATCTTGATTTAGTTCTCTTGTTTTGCTATTGTTTGCAACCGTGCAAAATACTGCAGTTTGAGTCAGTGTAAGGCTATCCAATACATTATTTTGCAAAGGGAAACTCATGGCACCGAATTTACTACACTAACACATTAGGGTGGCCATGTAAACACTTCTAGAGGCTTTGTTTCGGTGTCAAATGGTGTCCTTACCTTCGGGTTACTTCGTCTGGGCATAATCCCTTAATAGCCCTGAGACCAAAAAAGTTATAACTTCAACAAGTGATATATCGGTCTCCATGGCATCTAGAGAGGTCTCGTTAGATTTTACACCTCCATGTTGATACCCTCTACAAAATTCTATATCGGTTTTTCCCATCTTGATTTGATTCTCTCGTTGTGCTATTGTTTGTAACCATGCCAAATAGTGTAGTTTGACTCAGCATAAGGTTGTCTGATGCATTATTTTACAAACGGAAGCGCGTGGCACTAAACTGAATGCGCTAACACATCAGGGTGACTGGGTAAACACTTGCGGAGTCTTTTTTTTTGGTGTCGGACGGTTCCATTGCCTTCGAGCTACTTCGTTTGGGCGTAGTCCCTTAAGAGCCTTGAGACCAAAGAGGTTATAACTTCGATGGGTGATATCTCGGGTCTTCGTGGAACCTAGAGAGGTCACGTTAGATCCTACACTTCCATAGTGATACCCTCTACAAAATCCTATCTCAGTTTTTTCCATCTCGATTCGGTTCTCTCATTGTGTTATTGTTTGCAACCACATGAAATACTATAGTTTGAGTCAGTGTAGGGTTGGCCAATGCATTATTTTGCAAACAGAAGATTATGGCACTAAACTGAATATGCCAACATGTTTGGGTGGCTAGGTAAACATTTATGGATGCTTCGTTTTGGTGTTGGACGATGTCATTTCCTTTGGGCTACTTCGTCAGGGCATAGTCCCATAGGAGCCCCAAGACCAAAAAAGGCTATAACTTCGACAGGTGATATCTTGGCTTCATGACACTTGGAGAGGTCTCATTAGATCCTAAACCTCTGCATTGGTACCCTCTACAAAATACTATCTCTGTTTGTTCCATCTCGATTTGGTTCTCTCATTGTGCTATTATTTATAATTGTGCCAAATAGTGTAATTTAAGTTAACGGAAGGTTATCCAATGCATTATTTTACAAATGGAAGCTTGTGGCACCGAAACGACTACGCAAACACATTAGGGTGGCTAGGTAAATGCTTTTGGATGCTTTTTTTTCAGTGTCAGATGATGTCGTTGCCATTGGGCTACTTTGTCTGGGTGTAGTCCCTTAAGAGCTTGAGACCAAAAAAGGCTATAACTTCACCGGGTGATATCTACGTCTCTGTGACACCTAAAGAGGTCCCGTTAGATCCTACACCTCTAGATTGGTACCCTATATGAAATACCATCTTGGTTTTATCCATATCGATTCAGTCCTTTAGTTGTCCTATTGTTTGCAAAAGCGTCGAATAGTGCAGTTTGAGTCAACATTAGGTTTTCTGATGTTATATTTTTTAAACAAAAGATCATGGGACTGAACCAAATGTGCACATGTGTCAGGATGGCATCATAAATGCTAATAGAGATGTTGTTTCGGTTCCCTATACTCCCAGTTTTTTCGGGCTACTTCGTCTGGGCATAGTCTTTTAAGAGCCCTGAGACCAAAAAAGGTTATAACTTTGCTAGGTGATATCTTTGTCTCTGTGGCACTTGGAGAGGTCTCATTAGATCCTACACCTTTGTGTCATTACCGTATACAAAATTATCTCTTTGTTTAATCCATCTCGATGTGGTTCTCTCATTGTGTTATTGTTTGCAATCATGCCAAATAGTGTTGTTTGAGTCAGCGTAAGGTTGTCTAATACTATATTTTGCAAACGGAAGCTCATGGGACTAAACCACCTATGCACACACATCTAGATGGCCTAGCAAATACTATTGGAGGCATTTTTTTGGTTCCCTATGCTTCTTACGCTTCTAAGCTACTTCATCCGGGTATAGTCCCTTAAGAGCCCTTAGACCAAAAAAAGTTATAACTTTGTCGGGTGATATCTCGGTCTCCGTGGCACATAGAGAGGTCTCATCAGATCCTACACCTCCACATTGATACCCTCTATGAAATTCCATCTTGGTTTTCTCCATCTCAATTTGGTCCTCTCGTTGTCTTATTGTTTGCAAAAGTGCCAAATAGTGTAGTTTGAGTCAGCGTAAGGCGGTTAGATGCTTTATTTTGTAAACATAAGTTCGTGGGACGGAACTGACTACCCACATGTGTTGAGATGGCCTAGTAATCACTACTGGAGGTGTAGTTTTGGTTCCCTGCGCTTGGTGCTTTTGGGCTACTTCATCTGGGCGTAGTCCTTTAAGAGCGATGAGCCCAAAAAATGCTATAAGTTCGCTAGATGATTTCTCAAACTCTATGGCACCTAGAAAAGTCTTGTTAGATCCTACACCTCCAAGTTGGAACCCTCTACAAAATTTTGTCTCTGTTTTATCCATCTCGATTCGTTCCTCTCATAGTCCTATTTTTTACAAAACCATCGAATAGTGCAGTTTCAGTTAGCGTAAGGTTGTCTGATGCTTTATTTTACAAACAGAAGCTCATGGGACTGAACCGAATGCACACATGCATCGGGATGGCCTAGTAAAATCTATTAGAGGCATAATTTTGGTTCCCTATACTCCCTGTGCTTTCGGGCTACTTCGTCCACACATAGTCCCTTAAGAGCCTTGAGACCAAAAAATGTTATAAGTTCGCCAGGTGATTTCTTGGACTCTGTGGCACTTAGAAATGTCCCGTCATATCCTACACCTCTGCATTGGTACCCTCTATGAAATCCCATCTCGAATTTATCCATCTCGATTCAGTCCTCTCATTATCCTATTGTTTGTAAAAACACTGAATAGTCCAGTCCTAGTCAATGTAAGGTTGTCCATTGCCAACCACGTCAATAATATAGGTGGTTCATACAATATAAGTGGTGAAATGATAATTTTACTAAGATATTTTTACAATATAGGTGGTGAAATGAGAATTTTTGTTTATTGTTCCTTTCTAATATTTAATTTCCCTCAGCTTCTCTTGGCTTCAAGAATAATAAATTCTCTCCTAACAATG
The DNA here is from genome assembly GCA_019776745.2 of Taxus chinensis. Taxonomy (NCBI): domain Eukaryota; kingdom Viridiplantae; phylum Streptophyta; class Pinopsida; order Cupressales; family Taxaceae; genus Taxus; species Taxus chinensis. The sequence continues at coordinate 598,454,802 of CM034155.1, read as the reverse complement.
TCAACCACGTGAAGGTGGAATATTTTTTGGCACCACTAACCTACATAAACATGTTAATAAACAATTAAATAGAATTTTAAATCCTGCAAAATTTAAACAAAATCATTAAAGTAAATATTCAAATTAAATTCATAAAGAACATACCTTTGCAAATTCAATCCAATGAACCACAAAGATCAACTCTACTTTTGACAGTGGCAAAAATTGCTTCACGATCTGATCCACGAACCTTCCACAAATTCTTATTTAATGGCCTACCTCAATATTTGATCAATTGAATATTTGTTGCAAGAACCAAATGTGAATAGTGAAGTATCTTTCGATGTACTTCATAGTCTTCAAACAACCAAGTATTTGATGTTTTGATAGGATATCATCGAAGCCAAGTTCCAGTGACTACCGCGCCAGTGGGATACTCAAGGCCTTCACCATCAATGACTCTGGAAGTCAATTTTTTCCCCTCTACACAATGAGACAAGAAGTAGTATGTTCCCTCTTCATTAAATTCTGCCGCAATGACTACAAAAACATTCCCTACATCACAAAGTAAAATTCAAGTCAAATTTAAAATACATTAAGAGTTGATGATTTAATAATTTATAAATCTAAAACATGACATACATATGTACCTTGTTGCACTAAATCAAAAACTTGGTCAACGTCAGATGATGTTGTCATATGATTTGAAGACACTGCAAGTTGTAATGCTCATGGAACTTGATATGTGTCGAGTGGAATTAGAGGTCTACAAGTCCATTCGTCCACCCACTGTTGTGACTCACATTCATTCCATGCAAAATCAATGCATGATATACAAAAACATGTCATGCACCTAGTATAAATAATCCAAGCATTTGCATTTGAAGTATGGAATGAGTGCATATTACTTGATCATGTAACTATCATACGATCTTCATAGCTTGCCAAATGTTATTCCTATATCAACTAGAAATATCTACGAACCGTTGATCTCTCTTGAGATTCATGGCCAGTGTTCTTGACACACCAATCAACAATGCTTTTTGCATCTGTAAATTTAGCACCATCCTTGAACTTTAACTCTTCTCTTGCAAGTGCTCTTTTCACACATGCTCTTGCACCATCATGCTCTCTTGTTCCATGTCCCGCCTTAGTAAAACTCCATATATGTTGTACACTTATTTCTTTGTGCATCATGCTTAGCTAATAAAACATCCGTGCATTCTTGAACTGTGATGTGCAGTTGTCTGACCAAATATAATATTGATTGAAAATAATGTTCCTCTCATTCAAGTTTGCATAAAACACCTGGAAACACCCTTGCACATACTCTGTAGAATGTGTCTGATCATCACTGATATAGAAATGATACTCTCTTACTATTTTTCGATATTGCTCAGTGATTTCTGGAGAGTGCATGAATGTTATATGCACAAAAATAACAACTTGATAGTATTGAGACTGAACCTTCATTTGTGGCTGCAATGTGTAATTCTCTACAAATTCAACTACTAGAACAATAGTACCAAGTGAGAATGTGTCCTTGTTTAACTTGAATTGTTCATCTAATCATCGAGCTCTATGTGTGTGCCTCGCATAGTCATAAACAATTTTCTCTTTGAATTTGACCATACATTTTGATACATGTAATTGTTTTGTAACAAACTCACACCTCTTAGATTCTTTTCCATATTTTAATTGATATGCCACCAATTTATATTTGCTAAAACAACTAATTCTTTTCCTATTGAATTTGTACTCTCCTCATGGATACAACTTTTCAATTTTGGCAAAGGTAGAGTGAGCCAAGACTGTGAGTCATATAACAATGGGGTTCTCTTAAGAAAGTCTAATCTCATTATTTTGGGAGTTACAAGAATATATACATACATAGTATAATTGTATAACTATGATATAAATTTGAAATGTAAATGTTTACATTGGCATACTATATAAATATAGTTTACTATTGAAATAAACATTCTGGACAAGTATGAACTTTCAGCCGAGGCTATCTGTGTGTTTCAAGAGTGAGATAAATGTGAAAACAATGCTTCCTTTTGCCCCCTATGTTGTTTGGTCCATATATTAGAAGTTAAATAATGAATTAACTAATATGGGGATGGACGCACTTGGTCAAATATGTGATGAAACTCTTGTATAATTCTAAAGACAGACAATCCAAGATTGAAGTGGTGTCTTTTTTTAAAAGGTAGGAATGTATGTGAATATTATTAAATCCAAAATATTGAGCTTCTCACTGAAAGGGAAGAAGTAAATTTTGACTGGAAGGAAAAATTCTTAAAAGTGATGTCAAAATAGAAGTTTAATGGCCTAGACTTCCGCAACTAACTCAAATTGGATACATTTAAAATGCAAGGAACATAAGGTCAATGGAGACATACATGTAGAATGAAAGGAACATAAGGTAGATGGAGATGTTTAAAGAATACAAGAAATGATCAACAACATTATATTACGTTTGAAACTAACTTATGGGCACTATTCAATTTGTTTATATAGGAGGTGAAAACAAATTTAGTGAAAATATATTCATAGCTCAAAAAAGATTAGTTCCCATCGGCTTAGAAATGAGATGCATGAATTATTATTAAATGTGATACGTGGAAATAAATGGGCATTAAATAAATGGTAGGGTAGGATATGCATTTTTTGCACAATTAGGTGTAAAAATGGAGAACATCTCATTGTTGAATATCCAAACTAATGTATTGGTAGAGCCATTTGAAGAAACTTGAATAAAAGTGCTATTATAGTTGATTACCCAAAGCAGTAAGAAAATGAATAACCATAAACAAATATTGTGGACATAATTAAATTTGTTTCATTTCTTTTTTTTCCTCTTTTGTTATTAATGTGCTTGTTTTGGTTCTCACCTCCCAATTATAATGATTTGTTTTTAGGACCTAACAACATGTGGGTATGACTGCTATTATTATCCTTTGATATGTGTAAATACCTTATTATTTTGAATGTGATGAACATGCTTGACAAATTGTAAACACCTCAAGAATATTTTCATGCAACAACTACAAATAAATACATCCATTTGTAGGAAAGATGCCAATCAAACAAAGTAAATGAGTGTTTTTAAACATGTCTGGCTTCAAATACTTAAAATACATTGATAACTTGGACTCACAATACGTCATTATTGAGTAATCGCTGTAATGGTTTCTAGTCAATAGGGATCTAATGTAAATGTTGCTTCTTTGGTGTAAGTTGAAATGGTTCATGTTGTAATTAGCTAAATATTTTTTAAAGTAACTTGTAAGCAAAAATTAAAAAAATGGAAATTCATTAGTTTACCTAGCTCTACCATCTCTATCTCATGTAAGTCATCCTATGACTTAGAATAATCATCTATTAGTGTGTGTTCATGAAAAAATTACTTCATAAGAAAACACACAATAGAGAACACTTTCATGATCCATATTCTTATTTATATGCAAACTAGTAATACTTTTAGTAGTAGTTAGTAGACAACTAGAGGGCACTAAAACAGTAAGGGAAGCAAAATGGCTTAGTCTAGGAGAGGTAGATCAAACTAGACCATTTGGTCAAGAAACACCACAGAAGTATAATGGCCAGATAAGTAGAAATGGAAAATAGAAGGGGTGCGTAATCTTTGCACAATCATATGGAGATCACCCAATCTATGAAAACAAGCAATCCTTCTATAGATTAAGATCATGCATATACTATCAAGTCACCCACTAAGTTGACTTAGCGGATCAATGTCAAATATATGGGCTTACCTTCTCCACCGGTTATCGGTTAAAGAGTGTGCACTGTGTTGAGGCGTAGAGCTCACTTTTCAGAGCATTCACACACAATAAACACACATTATTATTATTATTCTTATGTAGGTAGTGAATAACAAAACAACTTTTGTTTTTATTCTTTTTCTTTCTTTTAAAAACCAAAACATAAAAAAGAATATAAACAAAAGTTGTTTTGTCATTCACTACCTGCATAAGAATACTACTAATAATGCATGTTTATTGTGTGCGAGTGCTCTGAAAAGCGAGCTCTACGCCTTGACACAATGCACACTCTTTAATTGATAACTAGTGGATAAGGTAGGCCCCTATATTCGACATTGATCCGCTAAGTCAACTTAGTGGGTGACTTGATAGTATATGCATGATCTTAATCCATAGAAGGATTTTTTGTTTTCATAGATTGGGTGATTTCCACTACGATTGTGCAAAGATTACGCACCCCTTCTGTTTTCCATTTCTACTTATGTGGCCATTATACTTATGTGGTGTTTCCTGACCAGATGATCTAGTTTGATATACCTCTCCTAGACTAAACCATTTTGCTTCTTGATCTACCTCTCCTAGACTAAGCCATTTTGCTTCCTTTATTGTTCTGGTGCCCTCTAGTTGTCTAACTACTACTAAAAGTATTACTAGAAAAAGGAATATGGATCATGAAAGTGTTCTCTATAGTGTGTTTTCTTATGAAGTAATTTTTTCTTGAACACACACTAATAGATGATTCTTCAAAGATGAAGATGACTTACTTAAGATACAGATAGTAGAGTAGGTAAAATGAATCATGACTTACTTAAAATTTAGTAGTAGCTTGTAATTAGCACCCCGGTGTTGTGTTTTGCTGTGGACTTACATCTACTCATAGTGATTACGGTTTTAATGTGAAGAATTCCAAACGCTGTTAGGGTTAGGGCCAATGAGGTATATATATATATATCACGCATTGTCTGCAATGCCCATTTCTAGTGTAGGGATTTTTCTTTATGGTTAGTCTTTCTTGTAGTCATTGCCATATCTGCACAAAGTTCTGCTGAAAACCTAGCATTATCACTGCAATGGTTTCGTAGCTTTTATCTGTGCAGAAAAAAAACTTAGGCGCCTCACTGCTTGAAAATTCTTCTTCGATTGTGAAGTGGAGAATTTTTCAATGAAGAGGCCCACATTTAATTGCACTGTTTCGCTTATCAGGTGTTCTCGAAACCCCATCTCCACTACATTTTTCTAGTAGGTTTTCGTTTTCTAAGCTATTGAACTGTTGTTTCTCAACTCTTGTCTTGTCTTGATACTATCGAGACCAAATAGGACTTAGGGTTTCATAAATCGTCTGTTAGAATGTATGATTTAAGATTCCGATAAACTACGACTTTCTAGGCTAAATAAATGGGTTTGATTCCTCACGAATGACAGAATAAAACTGCTATGCAGCCTCTAATATTTTACAGTCTTGTTTTCCGGCCAAGTGTTTTAATTTAATTTTGTTATTCGATTTGTGCAATTGTTACGCTGCACTTGATAATGCAGAGCCGTATTTTTAACTTTGGGTTTGTGTTGGGGAGTAAGTATTATATCTTCGTTTAGATGCGGCATTGTTTTAGACCTCTATTACTGTGTATTGTGTATTTTTACTCGTAGTTGGAATTAGGTCCGCATAGTCGTTAGATTTGCTGTTGAAAAGCTTTCCTGTGCTTTGAAAATAATATTTTTTAAAGTCTTGTTTGATTTTTTTTAGTTTAATTAAGAAGATAAAAATTTGTCTAGTGATCCAGAGCTACAAAGCTCAGGGCAAGCCATCCTATAACCTCCGGGTGGTGTGCAATCGAACCTCCCAAGATGATGGCAAATGCAGAGTGAGCCAAGGCTGTGATTCATTTAACAATAGGGTTCTCTTTTGAAAGGTTAATCTCATTGTTTTGGGAGTTACAAGAATATATACATACATAGTACAACTATGATATAAGTTTGTAATGTAAATGTTTACATTTACATACCATATAAATATAGTTTACTGTTGAAATAAATATTCTGAGCCAAAATCAAACCATAGGCAAAGCTAATATAAACTTTCAGCCGAGGCTGTCTGTGTGTTTCAAGAATGAGATAAATGTCAAAACAATGCTTCCTTTTGCCCCCAATGTTATTTGGTATACATATCAAAAGTTAAAGAATGAATAGACTAATATATGGATGGGTGCACTTCGTCAAATGTGTGATTAAACTCCTGTATAATTCTAAAGGCAGAGACAATCCAAGATTGATAAAATGTCTTTTTTGAAAAGGTAGGATTGTATGTGAATATTATTAAATCCAAACTATTGAGTTTCTCTCTGAAAAGGAAGAAGTAAAGTTTTGACTCGAAAGAAAGATTCTTAAAAGTGATGTCAGAATAGAGGCATCATAGCCTAGACTTCCGCAACTAACTCATTAAAATTATACATAACAAGGAGGCACATTAAACAAGCCTAAAACATAGTTTGGGTCAGAGTAGTAATCCAAACTCAAAGTAGGAAGAATCTAGCAGAAACCAAGAAATGCTAGGATTGAAATCAGATTTTGACTCTGTATTACTGCTCCTTAGAATAGAATTTTGCATTGGAATCTTAATCAAATGAATACAATGAAGCAGGTTACAACAACAATTTTTGAAACATGGATACATGTCAAATGATTATGAAGAAAATGTAGATGATATATTCTAGAATCTATATTAAAATCATGTATATATGAAAATTTGAAATAGTAATGCAAAGAACGTAGGAAGAATCTAGCGGAAACCAAGAAATGTCAGGATTGAAAGCAGGTTTTGACTCAGTGTATCACTGCTCCTTAGAATATAATTTTCCATTTGAATCCTCAATCAAATGAATACAATGAAACAGGTTATAACAATAATTTTTGAAACATGGATACATGACAGATGATTATGAAGAAAATGTAGATGATATATTCTAGAATCTATATTAAAATCATGTGTATATGCAAATTTGAAATTGTAACCATGTTGGATGATGAATCATTAGAGCTTTAATGAACAGAATATTTCAAGTGCTTTATATCTTATGGTCCAGGAACTAAAATTTTGAAAATGAGTACTACTCATATGTATAAATATATATATGTTTATATTTTTAATTTTTTTATAATATATTGTATGGACGTTTCTGTAATGTTTTGTACCCAAGGTTTTTTTTTGAAAATTGGCGTTTCTGTGTTTCAGACCTGTAAATAGGGATCAAATGTAAATACTGTTTCTTTGGTGTAAGTTGAAATGGTTCATGTTGTAATTAGCTAAATATTTTGGAAAGTAGCTAGTAAGCAAAAAATTAAAAATGGAAGTTCATTTGTTATTAGTGTTGCAATTAAGTTGGAAAATAGTTTGTATTAATAGATTTGTTACTGTAACTGGCATTTCTTTAGTGGAGGGCTTGATGTCCTACGTCGTGGAATTAACTTAAGTGGTTTGTATGATTTGATTTGCACTTTTGTGGATTTGCTGATAGCAAAATGTAGTGAAATATTGCTGTTTAGGTTTAAAAGTGATATAAGAATAGTAATACCATCTATATATTATAAAATCCGGATAGAAAACATAAATCTTTGTACACATTTAGCTGCAGGCAAAGTTGTATACTGTCTATGTGGCATTTTTGAGCTTACATGCAACATTCTGAGAGAGTTGTATTGAATTTTGTAATGTCATGGTGAAGGGGATTTGATTCACTCCTACCTGCTACATTGTTGTGAAATTGCTCCCTCTGAGAAAAAGCTGAAGCAATGTTTAGAATAGTCATGGTAAAGACATCTGAAACTGATATTCTTCTGCTTGCTACAGCTTTTGAAGTTGCTATCTGAATTTCCTCTTGAAGTATAATTCTTGAAACTTTGGCTGTCTGAATTTCCTCTTTTCCATTGCCAGATGACTTTCACCTTCCATGGTCTGTAATGGTAATTAGCTGTAAGGGGATGTAACTAAAGTTTTAGCTCCTCCTTGTTTTTGCTTCCTACAGCTTTGAAGTTGCTATGGGCCAATATTTTAAACTTATGTCGACTGAATCTCCTTTTATTGATTGCCAGATGGCTTTCACCTTCCATGATCTATAATTGTCAATAGCTAAAGGGGATGGCTTTCACCTTCCATGATCTGTAATGTTTAATAGCTAAAGGGGATGACAGTACAATTTTAGCTTCTTCTTTAGCAGGTACAGGCGGACTTTTGAAATTTCTGTTTACAGCTCACTTAGTCTGACCAGCACCATCCTTCACACTCATCTCAAATCTGCTGCCCTTCACAATAGTTTTCTTCCTAATACAATTGATGCGATATGGTCGTTCTAAATGTTTTCACGTCTTCCAGAGCCAAATTTAACTCTGCTTTGACACATTCAGGGAGTTTGACTATCACTGATATTCAATCTCGTATCTCCTAACGAAAGGTTCTCAACTATCTTGAGGAATTCTACCCACGGATGTTGCACAGGAGGTAGTTGATTGAAGAACTCAGTTTAGGACTAGGAATTTTTTTCTTTTCTCAGCGGCTCTCTCACCTAACAATTCTTATTTATGAATGTATTCAAGTTCCTTATGTGGGGAAAGTTGGAACAGTGGAACAGGGGGGTATCTCTCAATGAGCCGGTCTATTTGAAATCACTTAATTTTGAGTTTAGTAATTTTTATGTTGCCTCCAAAAGCTTCTCAATCGCGTAGTCTACTACGAGTAACCAAAAACATTGAGAGACTCTTCTCGATGTGTTCATCTCACAATTTAGTTTACAATAAACATTTAGAGTGATGATACAAGGAAATAATATAAATTTAAGAGAAGAGTCTAAGAAGCAACCTCTTAACCCTAATTCGAGGCTTATGAGTAGATGGTCAGAACCTGCAGCCTCTAGCATTCTGAATTTGATAATGAAACCAACCTCTAGCCAGAGGGGGATTAAGCCTTAGGCAATCTAGGCAGTTGTCTAGGGCGCCAGCAGGGGTTGCCTGAATCTAAAAATTTCTTTTTTTTAGGTTAATTGTAGAACTTAATTTTAAAATAATTTATTCTAAGATTTAATATTGATCAACCCATTTATGGATATTATTGTATAGTAACATAAATTTCACTCATACACATTAAAAAAAATTGTAATATTTTTGCAATTAAAAAAAATATCATATATTTATAAGCACATGATTTTGTTGGTATTGTTACCCATTCTCTGATGTGGCTCCAGATTATGTAGGTGTGTAGTTTGTTCTAGAAAATGGTTAATGTATTTTTTATGATGTCACTGGAGTGTCTAGTAGAGGTGAGTATAATTGAAGGAAACAAGTATTTTATTTTCTATTCTTAATTTTTTGGGAAAATTTTTTATTATTTTGCTATGGAGGTATTTGTATGCCTGGTCCAAATACGACTCTTCACAAAACCATGGGGAGCTACATAAACGTTTTTGTTTCTTTGCAAATAAATGGTGCTTTATTATAGGATAAAGTTATTGTCACCTACTTGATATGACTAAATCAGACTTGTAAGAAGCATTATATAATTATTGATTTTTTTTGCATTCTGAGCATCTGATTAATGTTTTCCATCCACAAAATATTTTTTATCCTTATGTGATAATTTTTTAATATATTTTTATTATGACCATGATGTAAATTTCAAAATAAAAGAATATAGATATATTTTATTTATTTATTTTATGGAAAAAAATATATTAACTAAATTTGTGAGGAGGCCGTCCACTCAAATATTTGTTTAGGACGCTCCCAACCTTTAATTCAACCTTGCCTCTAGCAAGAAAGTTTATAACTTTGATAACATTTAATCACATAAATTTGTGAACATCTGAAGTGCTATTTGATAGCATGAGGGACACACCACTTCATTCTTTCAAAGTGTTATGATGGTTATTGATATAAAATGGCCGTTTAAATGGATCGTGCTCCCACTATTTTCACCTGGATAAAATAGTGAAAGGGGCATTATTTGCCGTTTAAATGAAATGTCAAAAGTCTTTCTCTATTTGAGTTTTTTTTTTTAAAAATGTAAATAAAGGAACTTGTGGATTCTATGTATTGTTTGAACTTTTTGAATGACAATCGAGTTGTTTAGTCGAAACCTTTGGTTGCAATACTTTATTCAATATGCCTTTTTTTTATGTTACCAATGTCAATTTTAGGAGGAACACAACATATTGATCTTGTTTATTAATGTTGCATTATAACATTGAAGATTATATTACACTTTGGAGAGTTGTGTGTCAAACGATATATAATTTACATGTCTAAATGAAGTGGTGATTATAAAAATGATGTCTAAGTCGTGGGAATGAAGGGGGGATTGTAAAATGTTATACCATGTGGTTTTAGAAATTGTTGATTTGTTTGCTACATTCTAGTTTTTACAATAATATTGTTCTCATGTTTTTATTTGCTTGGTATGCATGCATGAGAGATGCCAAATACATATATATCTCAAAACAAGCTGAATCAATCTTCTTCTGTAGAAACATTCTTGTGGTTCTTGTAATAGAAATAACTGGTTCCATTTTTTATTATAGTCCTTGTATGTATGCATGAGAGATGACAAATACATATATATCTCAAAACAAGTTGAATCAATCTTCTTCTTTAGAAACATTATTGTGGTTCTTGTAATAAAAATAATTGGTTCTGTTTTTTTTTTTATAGTCCTTTACATTGAAATAAAAATTACTTCATTTAGAAACATTTATCTTTAGTTTGGTGCATAAAATTCTTAGGTTTAGTTGAGAAATTTCATGTCCCCAAATGTGTTGGGGGCACGATCTTGGCCTCATCCCTTATTATGTCACTTGGAATTTGTACCCTAGTGGATGGCTAGGCAACACTTGCTACACCATCAAACTCTTTGATGGATTACATCTCATTTGGTTATTTTCCCTATTTTGAATTCTATTACATTATTCATTCTCCTTATATTTTCTATGCCTCAGCTTAAGAAGAAAAGCACTGACATCATTATATTTGGTTGTTTGTAAAAATCAGATACTCATGTTGACAATACCTATATTCCAAGGTTGAAGCAACAATTTTCTCAAAATTGCTAATCCTAATAAAAATGAGTTACATCTCCTAATATCACTATCAATTGATGCATGTTGCACAAGCATATATAAAGTAAATGAACATGATGTTACAACCCTAATGTTTTGCAAAAATAATAATGCAACAAGGTATACAATAAAAATACCAATGCTAAGCAAATTTATTTGTGTAATACTATAGATAAATTTTTTATAATGTAACGAAAGAATATATAATTTCTAAATCTACAATGGTACAATATTATACTCTCATCTTCATTCTTGTAACTAACTCATATATTTTACAAAAATCACTTACTTTGTTTGAATTATTGCATTTCTACACATATTTTGTATGGAAAGTGAACAACACTTACTATTAGCATATGATCTTGTTAGGAAAACATATCTCTAGTGCTCACATTGATATGTTATATATGTTGGTGAATGTAAATGTAATATTATAATATTACATTGTGTCTATAAATGTAAAAGGTAGTGGTAATATATTATTGTTATATCAACAATAATATATATATGGTTTGGAGTTATAAACAACTCATGTAATTAGAGTTGAGTTTTACGTAAATAATATACCCAACCAAGTAATATGTTGTTAAAGAGTTATAAACAAATGAGTAGATTGGTGAGTTGTTATAGCTGCCCCCTAAATTATAGGGGAGTTATTTCCTATTTATATGGTAGTGTATGTAATGAAGTTTGTAGGAAGATTATTGAAAATTTAGTATTGTGTTCTCATTATCTTATCTCTTTCTATATATCTGTTGCATTCTTTTCATTTGGTACCAGAGCAACATTGTTTCTGAGTGTGTAATGGAATTTTGAGGTGAGGGACAACCTCTCTTGTTTATTGTCCCGTAGATGCAAGAAAAACTTGTGTTCAGTCGGCCATGTGCATCCGATCTACTGCAAATTCTTGTCTTGATATTCTTCCCATCCCGTTTGTGTGTGCAGTTCATATGCTTGGTGAAAGCAAAAGTAAACAATTCATTCTACTCAGAAATAATGCTTTCCATATATTAGAATTTTGTCAGATTGGTTGGGTGTACATGCAGTATTACAAAGAATTATGCATACATTTCTTTGAATAATCAAATCACTTTACAAAGCGACCATTTAAGAAGCTATTGGAAGCAATTTTCGTGCATAGGAATCACCAGAGTTTGTTGCAATTCGTCGCACAGGAATTGCCAATGATTCTGGTTCTATAACACAATCGTCAGTGTTTAGCAAAAATTGCCAACAATTTGGCTAAATCGCGAGTGATTCTCTGCATGACTAGAAATATTTTGAAACCAACTTTTCGACACATTTTACGGTTTGTAAAATGGAGCTACGGTTATCAAGATATCATCAAAACATCAGAGGTTTTTTTTTTTTGTCATATCCAGAGCTTCAACATCAACACATTTTGCATCATGAGCCTCAAAGATAAATCAGACTGATTTAGCAGCATGAAATCAGAGGATGGAGGCAACAGAGGTTGGAGGTCAATCAACGACCTCTCGTCAGTCACCAATGATGGGGCCGCATGAAGGTTTGGTGACATGTGTGTTTGCAATTTGTGTTGTGTACTTTTCACTCTGGTTTTTGAAGTGTCAGTTTAAGTGTTCCTGTTTTTCAATAAGTGGAAATTTCACATTAAGGAGTGAACATGATTCAATTTTCCATATCTTTTTTGTTAGTTTTTTCTATGAATGTATGAGCAACATTATTAAAAAAAAAATCTTATGTTATTTCCTGCACTGAAATGTGATGAGGGCTAATAATAGTACTTGGCACATCATGATGTGGTTACATGTAAACCACTTGAAAACCTTCACTTTTTGGTTTGTGGTAAACCACTTTGTAAACTTTCACTTTTTGGTTTGTGATAAACCACTATTTTTGGTTGTTGGTAAACCATATGCAAAACCATCCACCAGGGGGTTGTGATCATCCTGTGAAAATCACTTATTCATGAAAGTAGGTGCATGTACAAAGGCATGGTTTCCCCATGTTCGCACTAAGGGGGGAATGTTAGGAAAGCATATCTCTGGTGCTCACATTGATATGTTATATATGTCGATGAATGTTAATATTGTAATATTACATTATGTTTATAAATGTAAAAGGTAGTGGTAATATAACTAATAACAATAATATATATGGTTTGGAGTTATAAACAACTCAAGTAATTAGAGTTGAGTATTGTTAAGCAAGTAACAAACCCAACAAAATAATATGTTATTAGAGAGTTATAAAACAACTCACATAGATTGGTGTGTTGTTATAGCTACCTCCTAAATTATAGGGGAGTTAATTTCCTATTTATATGGGAGTATGTAATGAACTTTGTAGGAAGATTACTGAAAATTTAATTCATATTGTGTTCTTATTATGTGATCTCTTTCTGTAAATCTATTGCATTCTTTTCAGATCTTAGGTTTAAGATTTTTGTTATGGTTTTAAGAGTATTAATCAAAATTTGTTTGCCAAACAAAGAGTATAAAAAAGAATATGAATCATATTAAATAATGAACATGAAGACATAATTTAATGTTTTCATCTTTTGGGTAATAATGTTACATATTTTTATTGATTGTCAATAGAATAGGAACATAAATTAACTCCTTCAATGAAGTGTTTTCTCTTGAGGCAAATATTACTTCCTCCAATACATTTGATAATGTTACATATCTACCATTATAGAGCAACCTACAAAACAATATAGATAATAACATAGTCTTAAGTTATTATAGTGTGTGTTCTTTTGTAACAAGTAACTCTAAAAGAAGAAAACTTGCATATGGGTTTGTTCCTCTTCTACATCCATCAATTAATTAACAAGTAGAAAAATTGTCACATAAATTCGGTTACAACAAATTGCAGTGCTTATTAGATTATTATGCACATGTTGTCATTTGTATTTGTGTTGTTAAAGTTGTAGCCATATCCCTCTTTGGTAGGGTTTTCAAATATAACTATTTTCCTTCACTAATTTGATCAAATCTATGGGGTTTTGAGTAAACGGTGGCCTTCTACTTTCATGGCATAAATGAGATTACCATCTACTAGTTAGATTAATGTCAATATCTTTGTTATCAATTCTAATGGTTGTATGTTTTTTCGATTAGGCCATTGAAGTAATTGTATTTATGCACGGGGTTGTGTGTTGGAAGAGGTTGTGACACATAGTCCTCATCGCCTACATTACATTTGTTGGCAACATTACTATAAATGTTTCCTCTATATAATAACATTATTAATACCTTGTCAAATATGTCAACATTAATAAAAGAAATTGGGAAAAAAATATATAAATGCTTTTTTCTCAACGAAGATAACGTTTATAATATCCATTTCATATTTTAGATTAGTGTTTTAAAAAAACCTTTGTTATTTAACGTGTAAATGTAAGGCAAACACAACACCTCCTATGGTATTTGCAAAGGCAAATTGCATGGTTTTTGGAAGTTTTTTTACACATTTGTAAAAGTTTGAGAGAAGAAAAAAGCTTAAACTAATACGACAAAAGATATTAAATTAGTTGGCTAAAGCACATTTCACATATCTGGCAAGATCACCAAGCAAGGTATATCCTCAGTTCAAAGTTGATGTATTATGACATAGCTATTGCAAAGTCAAAAATGATATAAACTTTTTCTAATTTGGGGGAAAAAAATCAACCTATGTATATATATGGAACAAAGACACAATTAGATTAAAGATATCAATTGTACAAAGGTGTTATACAATTGGTCTTCAACTAGAATTCTTAGAAGAATTCTTATAGAGTATTGTCATAAGACTATATCTAGTTAAGTATTGTCCTTTAGAGTGTGAGACAAGTGTAGTTCAACAAAAAAATTAATAAATCTTGATTGCGATGATCACATTTATATGTATCAAAATAATTTGTATAAGAAATGACAGTTATATTTCAAAGTTAAAAGAAGGTGGTGATTTCCAAAAATTTACAAGTATTTTATGGCTAAAACATAAAAAATGTGTAGACAATTACAAAATGACCACATGTAAGGAACTACTCGCACCAAAACTCAAGTATGCTTTCATTTTTCTTTCATCACAATTATTTAAGCAAGTGTTTACAAGTTGGGAGACATGGAATAGATGGTTTCCATGTGCTTGGAAATTACAATGTTAAGTTGTGGCAGAGGCTTATTTAAAAAAAGGCACATCTATCACTCTGAAAATGATACTAGTAATAATTCAAGGTACACATTTTAATCAATAATAGGTGCAAAATTTTAAATGCAAAATACAAAAAATGTTGATCCCTTAGTCATATTTAATTGGGGGCAATAATCAAATAGTTGTAAAGAATTTGTGAATATATTTTAATATTGTACAAAATAAAATTTGGGTTTAGTTGTTCCTTTTCTTATTATCTTTTACATAATAGACTTAATTGATGTTAGACCTACCCTAAAAGCTCACGAGCTTCGTATTTTTAACGTGCCCTATACATATTTTTCTTCGAATTTTGTCCATGGCTTTGAGAAATAATAAAGAGCAATTTGAATGCACACATCATAGATTGTGTGTTTGTCATTTTATTACAAAAGAGATAATTACATAACTAATAACTAACCATTAGTTGATACATATCTAATAATGACTTAGCTATAAGAGGTAAGCCTAATATCTTAATATACAATTTTGAAGATGTAAAATTCTTGAAATTGGCATGGTCACAGTCAAGGTTCCCAAGTGAAATGACACCTTACACCATGCAACCACTTGTTAAAGTTGGTGCTCATTGAAGCAATATATCAAAGAACAATCAACAAGAAAACAACAAAGTTTATCTATTCATGTATGAAAAGATAACAAACTTAGTCACAATATGTAGTGCCCACATTTTTCACACCCAAATACAACAGTAAAATACCAGGATAATTTATTTTTTTTGACTTACAAAGCTTACTACACACAACACAACATGGGCTCCAAGTACAGGACTCAACGCACATGCGACAATCACATAAGTCATCGACTCACATAGACACATGCAGGCGACATCGACACGTCGATGCCACGCTTTTCCCGACGAAAGAAAACTAGCAAGGACCCAACCACTGGAAACGTGACTTTAGGAACGGCGAACCCACGACATATCGTTACTTTAAGTGTATTTTAGTCACGGCTAACTTTCCCAGATCCTTATTAGGTAAGCATGATTTTCTCCCTTTCTCCACCTACATGTCCTGAAAATTCGTTTCACAATTCACTTATTGTTCAACCATTTAATTAGCTCTTTACCCTTATGACAGATTTTTCAGAACTTACATAAGTATTTTTCCATTTTTTTCAAAATGCCTACAAGATTCTAATTCTCTCATTCTTATGTTAAGATTTTACTTCTCAAACATTTATTTAATGACTACAGTCTTACCCTTACACTCAAGCGAAAGTGACTTGATGTCCAGAATGAAATCAAGGATTTGACAGAGATTTAGACATAGGGCAGTTTTTCAGCAAAATATTTCTCGATTCACACTATACTTATTTCTCTACCATTGTTATTATAATTTGAAAACTTATTGAATTCCTATAAGAGTTATATATAGCTAGGTATACATATCTTTTGTTTTCTCAAAGTTTGGTTGCACCAAGGTAACTTATATTCTTTGCAACGCATGAAAAGGTTTAATTAAGTTATACATACTCCAAGATTGACCTTAGTCCTAAACTCCAATCTCGTGTGCAACATTATATGATATGCTCTTATATCACACTAAGGTCTCGTTCTTAGCACCGTCTCGAAACAAAGAGATACAAAAGCACTTGTCTGACATCTTAAAGAAGTACACAGCTAGGAGCATAATAAACTACACATGAACACAAGGGATCTATGTACACGAAGATCCCATGTCACTACGATTCACGATTCCTCATAAGGAATATTCTTTATTCCTTAATGCCATAAATGACATAACAAGGGATTAAGGGACAAGATTACAATTTCTAAGGTTCTCTAGAATCAACATCCTTCCACTCAATTTTGCATACAAGGAGTTAAAATACAGTTTCTACCCACAAGTTAGCAGACAAAAACCACTAGGGTTTAGTTTAATTCCAATAAGCACCTAGCGATCTACGCCTCTACCACATGTGATTTTAAGGCAAATGGACATAATTATACTAAACCACATTCAAGAGAATGCCAAGATGTTATTTTGATAGAACCAAGGTAGCACCGCTTAGTCGATCCTTCGAACAAGGACTCATAAGGTGACTCCTAAGGCGGTCTCCAACACTCAGCCTGGTATCGGACCTGAAGAGAGTACATTCCTCTCGCGAATGCCAAAACTAGAAGGAAACCGCATACTTCGGATATGTTGGACCATAACATTCCTAAATATGGGTTCGCAACAAAGTCGCTAGACAAAAAGACTATGACGGTATACTGCAACGAGGGGTTTTATTTACCTAACCTATGAGGTCTCATCAAGTGCAAAGTTTAAGGTCGTTCTTCGGTTTTAATTTTCTTATATGGTAGAACGGGATCACACATACAAGCAAGTTATGCACGAATCTTTTATTAGGGTTGAGTGTTCCCATTAAAACTCATTATTGTGTTTGCAAGGTAAGAAGGTAACCCAATAATTAATTTAATCATTTATTTAATACTGAGAAGATATTACAATGTATTAACTTCGATTTCAATTTACTAAGTATAAATCAAACCCCTTTTTGCCATACACAACTAAAAATCAAATTGAACTGGTGATTAGAGGCACATTTTCTAAGTATTTCCTAAGTATCCCTAAAACTGGCATATCATACATATTAACAAATTTCATTTATAATTTTTCAGTAACAAGAGACTACAATACACAGTCATTCATTTTACAATGACCTATAAAAATTACAATAATAATAATTAAATTACACATCACCTTTTGCGTCGTCATTCATCCATCCTGCAAAACCCACGTGAGCATGATATCAGCGATAAATCGCTGGCATGGCATCCACCCTAAAACAATCATAATTATCATTTTTCAGTTCCCATTTACATCTGACAATAACTACAATATGCAATCGAAATAAAAAAATAAAACCTAGAAACATGTAATCATTACATTTCATTTTTTTCTTCATTTTATAAACTCAGAAGAGAGAGAGAGAGAGAGAGAGAGAAAGGAAGAGAGAGAAAATATCATTTTGTCTAAAGTTCCAATACACACAACAAGTTTCACTCTAGTGTTTTAAACAGTTATTTACGTGTGTTGAAAGTTTTCAAAGGGGGTTTGGCAACCCTACAAGGGTCCGCAGCTTTCTACTTTTACATTTTCTCACTAATTACAAAAACGTTCAAAACGGGCTCGGAGGCTAAGAAACTGCTTCCAAAAGTTACCTTCCAATGAGAACGCCCTCCACGATCAACTTGTTACGTGTTCCCAGATATACCAAGAGTTCATAGCGACTGACATAATTGAAAAAGAGCGCTCGGTTTGCGTTTGACGGCTAGTTTTCCGGGGCCACTGGTCGTGGTTCACCCAGTTGTAAAGAGACAAAAGTTAGCTCAAATGGCCCAGAAATCGTGTCCCAAACGACGCTTGACAGATGCACACACAACGAGACTCTTCTTACTAGTTCCCTTATATAAGGAGAATTCGTCAGAGTCGACGGAAGGGAGGACTAGAAAACCATGTTCAAACGGCGAGAAGCTTTCTAGAGTGACAAGGCAAAAATGGACCAGTTTGACCTCGTCAAAACTACGCTCGGAGGCCTACAAAACGGCTTCGCCAAACTATCCCGGAAAGTTCTCTTTCCTATACTGAAAGTTCCATGCATTTGTCTAGTGTAATCGCTAGAGGTTTGTGAAGATAGGAAGTGATTTCTCTTTCCAGGTTTCAAATGGCGATCCAAAACGAAAGTCGACTTTCTAGTTTTAACAACTTTCTACTGTTGTAAACCAGTGTTACAGGGCTCCTAAAAGGGCGCCAGGAGGATGTCACAAGATCGTTTCGGGTCAAACCAATAATCAAGGCGACTCCTCGTATACCAAGGTACACGAATGAAACTTCACATCTCGTTTCCAGAGTTGCACGGGGTACTTGGCGAGTCTCTGAAAATTGCAAAATTTAACTATTTTAAATCAAGAGAATGTCAACTTTATCAATTGGGAGTCAAATTTGTTTGGTCGTTGGAACGATATTGAAGCGATCAAAGGAGTAAGAGTTTTCTAGATCTCCTCGAAGCGAGGGTGATAGTTCGTGGTTTAAAGTAGGTGAGTTATAATGGCTTCGAGAGTTGCGACACGACACTATATTGTTTTGCAATGAGTTGAAGGGACATTTAGCTATATTAAAAGTCCTAATGATTTAAAATTCTATTTAATTGCAAAAGAGAACTAAAACACGAGAATTATGAGAGGTAAGGGAAGAAGGACCATGCCTGGGGAACGAGTCGGTCGAAGCCGCAGGCTTGGGTTCAGTCTCTTGCTCGGGCACTTCGCCAACCGGTTCACGAGCATCCTCAGCTCCACCACGTCACGCCAACTTCCCGATCACTTGAAGTTTTCCAACAGAGAAGTAGTAGCTTGAGTGTTTCTAAAACCTCTTGAACAGATCCATTAAGTGCATAACTTGTAGTCCTGGCATTCCACGAGACAACATTTCTTTGAGGCATTTTGACCAACGGTTGACTTGCCTTGTGTAAGCTTCCGCCATTTGCATACTTTTCTACTAGCGCATTTGCAACTAAAAAATCCTCTAACATTATGCCTTGATGGTTGTTCGAGGCCTGCTCTAGAGCTCCCACTTTGACAGAGGCTATGAGGATGCTGGGACAAGGTTGTGGAGTCTGGCTTTACAGGTACCAATTGCATTTGCTCGAAAGTTTTCCAAGGCCCTTTTAACAAACTCATTTTTTTATTTTTTTTCTGCAAATCCTGCCATGATTGCAGTCCATGAAGCACATTTCTTTCAGGCATTGTCGAACAGCTCGCATGCCTCCACATTTTGCATATGTAACTGTCAAAGCACTTGCAACTGAAACACACCAAAAGAAACCCCTTCTCCATAATGCTTTGATGGACGTCCATACTCTTTTTCAAGAGCTCTAATTTGGCACAGGCAATGGAAATGCTGGCAAAGGTTGTTAAATGTAGCTTCACTCCTGTTGTTTTCATTTGGTTGACAGATTCTAAAGCCTTTTCAACAAATCCATTTTGTGCAGATCCTTGTGGGGGAAAAACCCGTGTCTTCTGTATGCTGCAAAACACGCATCCCATGAGAGTTGTTTTGTTCTTTCATTTGGTCAAACACTGGGCAGCGTCCCCAAAGCATTTGCCACTACAACGTCTGACAAAACCCCCCCTCTCCTTCACCCACGCAGGAAAAAAGACATGTTTGGCAC
The DNA here is from genome assembly GCA_019776745.2 of Taxus chinensis. Classification (NCBI taxonomy): domain Eukaryota; kingdom Viridiplantae; phylum Streptophyta; class Pinopsida; order Cupressales; family Taxaceae; genus Taxus; species Taxus chinensis. The sequence continues at coordinate 598,434,575 of CM034155.1, read as the reverse complement.
AGGCTGGGAAGATGCTGGCGTGGCAGGGAAGCTGGGAGGCTGGGAGGACTGGTTCGTGCCGCCATCAAGCCTGCACAAAACCTTCTTTTTCCAAGGTGTGGCTCACTCTCCCTCTCCACACAAAACGATGGAAAAAAAAACGCCCATTTTGCCCTAAGACCGCTTCAAAGTCTTCACGGGTTTTATTTTTCATTTATTTATTTATTTAGTTCCTTTTAATTAATCCAGCTATTTCTTTTTGTTATTTATTTATTTATTTATAAATAGAGGAGGCATTACACAATAAATCAACATTAGGTATAGTCTTATGACAATACTCTATAAGAATTCTTCTAAGAATTCTAGTCCTAGATCTATCCCATGTTTACAGACTTTGTGAAGTTTATGTAGAACTACACTTGGCTCACACTCTCAAGGACAATCGTTTGATTCCTTAATTTGGAATTCAACCTCTTTTATTAGTTTTATTCATGTATGAAAAGATTACAGACTTAGGCACAATAACTCAACACTAGGTATAGTCTTATGTCAATACTCTATAAGAATTCTTCTAAGAATTCTAGTCCTAAATCTATCTTAAGTTTATAGACACTGTGAAGCTTTTTTTTTGGACTACACTTGGCTCACACTCTCAAGGCCAGTCGTTCAATTCCTTAACTATGTATAGTCTTATGACAATACTCTGTAAGAATTCTTCTAAGAATTCTAGTCCTAGATCTATCTAAGTTTACAGACTTTGTGAATTTTTTGTAGAACTACACTTGGCTCACACTCTCAAAGACAATCATCTGATTCCTCAACTTGAAATTCAACCTCTCTTATTATTTTGGATCTCAACGTCCCAAATGTTTACAACTCGCTTCTATTCAAATAATTATAAACCTCTTGTGGGAGAATAAGACACCTTTAACAAGTAAAGGTTGCTTCACATAATATTCCTTAGTTTGCCTCTGAGGGCTATTGATCAACTCTAAAAGTTCCCCTCTGTTGGATCAAGCTTCGTCAAGTCATTATGGTGTTCCTCGGTCGAAATAGATGAATCAAAAACCATGTGTTGTTTGTTAATTGTATTATTTCAATAGGTGATTTTGTTTAAGAAATATCTCATCAATGAAGTGAACGGGAGTGTTCCCATAGGAATTTGACATTCAACGACATTGTTAGTGTTCAACGGCTTCCATAATGTATCATGACATTTGAAAAGTTTTGTGTGATATTTATAATGTTGCACAACTTTGGACATGTTTCCACATAATTCATTGTATTTCACAACTTGGGTAAGCTTGTGTGGCATTTATAGTATTACTTGGCTTGGGTAAGCTTGTGTGGCATTCATAATATTGCTTGGCTTGGGTAAGCTTGTGTGGCATTTGTAGAATTGTGCAACTTTGGACATAATTTTATAGGTTCCACAAGATGAATAAGGCAATGGTTCTTTGATCAACTTGTTTAGGAGCGGTGTGGCATTGTGAAAATATTTATTTGTCAACTTTAAGTATATTTGGATGACACAAAAATGCTTGTGAACTTGTATGCTCCTGCATCAAACATGACGGGTAAGAAGAAATTTGAGCTCCTACTTAAGCATATTTTTGAATGCCTATAATCGAATGACCAAGCCAAATAATCTTTTCTTCAATAAGACAAAAAGCACTTTCAGCTCCCCTACCTCTCCAATTTACTAGATATTCTTTATGCTCTTTTTTATGTGTTGTCTTTACTTCACAATCATCCACAAAGCATTCAATTTATGCGTGCCTCTATTCTAGTAGTTAATGCCTCCAATCTACTTATATGCAATCCTCTATTCCACATGTATTACCCTCAAAATATAAGTTTGCTAATGTAAAAGATAGGCGTGATGTCTATCCCTCATGGTAGCTCTAATTCATATGAGTTCTTTGAAAATTTTCTTAGGTCTCCGCATAGTCCAATCTTCTTCTACTTGAGTTTTTCATACATTCCTTGTAGGGACATCTCTTTACTTAAGTGTTCAAGAACTAACTTTTCAACCTTAAATTTCAATTGTCTCCTTAGTAAATCTGCACGCTCCTTGTATAGACTTGGAATCAGTTAGGAACATAATAGGATATACAATCTGGATGGAATGACTTTAATACTTGGAATCGCACAAATAGGGAAAGAACAACTTACATAAGAGATTCAATATAGGATTTGTGCTTGCCTGCAAATATAGATGAAACCCCTTCACTAGGATGTATGTTCTTGGAGCCAATTCAATAATTGATTATGTGGGATTGTTTGAGTGATATAGAGAAAATTGTATTTTTGAAAGAAATTGGAGGAAGAGAAGAAAGATTAAAGGAAATATGGGAAGAGCTAAGTAGATCTTACCATGCTCAACTAGATTTAGATTCAATACCATTAAATTTTTAGATAAAAGATCCCCGTAACAAGAAATATGTAATTTTGGTGAAAAACCTTTGCGCATATGCTATCCTAGTAACAATGACCTAAAAAGAGGGAAGAATCACACATTTTAATCATTCTGACATGAGTGTCATAAAAATCCAACGTGTATTTCGGAAAAAATGCATTACTTGCATCAAAAGTATCTATATTAGAATTGTTAAGAGGTCAACATACATCTCTAATCCCATACAATTGTTAGAGTTAAGTTAGGGAAATGTAGGTCTATAATTGAGAAATATCTCATCCATTTAAAAATATAATTCTAGTGATAATGATGAAGATTCAAACACAAATTGCAAGATTCATTTTGATAGGCAGAGATGAAAGATCAATTACCACCATGCAAGAGCTACAATCCATTTTTTATATTTAAGGATCGTAAACCAATAGAGGTACATGTTTTAGTGATTACAAGTAAGGAATATAAATCCTACATCAAATTTACAGTCTCTACTCACCCTATAGATGACAATGAGTCTAATAAAAGTTGAAGGTTGTAGTTAAGCAATGTAGGACATTTAAACTAGGTCTTTTCAAACATAAAATTCCTTTTATAGTTACAAGAGAGGAAATTCATCTCGATTTAATCTAATGTGGAGAATGAAACCCTAAATATAAGGTTCATTTGTGATTATAATAACATTATATGAATTATGTATATTTATATACTAAAATCCACATTTAAAATTTATAATCGAACATATAATAAATGATTTAGGGCATCCGATCAATTAGGGCACATGCTAAATGTATACATTGACAAGAAGATAAGTGCACTTAACTTTTTGCATGCTTTTATGTTGATCTAGGTGTGAATTGAGGTGGAACAAGCTAAAAACCCTTTGAACTTCCTTCATCTCTGAAATTAATGGAGTTGTAGTTACCCTCCAATCAAAATCACCTAGTAGAATAAAATAGACCTGCAAAATTTGTCTGGAGTTACATGAACTTGTACAATTTAGGAAAATAGGTTTGTGACAATACAACCACTTATGACAATTGATTGTGTTTCCCTGAGTGTGATATGATATCTAAAAGATGCACACAAGCTTTCAAAACAATCTTCTTCTCTTGAAAACCTAACTCCCTTGGAAGACATGTAAAAAGGGGTCAATGATTTGGATTGGGGCGCCCATGCATTGCCTACATAATACTTTTCTAAAGAGGCATCATACCCACATAGGTATTTTCTTATTGAAAGTCCAATTGTGAGGATGCAACAAGTATTTAACTACAATTTATCCCTTGGTGCTAGATAATTATTACTTTGACTTAGTTTGGAATGATTTTGACTTGGTTTGGGAATGTCTTAACAAGATTTAGAGAGCTTCAGACTTGATTAGGCATTGTTCCTAATGTAAGATCTTGAAATTGAGAAGACTGGGGCAACTTTGCTTGAGATTTGGAGATGAAGACCAAGTGGTGCTAGGTGATTTCCAAGTAGGTACCAAGTGATACCTAAGTGAGTAAATGAGTAGGGTTTGATTCATATTTATACAAATCCACATGTAATACTTTACAAAAAAAAATGACCTAAAGGGGGATATAAGATATACATTTGAGAAATTAATTGTTAAAGGGCCCTAGCCAAAATCGACTGGATGAACCTTTCTAGCGAGGAAAAAAATATCAAGTGAAGTTGTAGGAAGATATTCATAGGATATGGTGTGTGTTTTGAACTAACAAAGAGGGTCGTGTAGGTGTTTGAGTAGTAGAATGAGGTATTGCAAGCCGTAAGATAGTGTGTTTGAGATATTTTTGCATGTTCAAGTCATGTGTAAGGGATATCAACCAAACTTAACATGATCAAGTGCTAAATATTGAATTTGGTTGTTTACATTCCGCCCCTCCTTAATCAAGTAAATGGAATTTTATAGGTTAAGGGAAATGAATACGTAAGTGTGTAGACACACTTTTTCTTCACTCAAATACTTCAGTTCTTGAGAGGTGTCCAAAGTGAAACCTATAAAACAAGAATGTATTCAATGTCCATATTATGAAAACCGAAAGTTTAACTTTGAAATTGAAAAAATAAAGAGAGCAAGGAAGGAGTACACATGTATATGTAGAAACGAATTATTTCCCTACAAAGATTGAGGCTTATTGGTGAAGCATTTAGAGTATATTGCTCCCCCTAGTTGGGGCACATGGAGAAGAGATTCTTTTCAAACACAATAGAGAATGGGGGGTGACCAAGCTTCAATTTATAGAAACAAATGGCACTCAATGAGGTTGGGGGCACAATAGATCTAACAGTCAATATTTTAACGAGTATACAACATACCCCTAAAAAAATGGACCACTATGGGTCTATAAGGAATGATGCTAAGGATGATGGGTATCACTAGATCCAACATACATCACCCATTCCGACTAAACTACACACTTGCAGACGGATCTGGGTTCCAAATTTGCATGATCAAAAGGGAATGATGTATACTCAAGCCCATACCATACTTGTAGTAATTTTGATAATTCTCAAAAGGGATCCAAAGATATTGATGCACCCATACTTGACAATATTGAAATTTGAAATATAATCATGTCATAAAATATTAGCACTTTTTAATTGTTATTCAAAAGTGAACCACTAAATTTGTATTGTGCACATTACTTTTTTTTAAAAATGAATTGAATTGTATTGAATTCTATACTGGGTCACTTTGTTTTATTTAGTAATTGAACCATTTTGAATTATGCAACTTCTGATTTTTTTGAAATTGAATTATCCAAACCACACTAGATAGAATTGACCAATAGAGGATTGAACCAACTAGTCAATCTTGTCCAAACCTGAAAATTTTGTCTTTTATTAGTTTTTGTTCTTGTAACATGTATGCAGATGCATGTCTTTATATGTAACCTATTCATTGTATTATGTAACATGTTCAATATATTTTGTAACCTATATTTTGTGATAATTTCACTTAATGCCCCCTCTTTTGAGGTGAAGGATATTGTAGACACCCCAAAATCACATACTTATTTCCACTATCATCTCAGTTCATACCCCCTTATGATTGATTAATCAAAATTAATTAATTCATGCACATTACACCTTTTGGGATTAATTAAATTAGTTCCTAACATACTTTAGCTAAGTTAATTAACATTTATTAAATAAATGGTTTATTAATTGTCTCATACTTTGGAGCTAATTAAATTAGTTACTTAATTGCAAAATACACCTATTTTCCTAGTCAACTACCACTTAGATTCCATTTGGACCCCACTTGGACTCCACTTCCTCATCCTAGTCAACTCCGCTTGGACTCCACTTCTAGAATCCTAGAAAGGTGGGGGCAATGAAATTGCACGTACAAACACCTTTCCGGATGTAGCTTTTGCCAACTGAATTAATTTACTGCCCCTCAAATGGGAATTAATTCGTTTGAACTATTTAACCTCCCTCAAATGCCATTTTTAACATGTACATTCATATTTGTCTAATTCTTCAATGTGGAACACATTAGGAGTGTCATTAGACGTCGTTATTGCAAATAGTGTTGTATTGTTGCAGTTTGTCAACATTGTGACGATACTTGTGCTTTTGGTTAGTTTGTTATTTTCTGTACTTTGTTATTGTAGAGAAATTTCAGGAAAATTCTTAGCATCTTAGTTCACATATAACTTTGGTGTAGTTCCTTCCTGTTCATATTGGGTTTTTTTGACATGCTTGTTTCATGTCTTTGTGTCACTTGCACGCATTGTGTTCTCCTCCGGGTTTATTAAATAAGCTATGGTGTGTCTTCCTTTTTCCGTGTATTGAAGTTTGTTTACATTTCTTTGCATTTGTATTTTAATTTTTTCAAAAACTTCACAAAAATCCAAAAAAATCACATATTCAAAAATTCAAAAAAATCACTAAAATTATAAAATTTTGAACAAACATTTACCTCTCGCCACCCACAATCCATTATTTACAAGGTTCCACAAGTTTAAAACTTCTACAACCTTATCATTTAGGTTTGCAAGGAAGACATGGAGGAGAAGGTTTGTTAATTAGCTTATCTTTCCATTATACATTAGTTTTCTGTGCTCACAAATAACCATGTCGTGAAGAAGAATATCATGTGGAGAGTAATTGTATATTTTCTAATATACATACATACATATAATTTTCCAAAGTGAAGGAGTGCATGATAACAATCATGGAGCTAAATTGTAGGAGATGTATGATGTGAATCATGAAACCAAATTTAACTAACACAATCATGTATACACTCACTCATGCAAAGTATACAAACATGCACAAATCACACACAATTTCATGTAGAAGTCTAAGAGGTTGCATACAAGGGACACAAGGGTGTTTCACAAATAACTAAGGGATAAAAGGCCATACATGAAAGACTACTGAGGCCACAAAAAAAGGGAAAAATAGTGCCACACCCACATATAAAGGCCAATGGGCACACAAGAGATAAACAACAATGCAATCATTGTGTAAGAAAGCAAACATTATTTACAAAGAACAATAGAATCTAGTCCACACATGTCATATGTGTTAGGATGAAAATATGGTAGTAGTATACCACAATATAAGCCTCAGTTACGAGAAAGACATGTTAGAAATGGAAAGATATGTAAGGTAGCATAAAAATATAAAACCTTGTATAATGTTCTTTGTATAAAAAGATACCCTTGGTAATGCAAAACCACCAAAAAAGGGGTGAGGGAAGCATCTAAAAGCCATGTAAGATCCTATATGTCCCGCATCATGCTCACATACTATGTGAAACACATGTGTGTATAAAAAATAGAATATTTTATCTACCAAATTAAGTGATAAAACATGTATGTAAAGTAGAAACTAGTAACTCAAGTCATGCTTAGGTCTTAGTTTTTGAATATTTTTGATTTTTTTGTATTTGTATATTTTTTAATATTGAACATTGAAATTGTACATATATCTTTATGTTCATATATTATATGGTACTATATGTACTATAATGATAATTCACAAACTTTCCATATGAGAAACAAGAATACATTGTAATCATTTGAAATTGTTCGTTACACTTTTGTTTAACAATGCACAACGGATCTTTCTATAGTGTATGTTTATTAGATACTTGCATGTCATGTTTGACTTTTTTTATAACTCACTATTCATTTTCCATTAATTTAGAAATGAGTTCCACCTCTATTGAAGTGGTATCTATGTAGACACGTCTTGATTTTGTGCTTCCTCTTTGAGAAATCCTTTTCTGAAAATGTTGTTTTTCTTATTTATCGTTAGTTTATGCAACATTTCTTATAGTATTTCTATTTTTGTTGCTTTTATTTTAATAACATATCTTGATGTAACTTGTGCAACCTCTCTTGTTCCAATTTATCCTTTTGTAACTTTTATTTTTCCAATATTTCCTTTTCTAATTTCTTGTTTTGTAATCGTTCTTGTCCCCTTTGTAATTGTTCTTTATGACCATTTCTATTTCTTATTGTATCGTAGAGGATGAATCCTCAACCATAGTTATGTTATCAATTATAGAAGGTGAACTAGAAGGGATCTATTTCATAGATGCATTCAATAGAAAATGACCACTATAAAAAATTCTTTGCATGATATGATGCAAAACACAACACCTTTTAGTACGATGTCACACAAGTCTACGATATGTGTAGTAAGGTGTTGATTTGGGAGGCCACATTTTTGGAAGGTTTCCTTTGAAGAATTATTATAACTAAATTAATATATTGGTATATTATGCATAAAAAAATCTTGTTACTAACCCACACTTGAGATGAACCCTTTTGAGGCCCAAAATTATATGTAGAGATATGGTTGACATATGCATGTTTGTATTCCTTAGATATGTAACCTCAACATTGAGTGATTTGATCTCGATACTCATTTATTGAATTTACTTTTGAAATTCATTGTGTAGTGTTTGAATATTTTTAAGGATCTTCATAGAATATATGCCATTTCCCATAGAGTTTGTAGAGTCAATATGTAAACATGAATCATCAATAGGGACCATCTTTCCTTTTTGTTGACTGATGGCATGGAAATAGTGAAAGGGGTGGTAGCCATAAAACTTTGAGGAAGATGGGAATTGTTATTGAAATGAGAATTAGAAGAGGATCCATAAGACAAGGCCTAGGAGGGGATTTGGATTGATTATCCATTGCAAATTTATATAACCATAAAGAGCAATGCGAGACCTATTTCTAAAGGTTGAAATAGATACAAGATCCTTAAATGAGAATCATAAAGGTTGAAAACCATAAGGGACATAGGGTTCGATATCATAAGGAACATATTTGGTGTAAAGGGAGACGAATGATGGCTTTAGAAGAAAAATTCTTAGGAAAATTTTGATCAATAGTGGGTTCACCAAATGATGTAACACAATTTGGAGAATGAAACCCTAAATCTAAAGTTTATTTCTAATTAGGATAGAAATATAGAAACTATGCATATTTAGATTATTAAATCTACATTTAACATTTAATTTAGAACATACATTAATTGATTTAGGGAATCCAATCAATTAGGGAAAATTCTAAACAAAGAAATTAACAAAAGAATAGGTGCACTTAGATTTCTGAATAATTACAAGATGATATGGGTGTGAATTGGGGTGTAACATGATAAAAACCCTATGAAATTGTATCATTTATAAAACTATAGTGGTAACTTCCTTCTCGACAAAATCTCCTAGCATGATAGAACCAACTCGCACACCTGTTCAAAATTACACAAACTTGTCCTGCTTAAGAAAATAGGTTTTTCATTATATGACCACGTAGATTACAATATTTGGAGAGTTTAGTGATGCAACCCAAATTCACCTTATAGTCCAGGATTTTTTTTTCCAAATAAAATTACTTAGCAATGTTCTAGTTTTTTTAATGGATGATTTGGGGGATTCTATTAGGGCCCTCACCTAAATTACATTCACAAATATTACAATACATCAACTTGAGTAAATACAAATAATTAAAAGAGAATCACATAGTAGGGGATCTCAACTTAGCAATATTCTAGTTGTTAAATTTGTGATAAATGAATATAACTTGACGTTAGGCTGACTATGTTAGTGACAAATGCCTATAACCTAATGTTAACATATTATATGATGGCTAGATAATAATGTTAGTATGTAACACTGGGTTAACATTCAATTGCTAAGTACGGGTTCATGTTAGCTTGATGTTACGTTGTCACTAGCTACACGATGTTATCTTGACATTGGAAATTCCATTTTTTACATTTATCGTGAAATAAGTTTTTTTGCTCATAAATTGGTGAATGTAAGGGTTGAAATTTTATTATACACTTAAAAGGAATTATTTCTATTCATATATGGCCACACACTACTTTTTGTTAACCCTAACTAAAATCACATATTCTTTATTAGGGTTTACTAGGGCTCAATTGCCCCATTTGTGCCAAATAATCACTAATACACCAATAATGGTAATTAAATATACTAAAATTTGGTTGGAATAAACATGGCCAATCAAGCCCTAATACATGTCAAAGTGTCGCATTGGGTGTGGTAGGGATCTATTGGTGCAAACGAGTCCAACAAAGCCCCAACACATCTGAATGTGAAACTTTAGCATGTATTAGGGATCAATTGGCCTCATTCACATAAATTGATCCCTAATACACATCAAAGTGACACTTTGATGTGTATTAGGGATTAATTGGTGAAAATGGGGCCAAGTGAGACCCAATACACATCAAATTATTACATTAGGGTGTATTAGGGATCGACTGACATTATTTGTACTAATCCAACCCTGATACACATCAAGTGTTGGTTTGATGTGTATTAGGGTTTAGTTGTTGTGATTAGGGCCAATTGAGTCCTAATGCATGTCAAAAATTCTCTTTGATGTGTATTAGGAATCAATTGAAAAAAATGGGGAAAATGAAGCCCTAATACATGTACAATTACCACATTAAGGTGTATTATGGATTAGTTGGCCTTGTTCACGCCAATAAAGACCTAATACACCTAATACAAAAGTTAAATGTGTGTTAGGGTTTGATTAGAACAAGTGGGTCTAACCAAGCCCTAATACACATTGTTGTGTCTATAAAACACGCCCTAATTTCCCTTTAAGAAATCATAGAACCTCACACATTTCCCTGAAAGACCAAAATATTTGTGCATTCCAACTTTCTCATCCCCTACATGATTCATGTTTTCTTTTCTTGACCCCTTCATATGTTTCTTGTCCTCATTCACTACTAGATATGCATACTTTAAGCACACACAGTCTCTTTTGATTCTCATTTTAAGTTCTCAAGTGAATCTTTTCATGATTTAAGCTAACTTGGTTAATATATCTCTAGGGGGTAGTAACCAATGGTAAGTTATCCTAATCAATTAGTTTCCAAAGCTAATTACAGAAATATTAGGAATAACCATCAAGCAAAGCTAAACAATGATAGATAATGTAAAAAAACACTAGCAATGAAGAGGAGGAGAGGAATTAGTTGATATCATGAACTATTATCTAATATGGGATGATCTGATGACTGAAATAGGTGAAAAATGATCTAACAGAGCCTCGTTGTTTAAATTTTGTCTCAAACTACTGCATGGACCAAAGTGTATGGTATGGACCAAAGCGTACCTCCGTTATGGCCCTTTTTATACGATCTTGTCATTTTAGATCCTATGTTCCTGATATTTTCTACATCTATATATTGTCTTTTGATATAATCATATGTGTAACTTGGATCTGTGACATCGTGTAATGCCCATTGTGTAGTTGATTGAACTTTCAAATCAGCCATTTAAAACAACCATTACTCTGAAGAGGGCTCAAATTGCAATTCATTCTTTCCTAACATGTGATCTCTATAATTTATGTAGTCAAATAGATAACCACAATCTTACAACAATGATATTTTACTTACACATTTTCCTTAGCTCGACTTAGAGTGATTATTTGTTCTTTGTATTTGCATATTTGAGTGGATGATTGCCCTAGAATAAATATGAAGAATATATGGAGCTCAAGGGAGTCTTGGCATGGATTTTTTTGTGCTTGTTCTTAGTGTATGCTCATTATGATGTTTGGGTGTCAAGTGTGTACAATCTCCTCTTTGATTATGTGTGTGTATATATATATATATATATAAGGTCGACTAGAAGTGTCCCAAAGGAATTTGAATCAAGAAAAGTGTCATTGGAGGGAAAGGGACCAAAGTGGATGGGAAAGGCCACAATGTATAGCTGTTATGGCCCATTCTGGGCACTTTGGTCTGTGAGCATGTGTGAGTGCTTTGAAAATTGGGATTGTGTTTTGCAAGGGTTTAGCTGATTTTATGGACTAATATGACCATTGTGTGATTAAATGAGATGTGTGTACAAGAAAGGATGAATGGGATATATCTCTTAGGATATCGTGATTGACCAAGTTGGACAAGTGTGGACTAGTGCAAAGGCATTTTACAATTTGTGTTATTGCAAGTCATGATTTACTAAAATGAGTGTCTACACTTCTGCATGTGGCCCCAAAGAGATTTGTGCAGTAGTATTCTCTGAAATTCCATCTCTTGTGTAATATTTTGTTGCCTTATTTATTTTCAAACACATTTTGTGTGCACCCATTCATGTATTTTGACACGAAATTTTGCATTATACTCAAGTGGTGTGCATTCCACACCTTGGAGTGTCATTGTAAAGTATCTTAAGTCTCGCACACCATTACCTTCAATCCACGACCCACACATAGTCTTGTGTAGTTTCCTACACATTGCCATGTGCTTGGCCATTTCCTTATTGAACCCCACAACGTTGCATGAATCCCCTTATTTCAACCTAGCATTACACTTCATTGTGTGGCCATATTGTTGAGTTATTGAGCTCAATTACTTCAGTTTAGCATGCAATTGAAACTTGCTGGAAAATACAGTAACCGACATCAGTTAAGGGGGAACCAACATCGGTCACTTAGGACCGGCATCAGTCAAGTATGACCGGCATCGGTCAGGCAAGGAAGGAACCGACATCGGTTAGGGCTAACCGACGTCGGTTACCTGTCTGATGATGTTTTAATTAACTCCCAGGAATTAGATCTATTTTTAGCATTAAAGTATTTCTATTGATTGTAATTGCATGGCTAAGTGCCCTAAGTCTATAAACGACTATATAAGCATAAAAGCTAGGGTTTAGAAGTAAAAAAGAAAGAAGAGAATTAACAAGAATTAGAAAGAACTTGAAAAAGGTTGGTGAGAGAGATTTCTTGGCGATGACACAAAAGCTTGAAGGAAAGAAAGTATTGAACATCTGAGAGGTGTGGAAGATTGTAAATCTTCATTGTATATCTTGTCAAAGCTTTGGATAATAGATTGGCTTGTTTCCTGGTGGACGTAGCCCACATTGGGTGAACCACGTTAAATCTGGTGTTGATTTATGTCTCTTATTTTGTATATTTCTTCTTGTAGAATATTCACTTTTATTTGCACATATGCTTATATCTGATATATTTTTTATACAACCGGTGTGCTAACCCCAACACATATGAAGAGTCTTATTACCTCCCAATTCTTAGAGGTTCCTAAAATTTCCAGTTAAGCTTTCATACACCGTGGACAATCCCAAATAACTGTAATTTTATGATTCTTTCCCCATATGTAAAATTGAATTAATTATAGCCCACTTGGGAAAATCTAACACCTAACAATTGGTTTTCTCAATATTTGTGTTGTTCAGATAACATAATGATACACCAAAGGTTGCACAAAGAAGATTTTTATAGATTCTTCTAAGGAAGACAATGCACATAGTTGAGCACATGATTATTTGCTCCATGTAAAATATGAAATATTAAGAGTACAAAACCTTACACACAAAATGGAAAAAAAAGGATTTCTTGCCAAACGAGCACATTGCACATGCTTCATAATAATATTTTAATCATATGTTTTCCCTTTGTGATACTATTTTTTCACTTTTCTTGCGTTATATAGCGATAAAAGACTCATCCACATGAGTTCCAAGGGGGTGCAGAAAATTCAAGAACCCCATTATGCAAGAGTAGAATAAGGATTATTACATAGAAGTATAATCACATATTATTGCCTAAAACCAAGGAAAAAAACCATCAAGTGAAGCCTACATATCGTTGATTCACTAGTGCACACAACATGTAGAATAAAATAGTGCCAAGTTGCTAAATGATAAAAATTGTCGCAAAAGTCAACATAATCCATTGTTCTTAACATAACAATTCCCGAAACTGACATTTATGTAGAAGGATCACATTTACTCCACTTTTTCAATAAAGGAGGATGATGAGATTTCATTGGACACTCCATGTCAGAAATCAGACACCACATGAATTTAAGGAATATTGACTTGTGCTTCAAGTTACCCCTATACTTCACATATTATTGAATGATTCTTGAACTAGACTAGATATCAAATATGATATTATTCTAGATCACCTATTGGGCATTCAATTTGATTAGATTTTGTAGATACCACATATTCAATTTTTTAGATATATACTGTGTAGTTGGTTGAGGCCATTTATTATACCATTTGTAGTTGTGCCCAAGTAAATTGTAGTTTTCCTATAAATACCTAGCTAAAATATATTACTATGGTCAAATCCTTGTAAAAAGAATTTTATAAATATTTTTATGCATTTCCTTATTTTTTTTGTTTTTACTTTGTGTTCCACCTTGAATGTTAATGTTTATGTACACCCTTTTCATATGAATGAAGCATGTTCCACTTATTTATCAATCAAATATCTTTCCAGAATTGTTTTGAGTTAAATCTCGCTTCTTGCACATCCAATGGTGTTTTGTCCCTTAACAAAATATCTTTAGACTCTTACACATACTCATGTCTTGATCAAGCGAATGATGGTATAAGCGTGAGTATGGTTTCTGAATCTTTCTTCACCATTCAAAAGGGGTCCTATACCACCACATCATTTTAATTTCTCTTTTTTCCCTACCCTTCTCTCTTTTTCAATATTTAAACCCTTGTTATATTATATTTATTCTAGGAATAAAGCTTATAATCAATTTATTTTGCTAACTCTTTGCGATTACAGGTAATACTCATTACACAATATATCTCATAAAGGATTTTATTACGTGCAATGAATGAATGACCTATCATACACAAGTGACCCATACTAAATCATTTAAGGATGAATACATATGTTTTCCCATTGTGCAATCCTAGTCCCAAAACACAAGAAAAAACCAAAATGAACCAGAAAACACCCTTCAAAAAATTAGACACCACCAACCACCCTGATCTATTTCTAGAAAATCTTATGGCCAAAAATACCTGGAGAAATTTGACCTTGGAGATATATTCATGCATGTAACCCATTACATAACCACATTTCTTGCTCATGTGCCCTCCTTTCAAGAGAGACATCACCTTGCCCATTTACACGAAACACTGTCTATGCTTCCTTTGCTTGAGTGTGCCCTTATTTCTTTTATAAATTAAATATTTCTAGCATTATAAGGGAGAGAGAGAGGTGCTCATTCATATAGATCAACACAATTCAAAGTGTTGTATTGGTATATTAGGGTTCTGTTGGCATAAACGAGTCCAAACGATCCATAATACACATTAATGCAAAAATTTGATATGTATTAGTGCTCGATTGGGCCCATCCATGCTAAATGATCCCTAATACACATCAAATATCCACTTTGACATGTATTAGGGATCATATGTCATGAGTAGTGCCAATTGATCCCTAATACAAGTCAAACTACGTATTAGGGTGTATCATGGATCCCCATTGTCATTTTCCTTAGAGGATTCATGGGTTGATGAAGATGGTTTGTTATACTCGAGGACACCTATGTTGTTCTTCTCAACAAGACTCATGAGGTGGTCAATATACTTCTTCAAAAAAAATCTTTCATCATGTTTTCCTGTGCAATACACATATTTGATCCTCTCTTTCTTGGACTTAACAGTAGAAAAGAAAGTTCCAGAGTTTTATTTTGAGGTGGCTTGATCCTTCTTGCTCTCATTATCCTTGTTATTTTGTTTCTTCTCTTTTGAATCCTTATGTATGTCATGCCTTGTAAGTAGAGCATGCGGTTCATTGGACTCTAGTGCACCCATTTGAATCAGTTTATCTTATTCTTGATTTAAGCTAACAATAAACTCATCAAAGGATGACATGCTCCATTGTGCTCTAAGTACTCTTTTGGTTGCATGGAAGGTAGAGACGAAAACAAATAGTCAGGACCTAGTTTGGTGAGGACATAAAGAATAATTTGTGAGTCATTTTTGTCAATTCCACATTCTTTCAATTACATTCTCATTGATTTGAACTTGGTGAAGAAGTCCTGAAGTATGTCAAAAGTACAAGGGATAAGACCAATCAACTCATTTTCCAGTTTGTGCCCTCTTATTTCATATTGTTTCCCAAAGAGTTGTTCTAAGGTGTCCCATGTTTCCTTGGGTATTTTGGAAGTAGTTAAATGAAATTACCTATCCACTAACATAGAAAAAGACAAGAATCCATAGGCTTCATCACACTTGTCAAACCATTTCTCTTTCTCTTTATCTTCTATTGGTTCAGTTTGTAAACCCATAGTTATCATGCAGAACTTCTTATTTCACATAATGAGTGACATGGAAATATTCCATTCATGATATTTGAACGGAGTAAGAAAAACAACATAATTAGGATCTATTTCAAATTTGAGTGTGTTTGCAAAATAAAAGGATGAATGCGAAAGGAATCACAATATTACACCCCCTTGAACTAATACTTTTTAAACCTACCCAAATTTTGGTACCTTATAATTGAGTGTGTTTTACAAAATAAATTGTTCCAATGGAAGATGCATGAAGAAATAGGCACTTTTTAAAAAATGGCACCCAAATCTCATATTCCCATCAAAAGTTAAAATCCTTTCTTTTTCCACTATTAAAGTCTATTTCAAATTGCACTAAAAAAATTAAATACCTGCAAATTTGCTTATAGGAAACCAAATTATTATTTCAAGAAAAAATCAAAGAGGGCCTAGACTAAAGCACTCACCAGTAAGAATCTATGGAATTTATCCCCCATGTGATTGTACCATGTGACTAAGGGCTAGGGAATGTGAACAAGATGGTATCTTACAGTCTAATCTATGCGACCTGCAACAAAACAGAAACCTACCCATAATTTTTTTTAGAAAACCTAGAAAGGGTTTCCAAAAAAATGACCAATTCAAATATTGAGGCACACCCATTAACCCCATAGAAAATTCACAAGAAAAACCTTGAAATCAATTGTCTCAGAATATGTTGCAAATAAATTAAAAACAGACACAATTTTTCTCTAGCTAACTTTGATACCATATAAGAGTATCTGTAAGGATCTTTGGTAGAAAAATGAATGCATGTGTAGTTATAGAAAAAAAAAACTGACAAACATGAAAGTGCAAAAAATAATTCAATATGCAACAAAGCCAAAATTTCTCCAATACACTACTTAAATACCTCACAAATAAATACGTACATATATGAGAGTGGATGTGTAACTCCTCCATGATTAGTGGACAAAGAGTCCAAGATAAAATTGTAACTCCCACACTTAACATAGTCAAACAACGAGTAACTACTACTTAGCTAACAATGTTAACCAAGTGTAACTCTTGTGTTTGAGTGTAAATCCTATGACAAAATACACCTAAGTAAACTAACTCCTAAAGTGTAGGAATAATCCACAGAAATAAATAAATGAAATAAACAATATCTTACACTAACAAGTTTAACTCATCAAAAATAAATAGAATTCTAATTAATCATATACAACCATGTAAAACCTTTGAGACTTTTGTGTTCATATGTATGTAATTGCAAGAATGGTTTTGCATCATTTTTTAAATATTGTCTATCTTTTCCAACGTCGCATTTGGTAGAGGCTCAAAACAGTCATGTTATTTAATGGGATCACTGTTTGGATTCTTATGGTGTATCCAACAAATATCTATTTAAGAACTTGGTATGTGGTTCCAACTTATGTTTTCTCTTGATGATGAATCACGAGTAATGATTCAAAATGAGTTTATGATGAGAAAAACTTGACACAATTTTATCCAAACATTAAATTTCATCTAATGGACCATGAAGACATAAAACCTCTTAATTATACGTTGTCAATCAAAAAAATTGATGTAGTAAAATACAAAATAAAAGAATAGAAAAGTCATGGTGTTCTAGATAATGAAATTGAAGAGAGGAATGGGAATGGCATGCCACATGCTTGCATCTTTTTATTATACAAGTTACATTTATGCTTATGTCCTTCATTTTATTTTTACAAAATTGGGTTTCCTTTCACTTCCCTTTAATTTTAATTGTACATATTTACTTTGAGTGCTCTAACTTTACAAGGAAAGGATTGCAAACATGCTTCAATTGGAGGAAATGTTATACACAACTCATGATGGAGTCGATAGTTCATAATCCTTATCTCTGCCACCAATTTATTTTTTGTAGATATGACATATTTCTTGAAAAGAAAACCTAATCCAACTCCACTTAAATGGCCACCCACGCCTATATTCAGACATACTCTAACAAGAAAACTAAGGCACACAGTCTTGTGTGTAATGGCAAAGTGCACCTAGCCATTATTTGTGTTGAATTATACCCACGATGTATTGGAATTTATATTGACCTTGAATGTATCTAATTTAATGAGATTGTTGATGGAAAAAATGGGGGTGTGAGAGGTAGGGGAAAGGGCCTCTTAGTTGTGCCCTTTTTTGTGCACATAGATCTCCCACCCATATTATTTATAACACTACATTGTCATCACTACAAGCTCCCTCTTCTCTAAGATAATCATAGTGTGATTTGGGCATAGTTGATTTTGCTTACCATAAATTTTGAAGAGGAAACTTGTACAAGGAATCATAGTTTGTTGATGATGATGGAAAGTATGTTGATGAGGAGCCTTTTAGTGTAGCATTTTGTAATCCTTATCTCTGCTATCCATTTATTGTTTACAGACATGCCATATTTTTTGAAGAGCAAACCTACTCCACCTCCACTTAAATAGCTACCACTTATATAGTCAGGAAGACTCCAAAATGGAAATTAAGGCATATGGTCTTGCTTGTAATGGTAAAGTGTCACCATCCCATAGTCATGTTGAACTGTACTCAAGATTTCTTGGCATTTATATTGACCTTCATCACATCCAATTTTATGAGAGGTACAAGAATTTCCTTCGTAGTTGTGCCCTCTACTACACACATGGATCTCTCACATGTGTTGTTTTAAGCACTACAGTGACATCAATACATGCTCCCTCATCTCTGAGATAATAAATGTTTAGGGTCTGGGCACACTTGATTTCACAAACTACAAATTCTAAAGAGGAACATTAAGAAGGTAATTGTAGTTTCTTCATGATGATGATGAGCCTCTAAATGTCACATTTTACACCACTCCCACCCCTAGATGATATGACTGCTCCAATGTTTACATTTTTATTTCAATTTGGTGGCAAACATACTAATATAACATCTCCACCTCCCTAATTTTTGACCCTTACCACCACAACCAAACTAATAAATCTCAAAGACGTAAATATTGCCATGATAAATACCTTGAATTATAATATTCAAACTCATCAATCAAATATACATCACCTCACCCCTACTCTTTTCTTGGCATTGTGCTTGCATCAAACATTATAATTTCACGAAGCTCGGCTTGATCCCTTGACTTTGATAGGTATTGGATTTACATTTAGTTTTACGATTAAAAAACATCAATATTTACATTGAGGATGCTTTGAGCTCAACAACCTAGTGCATTATGGATACTAGATTAAGTATTGTGATTCAAACTTACTCGCATTTGGAAGCTCCTCACACCATTGACGAGATCACTCGACTTTTCATCTTCTCTTGACTCACCCACTTTTTCTCTTTGCATGCGATGGATAAACATTGCATTTTTCGACTCTCCAAATGATTGTATCATGCATGCTACATGTGCACCCATGCATCGACATACATTCTAGTATATCTTTCGAATATCCTTGACCAACAACCATGCATTCAACAAATTCCATGGATTCAAATTTGTTGGTTAATCAACAAATTGTAGCTTCAAATCAATCAATCAAATTATAATCTTCAAACTGAAATGGTCCTTATTTATAACCTTGGATGATCTATAGAGATGAAGGAGCACCTAGGAGTGCAAAAAAAAATTACTCTTTTTTCAATACGTCAAAAATTACTTACACTGATATGCCTTTTCAAATTGGAGTCTTAGTGGTTATACCTGATATTGGGGAAATGTAAGGTTGAGGTTTTTTATCGGTGTCATTGATGGAGAATGACCTAAGGATTGTTGATGAGGGAAACCATAATCGATACCTTAATCACTAAAGAAAAACCTTGATGGTTGATTTAATAAATTTAAATATATGTAAGATCACTACTGATCATATACATATAATATTATTCAAGCAAGATCTAGCTATAGAAATACAAACAAGAGTGATAGATAGGGCATAGGAATGACTCATCTTGTATCCATAGGTCCGAACTAATTCTAGGCTGGTGATTAATCTGAAAAGGCTAATTTTGGATTGTTCGAGATCTGATTCAAAAATTGGAATGTGACGATCTCAGGGACAGAAGTGTCTGGGAGAGGACACGGCTGCCTAGACACTAGCGTTTGTTTTGGGCATTGGTGTTTGCAGGATAACTTCAGTCTGAGTTCTTTCTGCATCACTTCTTATTCATTGTAGATCATGTCAGGTTTGCTACAAGTTTGCTCAGTTGCAACTGTTCCTACAAAATAAATTCAAGTTACCTACATAATAATCAAGCGCATAATAGAGGAATAAATAATGCATATGCTTGAGTCGGACTAACATTGGCGGTCACCCTAATGTAATTATCACCAAGCACTGCACTACATTTCAAACTCAATGTAGTTTGTGTGTGTGTGTGTGCGTGTGCGTGCGCGCGCGCGCCTGTGTGTGTGTGTGTGTGTGTGTGTGTGTGTGTGTGTGTGTGTGTGTGTGTGTGTGTGTGTGTGTGTGTGTGTGTGTGTGTGTGTGTGTGTGTGTGTGTGTGTGTGTGTGTGTGTGTGTGTGTGTGTGTGTGTGATTAGAATATTGTATCTTGAGCTAGGTTTCCCTATTGCAAGTGGGACAAAGAATAGTGGGCTATAACTACTTCGTCTCAATGCAAAATGTGTGGTATGGAATTTAGAATAACTCCCCCTTATGTAGTGAATAATACAGTCCTTTGGTAATGTAGTAGATTGAAAACATTTATCTCCTTGTGGTATTAAGTGCATCTTAAAAATGATTTCCCCCCTAATGAAGTTAAATAAGATGTGTGTGTGTGTGTGTGTGTGTGTGTGTGTGTGTGTGTGTGTGTGTGTGTGTGTGTGTGTGTGTGTGTGTGTCCTTCACTTAAGTTTCATCATTAACAAGTGAAAGGTTGATCTAGGGTAGTAAACAAAGACATAAAAAATATAACATCAGAAAAATCAGAAAAAGGGAGGAGGAAAGAAGCATCCACAAGGGATAGTAGCACTCGAGTGCGCATTTCCCTAATGGGTAGTTCTGTACAGGGTGCTAGAAAGATACAATAGTGAAATAAAAGTTGAATAAGATGTTGAATTATATGCAAAACTATAAGTTGCCAATCAGAAACAACAAATAATAAAGTTAAAAATGATAAAAACAATATCAAAGAAAAAGGGATGTTAATGAGTAATTATCTTGCCTAGGAATCATGCATATAAATGACATATTTAGAGGTTAGATATACATAGTAACTGTGTGATTTAGTGACTACATTTTTTGTGACTTTATGTTGGTGAAAAAGGATTTAGTAGCATAAAGTAGAAAAGAAAACAGTAGCTTGGGGACTCAAAAGAAGATCTTGCTCATTAGCTTTCCAAATGAGGGTTGTAGCGCGCTGAATGGAATAGTGCAAAATTTGTACCGTGAAATACTAAGGGAAGGATGAGGATCCTAGAGGTGATATTTGAGTGTATGGAGTGATAATGATGTGTGCGAGTAGTTCCTTACAATATCATCTTTGCTAGATTTTTCTCGAGATTTGCTTCGTGGTTGCTTGTGTGCTTTGCCTTCGTTGAGATATGATAGGATCTGTGAAAGAAAATAAGTGTAGTCAATACTTTAGGTAAATACAATTGAACTTTAACTTGAATAATATGTAAAATTGGAAATGCGTATTGGAAAAAGATAAGCCAAGTGGTTAGAGTACACTTGAAATGCTGAAAGAGAAAGGGGTAGAAATTTGTTCCTGCTAGTCAACTTGTTGCTTAGGAGCTGGTTGTAATAATACAAAGGATTTGGGAATATTTTTGCCAAATATTTGAGCATCCTGACGCTAAACTTTAGATTTAGGCATCATGTAACTGTTAAGGGAAAGTGTATTGGGAGAGCTCATAGGCCTTGCCCTCCAACCGTTAACACTTCCCCACATATAAGTGACATTGTAGATGATCACAAACCTGATTTTAACTTTCCTCAGGTGACACATTGTTCTTTACATATTATTCTCCTATATATGCCCTAGGTGTCACTTCCTTATTTATTCTAGCTTTAGTTCATGAGTTAGTGCTTTGTGACATGCCACTGAATTTAGTTCATGTTATTAACTGATTGCAATTTGAAACTAACTATATAACTACTGAAACTAGAGAAGACTCTAACTGTGAAACTATTGAAAAATGCTATGTAATTTTTATTACCACTAGGATATGACCACCCAGGTTGGACACTAACACCCATCGATTTTTTCTGTACTGGGCGGTTCTATCCAGGTTGTGGTTTTTGGCCAAGTATATTTTTGGCCATGTTTTGTAACTGATTACTACTCTGATCATGTTGATTGTGTTTTTGTATCTATTGTATGTAACAATTGGGACGGTGTATGGTTCACCCAATGTTTTCTCCCACTCATTTGGGGTGTGTGAGATGAACAAGAGTGAATGGAGACCAAATGAAGAAGTTTGAAACTGATATGCATATCTGATATGGGAATTTCTACAGGGAAAATAGGGATTACACATGGTAGTTATCATGGCACAAGAAAAATAATTGGAAAATGCTAGCATGCAAATGTTAGTGACAAACAAATAATGCACACTGAAATAACAACTAGTAAAATCATATAGGAAAATAATAAATAAGGGCACAACGAGGATTTGGTTTCTTTCATTCATCTCAAGATACCTTATGAATGCACATGTGTGTATGGAAAATGATAAAGCATACTATGAACCATAGTAACATGATAAGCAAATGTGTAACATATAGTAGTATAAGGAAACAAGAGTACATCCAATTCAAGATCTAAGGAAACATGTTTTTGGATTTTTAATTGTAAATATGTGAAATAAAACAAATAAAAGGGAAGGATAAGGATGCCCCCCATTGTGTGTGTGCAAAGTGTGGTTCATGTAGGTAAGGATTCCCTCAATAGTCAATCATGAACCATGAACAAGAGTGTGCCATTGGGTGGTGTACGAGAATGGGGATGCCTCCAAATTTAGATGCAAAAATGATCTATCTAATGAGAGTAGTAGGCAAGGGCCCACGATCTATTAAAGAAGATGAATATATGTGAATATGAGGCAAGGACCTAGTGTCATGTGAAATTACATGTATCATAGCATTTGGAGTAGGATTGTGTCATGCATGTGGAGAAACTAGAATAAGTAGAATATTGGTAAACACAAGAGCTACCAGAGAATAATGTCAACATGGTGAGGGGAAAACCCTATAGAGTCCAAGATCCCAACTGGATGAGTAGGAAGTGTATAAAAAATAAGAATGTACACATGAGGAGCAAATAGAATAGGTGTAACATTGGGCTTGTTTACAATAGAGGAAAAAGCAAGTGCAAACACAAGGATCAATATGTGAGTCAAAAGATATGTAACATATGTAATGCTAGGAGACTCATTAGTATCAATGTCAAGCAATGGAGGGAGAGACAAAAGACTCATCAGAAGCAATAGGTACAATTTAGGAAGATCATAAACAATAAAGTAGTATGAATTAACCCCTATGACCATAGACAAATAAAAATGTGGAAATAGGGGAATTGATTTCCCCCATGGATATGAAAAGATAAGGTGAAAACATCGTAAATGAATCATGCATATAATCTCAAAAATTCATTGTCAAATCAACATACTATGTTCTAACTTGTGATGAGGAAGGTGCGAAGAGAGACATAAAATTGGAAGCACTAAGCATATGATCAATAGAATTTCATAAAGAATGAAACATAATGGGAGGAGTATCATGGGCACAAATAGAAAATTGATCATGTAAATATGTAGTAATATGGCGCATCCCAAGAGGAGAAGGATGTGTAATGTGGGTAATGTCATCAACATCATGTATGATTGGAATATCAAAAAGAGTAGCAACACGAGGTCTGGAATCTACTGTACCAGTATCCATGGAATAACGTGTACCAAGGGCATGGGCAGAAAGAATTGTATGTATAGTATGTAACTAAGGATGTCCTAGAAGGATAATATAAGGGACATCATGAGGCATAACGTAACATATAACATTAAGAGTGCAAGATCCCACTGTAGGGGGAAAAGAGATTATGTCCAATATTTTGGTGTATCATAAAAGCCATGGATACAAAGAGTAGATTGATTGAGATGAGTAGAAAAAAATCCTATTTGAAGGAGAAAGGACATAGTGCATATATTGAGACTAGATCCATGATCAACTAGGACACGCTTAACAAGGAGATTACAAAGTTGAACCTGGATATAGATGTTGGCATGTTGTGGTTTAGGTGTTTTCATTGATGCAAAACCTCACTAATGAAAAAGTGGATGATCGAGTAGGGTCATAGGATGCTGAGATTTATGATGGCATGGAGATTCAGGTATGTTCTTGGTTGCATATGTTGATTCGGTGAGAATTGCTTGTTCTAACAAGCTTAATTAGGTGACCTAGCTAGCCTAGGTGACAATGCATGGAGGTTTAAGGTTATTGGTGACTTGAGAAGCATATTGTAATGATGGATAACATGATTAGATAATGTTTGGCCACTCACATGAGCTTTAGGGTGTAGATACAAGTTGGTGACCATGTTTCATGTGCTCATTTGGACCAAGTATGGCTATTAGAAGGATTGAGATTGAGTTGTGGAGCTATATGAGCTCATGGATGCATGTAAGTAGTTGATTTATGATGTACCAGGTATGTTAGGACCTTTTGGAGTGTTTCTATGATGAGTTATAGTGTTATTTCAGTTGACCCTAGCCTTTACAGTGCAAAACCCTAAGGGCTAGCTATACAAGTCTCAGTGGCTGGAAATATTGAGAGATATTTGTGACATGGTGTTGATTGGAGATGTATGTAGGGTACGTCATGGTGCTGTGGGAAAAATTTCAGGTTACCATGATGAGTATTTTGCATGATATGTCAGTTTTTGGTGAAACTGGGTCAAGAACAAGGTCATTTCCAACTCGAATTGGATCTTCTGATGCTCACCCTAAATTTTGTGATTTACATGGGACCTTTTGGATTTCATGGATGTTTCTAAATTTAGTATATAATTTTTTGAAAAAAATAATGAGTTCATTTCATTGTCAGGTTTTTATGAACGAATGTTAAGAAGGTAAACAACTCTTTATGTGCTTGAAACCCTAGCTCAAAAGTGGTAGGAGATAAAATACTCCTAAGTGGCAAGAATTGATTTATAGTTCATGGATGATGATTGAATAATGTAGAGGACTCCTCCAGGTTTCCATAAAGGTATGGTATAGCTTATGGTGATGAGTGGACCCCACTCAAATAGGTTAGTTTCTGAAGAAGTTCAACTTGGGACAAGGTTGTCCAAAGGAGTTGAAAACTGAAATAAGAATTATGGTGATTATGTGAGTTATCCTTGATTTATATGATGGTTTTAGGTCATGGTGATATAATTAAATGTTCAAGTATGCTTCATTTATGTTGACTGGTCAAAGGGCAGTTTTGGGATAGTTTCAAGCAGTTTACAAAGATCTGTTTGGTTGAAGGCCTTCCACTTGGATTTGGAAGAATTTCCAATATGTTATGGAAATTTAATTCAGAGATATTTCCAATGGTATAATTTAGGTGTCATTATGATGTTTCTAGGTCAATTTGTGAGAAAGAAGGTTTCTTACTTTTCAGGACAGGACTATGTTTTCTGAAAGAATGAGTTGGTTGGATCATGAGATGCTTGAGTTGATGCTTGATACCACATGGAAAGTGAAGAGGGGTGAATTTTTCACGTATTGAATGAATTTATATGTCTTTAATGTATCATAAAGGGTGTTTATTAGCTGAGTTTGTAAAATTGGTTTTTGGGAAGCTTGATTTGGTGAAGGCATAAGTAACTGTGGTTTGAACATATGATTTTTTCATGATATGTAACTTAATTATAAGTTTTCTACAGGTTTTGGTATTTCCATTGAGTGGTCACATACCATGTTTGAGTTCATCTTGAGGGGTCTTGAGGCCCAAAGGAATATTCAAGTTTTTGGAAACAACTATTTTGAGAAGGAAATGAGCCAATAGGCCCATTAAATGAAATAATTTGATTTATTCAAGTAAATTGAGACCATGGATAATATTTAAATGACATATTACTCATTTGTGATGATTTTTAGAGCTTTAATAAAAATAGTTTTGGCATGAGGGGATTTTTCTCATTCCATTGGTGAGTTTTTGAGGATTCTTGGTGCATGGATGAAGGTTTTTCGCATGGACGGCCTATATGGGTCAATTGTGAATGTTATAGTGATTATTGTGGGATGTTTTTAGGTTAGTATGATTGAACTAAATGATGGAAACTGGCCTCTTTTGAATTTGAATCAAGAAGATGCTATACAAGTGATGTTTTGGGTGTAAAGTGGCTAATCTTTTAGAAACCCTTTTATCTTCTTTCGAAGAAACTTTGCTGCAAAGAAAACATCCTTGGGCCTAGCCAAAAACCCATATAATTAAATTATAGTTTATTATCTGGTGGTCTTTTCATGAGGTGAATTTGAGCGAAGCAAAGGATGGTGAATTTTAATTGATGGCGAGTTAATGGAGAGAAGAGTTGGTGTCATGTGTTGATAGTTAATACAGAGCATGTTGATGTCATTACTAGGCCTTTGAAGTATTTTCAGTTCTAATTATGAGTTGAAATATTATGCAAAAGAGGAATATACTCTTGTGTATTCAAGAGGCATAGTTGATTGTATTAATATCTCTTGATTATATCTTGTTGTGTTTATCCACCACTTTAGACCGATGCATCTTACCTTTGGGATCCTGTTGAGGTATCATGGTGAATGGTATATGGCTGTGATTCTCATTGGATCAAAGTATTTGTTGTTCATGAGGATGTGTGTTTGGTAGATATTTCTGAATGTATAAAAGTAGAGGTTTTATTGGGAATGATTCAAATGTCTCAGTCCATTGTCACTTCCAACAATTGGTATTAGAGCAGGCCCTTGAAAGCAACCTAACCAGCTAGAGGGATCATCTTTGGTGACAAGATGGGTGATATTTAGTCATCTTAAGGTTTTCTACCATGTTGAGAGGTTGATTTCACAAGATAATTTGCAGACATTAGTGTGCTATATCATGAGGAATTAATCAAGGTTTTAAAGATTCAACTTGAGGAGGCCCTAGATTGAGTTAGAAGATTAAGAGAGAAGAGTGTTTCAAACATGAGGTTGAGAAAGAGGATCTGAAGAAAGAGTTATCTACCATTACAAACAAGGTATCATATTTTCATGAATGTTTAGATAGTTTGTATAAGATGTTAGGAAAACAAAAGGCATATGGTGATAGAACAGGTCTAGGCTTCAAAGGAGGATTCACTCAAATCAGAGAAAAATGAGGAAGAATCAAGTCAAGGATCTAATTATAGAAGGTACAACCAAGCATGAAGAGAATTTTTGGACTTTCATCTCATGGAAGATTCATCTATTTGACAGTTTAATTCATATAGGTATGTAGTTTTTCATGAGTAACTTACTATAAGTGTGGTGTTTATGGACATAGAGATAGTATGTGTAGTCTTATGGTTGAGAAGAAGGATATTGCAATTATGACAAGTTCAGTGGCATCATTGTGAAGGAGAATGAAGAGAATGTTTTAAGGCAAGAAGGAGAAAACGGTATATCAGAACTGGTGCAGAAGTGTTACTTATTTCATGCAAAGGGACATTCAAAGTATTGCAAGAATGGACAATCAAACACTAACAAGGTATGTAAGAAAGTTCAATGGATATTGTTTTACTTGCAATGGTTCATTTCATAAGGCAATTGAGTCAAGAGAAGACACAGTGGAGATGTTTTAGGTGCCATGAGGTAGGGCACATTGCAAGGTTCTGTGATGTAGGGAAGTTGAAGAAAGGATTAGAATCATGAATACTTCATGACATCAGAAAGGTCAAGGATCCAATTATTCTGGAGTAGAAGAAGGAGAAGGAGGCTAATCAAAGTGCTCAAGGAGGATCTGAAAGGTACCTGATTGATCAAAAAAAGGAGTTTGTTGTATTATATGAAGAATTAGAAAATAGTGAGTCAATTAGAAAAGGAGTCCAAGTTGTAAGAAGGCTTGGGACCATCTTAGAGTCTCTCTTCTAGATCCTTCATGATGACATATGCCTCTACTAGGATTCTTAGAGGTTTATTGGTTCAGAATGAAGCATTGGAGTGGGGGGAGACATCTTGGTTTGTGTAAATGTCTTATTCATGATGACTAAGGTATGTCATGAAGTCTACTAAGTATGTTCTTGTGATCCTATATGGTTATTCATGTTGTATATGTCAAGATGTCAAGTCTTATATTATTCAATTTTATGGGCAGTTTGTGTTCCCAAATCAGGGTCTGCTAGGTCTGAGCATGTTTTACTTTCATGAAGTGCTATTGAACATGTACAGATGACTCTAGTGTGTGAATAGAGTCATGCATGATGTCTTGAGAGGTGTGTTTTATATTGTCATTCATGAAAAAGGTCACTTCTTTGGTCTCTCAGTGGTTAGAGTTGATGGAAGAAACACTGGTCTGTGGTGTCTCAAGGTGTTAATTTTGAGTCAAATAATTGGAGTGTCTAGATGTCTTTTTATTGTTATCATTTCATGTCTAAGGATGTATGATGAAGGTGACATATGTGTATTAGCTTCACCAAGGTTGATGAAAATGGTAAGTGTCACAAAATGATGCTCTTTCATTAGGAATCTGTTTGAGTCATATTATGAGATTGTCTAGTAAGTATTTTGAAGATGATTATTTGTGTCTTGTGTCAAGATCTCATAGTGTATGCATCAAAATTCTTGGACATATTTGAAGATGGACACTGAGTCATCAAAATTAATACTTGAACTAGGCCTATCACTCCTGAGATAGATGGACTGTTAGAGAGGTGTGGTCAAAACAAGTGACTTGAAGGCATATGGATTTAGGTAAGAAAATGTTATGGACCATGCATCCAAATCTTGGAATAGTACTCGGGATGTTAGTCAATGTATCTTACAATGTTAGTTACCATAATTGAGCTGGCATAAAATCTTAGTTAGAATTTGTTGGGAGGTCATTCTGTGTCACTGTAGACACAAAATCATGCACTTACTACTATTATTATACCACCAAGTATGTTGTTTTATATATGGATCTTGTGTAAGAAAATTATTCACTGATGACCCATTCCATAGTCCCTTTGTCCACTTGTCTTGTTAGTCTTTATGATTTTTTTTCTTGTATACTAGTCACTCATACACATAGTTCTAGTTAGGTCTCAGGGATCCATGTTTTCAGTTCTCACTTATCTTTCATCACTTATCTCTAGACACTAGCGCCTAGGGTTGGACAGTAGCGCCAGGTACTCTATGTCAATCTTGGCGTGCTCTGTCCTCTTTATGTTTGATCTTATTTTTTATATTTGAGGTTTCGGTATTTTCAGTTTTCCTTCTCATCTCCCGAGGTACTAGTTGGCATGTCAGGTCATTAGTGTTGAAATTCGAGCAAGAGATCCCTATATAAACACAACATACATACCATTATATGGGCGAACTATTCTTATCAAGGGCTAGCTATCTACATAGAGAAAGGGAATGCATTTGGGATCATTATTTTGTCATACACACTACATAAGAATGGGGAGTTCATTCTATTCCATCCACAAATTTACATTTTTATCTAGTTATTTCCCGCTATCTTGGCATCATCGAGCAAGGGATGACCTAGGAGCACTATTGCACACACAAGAACATAACTACATTGGGTTAAGATGTAGTGCAGTGCTCAGTTGTAAGTCCACCATTGTAGCGGCTAAGGACAATTTGACCCCTCATTTTGCATCTTTATTTTTTAGGATTTGATGTCTATTTGAGGGTTTTATAGGTGCTTTCTTCATTGTAGGTTTTTGGTACTCCAACGATCCAAGTGAACATACATAGTGATAATAGGTGAACAAGTGAAAAACCCTAGCGACCATATCAAAACTAGGTTCTGACATTTTCTACAGACCAGAGCACCTAGAAACAAGCCTACGGCTCCCGCAAGTGCCCCCATCCCTCTTCAGGTGCCCCAGTCCAACCAATTCCACCTATGTTGCATTTTTATGTGGTTCATTGTGACAATCTATTCTTCTATTTCATCATACTGCTCAGTCTTAGGTCACTGTGAGGTAAGAAAAATCAACGTGAGTGCCTTATCCCTTCTCATTTCCTTTCATTTATAAAATCAAATAAATCATT
The DNA here is from genome assembly GCA_019776745.2 of Taxus chinensis. Classification (NCBI taxonomy): domain Eukaryota; kingdom Viridiplantae; phylum Streptophyta; class Pinopsida; order Cupressales; family Taxaceae; genus Taxus; species Taxus chinensis. The sequence goes on along the minus strand of CM034155.1, from coordinate 598,404,411 downwards.
TAGCATATATATTTCATTGTATGTCATTTATATCATAGTTGTACATTTAGATTTTATTGAATCATTTTGGTGAACCCATGCTTAGAACTATTTTCTTTAGGATCCACTAAAATCATAATGGCTAAGGATAGCTCTTCTCCTTCTCTAGCTAATCATGCCTCATGTGAGTATCAATCCTATTTATGATGAGGTAACCATAGCTGAACTTACTGCCCTATATCGTGATGTTACTCTTCCAGATGATACTCAAATAACTCTTAGTTTACAAATGTAATGTGCCTACTAGCTTTGATAATTCTACTATTAGCAACGTTTCTAATCTGGTTAGCTTTATTCATTGTACACCTTGTTATACAGTTAGCCATACTCCTGATAATTTCTAATGAAAACTTATATGATGTTATTATTAGTTTCATGATTGGTCTTGATGATAATAAACATGTGCATGATGATTCTCATACTAGTCAGGATGATACTCTAGTTGCATCTCATACTTCTTCTATTTCTGAAAATTCTTATCATCATGCATCGCATACTAGTTCTCTTTCTCCTTCATTCTATGTCGATGATACGCTTAATGAAATCCTTCTATCTGAATCTTTATTTGACTTTGATGACACTCTTGATAGTCATGACTATCCTTCTTTGAATACTGTTGAATGTGAATCCCCTGCTCCATTGTCATCTTCTTCTTGGATTGTATCTAATAACGCATGGGTCATGATTCATCTCCATCTATTAGTTCATCTTCTCCTATCACTTCATCTATGTCTTTTACTTCGTCTCCTCCTATAATCCTCATCTCTATCTGTCACTCATATCCTAGAGGTATTTCCGATGCTAGTCCTACTACTACCATGAATGTTCCATGTTCTTCATCACCTATTACTCCTTTGGTACCCATCTATATTGTTCCCTTAGCATCAAAACCTTTCATGTCTCCTCTTGATATTCCTATGATCGCTCATAATGGAAAATTATAGTCGCTCAACACACTATTGCCATCTCCTAATATTCCTCTGCAAGACATTTTATCACTCATGCATGTTTTTGGTCACTTGTAGTCTCAGGTCCAATCTCTCACATTAGAAAACAAGGCCTATTATGCTTCCATTGATAATAATTTATTTCGTGGTAATCCTATTCCCAAAAATATTCACAACTCAATTTTTCCTAAGGATTTCATTATGCCTGTGTTTACATGTTTTGATGGTATTGGTGATCCTCATCTACATCTCAAAAATTACCATCTAGATATGGCTTCATATTCTAATGATCAATTATTATTTAAAGTCTTTCTACATAGTCTTACACATGACGCTCTTCAATGGTACACACATCTACCCTTCGGATGTATCAGTGCATATTATGAGATGGAAGAAGCCTTTCTTCATCACTTCATACTCAACAACAGCCCTAGAGTCACATATGATCATCTATCTGGCTTACATCAAGGCAAAACATAACCTATTAGTGATTAAATTTTACGATTCAATGTTTGCATGCATCAATTAGTCTTCCAACCTACTGACTTAGAAAATTAATTCATCTTCTGTCGTGATTTAATTCCAAATTTAAAAAAATGATTATAATATGACACATGTGAATCATTCATAATATTATGTTATAAGGTCATTGATCTAGAGCAGGATCTCCTTGCTACACATGTTATAGATCATCCTCCTATCATTACTATTGTTGCATCATATATCTCCTCTCTACTTCCATTTATTGAGCATCCTCCATGGTCTCCATCACCTGCACCTCGTAAACTAGTCTACTCTCCTCCACCAAACAAACGTCCTATATATCCTCCACTGTGTAAGATTACACCTAAAGCATCTCCACCTCCTTCACTAGATCCATTGCATTTTTCTCGTGGTGCTAGACCTCATGATGTATTACGTACTTTTCTTGACAGGTGCATGATTTTCCTACCATCTAATCATCACTCTCCTCACCACTTACAACGATAGCGTGATAGACCATACTGTAACTATCACCATATCACTGGCCATTGCGATAACAACTGTTACACCCTTCATGACTGCTTGCAACAATTAGAGGATAAGAGTGTCATTTCCTTCGGCCCTCACTTGCATGAGCGGTTTATATCTGCAATCTCATGTAGGTGTGTTGTTACTCTGGTTGACTTATCTACTTCATCTAATGCTAAGGTTATTATTTGTCCATCGCCACAGGTTGTTGCTCATGCACGTCCTCCATCTCATCTATCCACCACTGCACCATCTCATATTCCGCATCATGCTACCACTAGACATTGGCTTCCACAGCCTTCGACATCTTCATTTCCCACCACTACTCCACTCGAAATTCAATTCATCTCATACGATCACGTTGCTTTCATTCCACATGCTTCCACCGCTCCACATAGGATTGGTATTTGGTAGGTGATTGTAGACACCCCAATTTCACATCTATCATAAATCAATTAATTCCCCTTCCTCATTTCCCACAAAATTGCACTTCGAATTAATCAAATATAACTTGATTAATTATCCATTTCAAAATCTAAAAAATAACCCAATCCTCACCACATGTCATTATTCTCCATGTTTTTCCACTATTGAATTAAAAATTCAAATTCAAATCCTCACCCACCCTTCGTGGTCCCCACTCACCTAAAATCCTCCACTTATGAATTAAAAATATAATTCAAATCCTCACCCATTCTTCGTGGCCCTCACTCATCTAATCTTGCCCACATTTTCAAACTACTCACTTAATCTTGCCCACATTTTCAAACCACTCACTTAATCTTGCCCACATTTTCAAACCACTCACCTAATCTTGCCCACATTTTCAAACCACTCACTTAATCTTGCCCACATTTTCAAACTCACTTAATCTTCCCCACATTTTCAAACCACTCACCTAATCTTGCCCACATTTTCAAACCACTCACTTAATCTTGCCCACATTTTCAAACCATGATTACTTAAATTAATCTAAGCTAATCACTCCCTCATGTTATAAAATCAACCTTACCCCTCCCCTCTAAACACATAGAGAATAAGCTTGAATGTCATATCTAAGTTCTTGCATCCTTTGAGCAAAGAACATCCTTATGCCTCGTCTTAATGCCCAAATAGCCTCATAATCCTTTTTCCCATCTGGTGCAAAGTAAGAGGATCGTTGTTGCAGGAAGGTCTTGCTCCGTCTCGAAGAAAAACACCTATATATCACACAATCAGGGCTCAATCCAAGTTTCCTAGCCCATTCTGAGGTTTGCTACGGAACACAAAAGAGGAGGTATGATTATTGGTATTTTACTTCCTTGTTAGTAGTGTATTTTTCCTAGCTTACATTCTGGGACGTCTGGTTACTTTCGATCTGTTATCATTAATTTCCCAATTATTGGTTTTATCTGTTCTTTGTTTATTATTGTTCATTATTATTTCCTTTTCTGTTCCTTATGGTCTTCTTTGGTTAACCTTCACGCTTTGGGTAGTGTTTTTGTTGTGTGGTGTCTTGTGGTGTATCTGCAGGTTATAGCAACAATGAAACTCTGAAGCTCATCATATCTTTGATCTCATCGGTGTTTGGTGTTTAGTTCCCAATTTTGATTTTTCTATTTACTCATCATTTGTAGAAACACATAAACTAGCCATTAGTTTATCATCTTACTGTCATGGGACAACCAATCCAGAAAATACATTTATTTATTTACTTTTGCTAAAATAACTGCTTTGTAGGAAGTTAATCATTTTTTTTCTTTTATTTTAGTCGATCATTTGCGATCTAACTCTTTATTTCTGTTTATTGTTCTTTTTTAACCTTGCTATCAAAATTTAGCTTCTCAGGTGAAGTACATATGTCAAAAAATAAAAAAAAACAGCTCCCAGGATGTTTTTCTCACGTTCAAAATTTTCATTCAGAGTGTTACCGTAGCCTATTTTCCGAAAGCCATAACTTTTGCTCCCGAACTCGGAATGAATTCATTTTTTTTTAATGGAAAGGTATCAAAAAGATCTATGCAATGAAAAAATATTTTTTAGATTTAGACGTACAGAAATTTTTTGGTTTCATTTCTTCTAACACCTGTCTTTTTAACAAAAAACAACAAAATTATAGTTTTTTTTTTTTTTTAATTTATTTCACGTAACAACCTCACACGTATGTTCTTTCCTCACACTTCAAAAGTGATCTTGGAAATTAGAAATGTGAGGCCACTTGAGCTCTGCACAACAATTTTTTTTTTAATTTTTAATTTTTTGCCTTACATTTCAATTTTCCACAACAACACTTCTAGGTAACGTTTTCACACTCTTCTTTCATCATTTTTATTTTTTGTGAAAATAATCATTATCGCTATTTCGCAATCATGATTAATTGCAATAATTATTAACATTTAAAAAAAAATTTAAAAAATCTATTCCAATTGTATCTGTGTATGCTCTTTTCTTGCGCCTTCGAGCGATCTGGAAAATTAGAAACGGTCACAATTTTTTTTTAGTTTCTTGTTCTAACATTGCATAATCCTCTAGCTTTGTTTTCCAACTATCATTTTAATCCTTATTTTCCTTTGTCATATTATTAATATTTTTTTGGTCGTTGGTTGTGTATGCTCTTTTCATGTGCCTTCGAGCGATCTGGAAAATAAAAAACAGCCACGATCACTTTTCTAACATTTCGTTTGCAGGATAACTACTAATTTGTTTTCTGTAGAACCACGTCATTGGAATATTGTCAAAAACAAAAACAAAAAAAAAACAACAAAAATCCCACAAAAATACCACCATTCAAAGACAATTGCTGAAACAAAAAAAAAGTACATTCAGGTACGCAATTATTTTCTGCTAGTGATTTATTTCAAGTTGGAAAGAACCTTGCGTTTAATCACTTTATCATATTGTTTTTGCACGTAGATGAGGTGGATTTCATCACCACCAAAGCTACACCGGTGACGTGGACTTGCCTACCACACACCAACAACATTTGCATCTGCATTGCACTTTGAGACCTCGTCTCGTCACATCGTTCGGTATTTACCTCGCCCCTGCTCTTCACTTACAGGTAATGTTGTCATGCAGCGCATGCGAGTCACGCCTAAATAGCTATAATAACAAAGCTTGGGCATCGTCCATGTAAATATTCGGGGAGTTATAAGGACACCACACACATTCATCCCTCCATCACCTCCCACCTTTTCACAAAATTTGTTTTAGACGTGGTGATTCACTCCGAAACAGACAAGTAAGAATATGTGAGTCTCCTCCAGTGCTCTAAGGGTTCCTCGTACCAATTTTGTCCCTGTACAAAATTAGGTATATTAGGACTAGGGTATATCGAAGGACGCATCTTCTTGGAGTAATAAGAACCTGCATCCACCATTTCATAGCATACTTGTATGATTGCATGAAACAATGATCATTCCTGAAGAAGTTACCTCATAAGCCAAAACAATTGAATCCACATGATTGCTTGTTGTTTGAAAAAAAAATAGTTTAGCATTGTTTTATCATAAAACTTGGCTAATATCAATGTGTTCATTGTAAAAATTTAGACCCTAGTTGTGTTCCATAAAAAAATTAATTCTCGACCAATTCAATACCAAGCGAAAAACATCCAAACAATTCAACAACACAGATCAAAACACCACACCAATTTCATTAGCTTTCCTCATCCAACAATACATCTGTCATAGCTTGTCTTTGGCTATATCCAACTGATATTGAGTGAATAGAATTCACTCCCCATATTGTCAATTGTCAAAACATCCTTCATAGCTTGTTTCCAGCTATATCAAACTAATATTGGGTGACTTGTTTGAGTTCACTCATTTTTCTGTCCACCATCACGTTTATCCAAATCACAGCTAACACAAATCCTTTCATAACTCATTTTGAGTTATATCACAACCATATCACGATTAACCTGTTTGGGTTACTCTCCCCGTCAACAATCCAGAGCTTGTTTAAGCCAAATCTCAACCATTTTCATTATAGCTTCTTTAAGCTATCACATATTTATCCTGAGTAGCTTGTTAAAACTCGATTGAGCCAAAACAAAGATCACAATCAATAGGTTGAGTTTTTCATCGCACCTTTCTTTGTTTTCTCTCTCTTTCAAACATGATGAATTCAAAAAAAAAATCACGCAATGAGCTATTAGAAAAAATTAATAAGTTGACAACACAACTCTCTCATATGGCTACCAAAATCAGTGAACGATCACCCAAAAAGCCAATCATACAACCTCACAAAGACATTAGTTCACATAAAGTCCAACGTCAGTTTACCCCCCTTGGAGAAAGTCTCTCTAGTGTTTTTCATCAACTAAAAGAGGCTAAACTGATAAGATATCCAATTACAAAACCCTTTGTCAAAGGGGAATCTAAGCCATGTTAGTACAAACCTAACACATACTGTGAATTTCATCACATTGATGGTCATCACACAGATAAATGTGTGCGATTTAAAAATTACGTCCAAGACTTAATTGACGACAATTTCATCTTTGTAGAACTTGATGACAATGCTCTTGTAACCAATGACACATCTAATACCACAAATTTCCATGAAGAGCTTACTACTAATTGAAACTCCTATATATACTGAAATTCCACGAGATCATGATGACAACAGTCAAGCCTCTCTAATTCCAAACTAATCCCTATCTTCTTAAAATTTCCTTCCATTAGTTCAAACATACATTGAACCTATTTTGGACAACAACATTCTTCCAACATCTACTGAGCACTTGAACTTATTTCAAGACTCTCTTTTAACCCAAACATATATTGAACCTGTTTTGGGAAACCACATTCTTCTAACATCTAACGAGACCTTGACCTCGTTTCAAGACTCCCTTTCAAACCTTGATATTATTATAGACACTATAAACGAGGTTTCATCAACAGGTACCATTAAGTTTGATTCTATTCTTCCAATATTGGCTCTTATGCCTAACATCTCTAGCCTTTTTGTCGAAACACAACCACATCAAGTTTGGACACTTGCGACAATGCAACCCGTCGTGTCCATCATGCTTTCAACTATCGATCTTGCAAGCATCTCATCACTAATTAGTCTCACCTGTCAAGACTTCTACGTGCATCCATTCTACGAGGTACTTATACCTAGGAATATCTTTACACAACCTTTTCCATCTTTAATTATGAATTTATCCTCAAAACAATTAATTAATGGACAAATAGAAGCAAAAAAACTAAATAACACAAACCATCATTGTCAACACACATGGAAGCTATTGGCTTAACCAAATATATCCCACTCTTTGGGCTTACCGCACATCTTATCACACACCTATTGGAGCCACTCCCTTCTACTTTATTTATGGTTGGGAAGCTATTTTACATGTCAAGGTTGAATTTTCATCCTTCATAATATCCTTTAAAGATGTAATCAATAAAGATTATTATCAATAGTCACGCCTTAATGAACTCGAGCTTCTTGATGAAAAATGACTTAATGCCCTAGATCATCTTCAAGTATATCAAAATCGGCTACGGCATAGCTACCATAAAAAAATTCAAACCTAGAAAATTTAAGGTCAATGATCTCATTCTCAAAGAAAATCGAAAGAAACACACCCAAAGAACGAGATAAAACAAGGAAAAATTGAGCCTAATTGGTTAGGACCCTATGTAATCACAGCTAAATTTGGCTCTAGAGCCTATAAATTGACCACTGAAGATAGTCAAGATCTTGATGAACCAATGAATGCAGTTCATTTAAAGAAATTTTATCCTTGAAATGTTCACTATTCCAGGATACAACGTGTACATTGTTCCTTTTGTCTTGCTTATTTCTGAATAATTTAAATTTATTCATTTCCATTGGTAGATTTTTTATTTATCAAAATCACATCTTCATATTTATCATCATGAGACAAGTGCTAATATAAATCCTATTAAGTTTGTGAGCGTCATACTTCTTCCATTTTCAGTCACTTTCATCTATGGTCATACCTAGAAGCTTACTGATGGTAATATATTCCCTTCAAAGACATTCTCTTTTTCATAACAAAGCTCTAAACTTCGTTACCCAGTTCGTTTTGGTCGTCCATCTCAGCCTTCGGTGTTAACCCTCGCGTCCTACTAGTTGTGTGGGGTTGAGATTGGGGGCAGACGTTTCTTCCCAAATACAAAGCACTATTGTAAAAAAATCCATCAATTCAATAACTTATGAATAATTCATTATCACATCTTTCGTCCTTCATAGTCTTTGGTGTTGAGCCCACACTTCTTACTGGTAGTGTGAGACTGGGAATGGAGGAAGGTGCCCTTACTCGTCTACGTCTTGGCTTCGGTGATAAACCCTTACCTCTTACAAGTGGCATGGGGAAAAGTGTAGGGGGTCATTCTCATAAAAGCATAAAAACAATGCAAAATATTCAAAAAAAAAAAAAAAGACAAAAAGGGAATTCACTTGCTTATATTTTACTTTCAGTGATGAGCCCATTGCTTCTCACTAGTAGCATGGGGCAAGGCATAGGGAGTAATTTCAAAAATACAAAATCTTAGAGTGCTTACAAATTATAGAATCCCCAAACACATAATTTAGATGCCTAAGTGAAGAGAGAACTATCCCTTAACCGCATATCTTACCGATCAACAGGCCACATAACTGTCTAAGTCTAGCACGTGACTCATAAAGTGAAAGTCATTTTTGAAACTGGTTCAGTACCATTATGAAGAATAGAGTCACAATTTCCCAAAGGGATTGTTGTTAGCATTTGTCTCTATATTCATTATCTACCTCTTGTGTCTTTCTTGATTCTCGGTGATGAGCCCACACATCTTACTAGTTGTGTGGAGTTAAGAATGGAGCTGGAATTCTTTTCATCATATCATCACCACCATATCCTGCCAATGGAAAGTGAATTTGTGTTATTCTGAGCATAAGTTACCACACGGAACATGGTACATACGGATAATATCATGGTTTATCGTCTCTCAAAAATAAGTCTGCACTCTGGTCCATAAATTGCCAATAACATTGTAAAAATCCAAAAACTGTGTAAAAATCTAAAAATCCAAAAACATTAGAAACAAATCGTCAAAAATCTAAAAACATTTGAAAAATCGTCAAAAATCTAAAAACATTAACAAGAATCATCAAAAATCTAAAAATATTTGGAAAATCGTCAAAAAAGTAAAAAACATTTAAAAATCGTCAAAAATCCAAAAAACATTAGAAAGTATATATATATATATATATATATATAATCCACAAAATCGCTAAAAAAAAAATTCTAAAATAACAAACACAATTTAACCTTTGAACTATTATCCCGAACGAATGATCCAATCACCTTATGACTACCAAATTCAAACCACTTCTCCTCGCGTGAATCCTCGCTTGGGGTAAATCCGGCTTTCATTGTTTCCTTGTTTGAGGACAATGACCCAATGCTTTACTATGTCCTCGTACCCCTACTTGGGGGCACATCCAATCAATCCTCACTGTGGAACACGTTAGGGACATGTTTATTGGTTCTTGTGTTGCATTATTAGTTGTAAATTATTAATTGCTTTCTTGCATCTTGATATATTACAGGGGGCATCTTGATTTTATGTATCCTGGTGTTCTCTCTAATATTCTTATGTTATCTGATTGCATGTCGTACTGGGGCATCATACTTTCTTGATGGCCTCTGTCTATGCTCTCTTCCATTTACATATCGTACTGGGGCATCAAACCTTGTTGATGGCCCCTGTCTATGCCATCATGCATATTACAGTCTAGTCATCTTGATCTTTTATATCACGATGCATCCTGTTATGTGCTATATTAAAATTAAGATGTTTTTTGTCACATGAGTATCTTACTGCATGATCAACATCTTACTTTGCACCCATCCATTCACCCATACTAATGCATTCTCCAATTTGGGAATCCTACTTGATCACCGTTGCAGTTTACGAATCCTACTTGATGATCTTTCTCAAGTAGCATTCACTATCCAGCAGCTCCTCCTCCCCCACCATGCTCACCATGTATTTGATCCATTCATTCTTGCTCCTCATTTTTACTCCTCTGCCACTTATACCCATAATACCCTTCTCACCATTCCTGTCCCCTCTCACCCATTTGTATTCTTTCCTTTCCCCCTTCTGCTTCCCACTTGACAATCTTACTTAATAACCCCTTTTATATGGGATCCTTAGTGGAGGTTTACTCTCTCCCTAAGATCTTCCCGTTGTAGAAGCTTCTTCACCACCTCCCCTCTCATCAAAAAACAATCACCACCAAACACATCTTCCCATTCCACCTCTTCTGCTTCCCATTCTCGCATCATTACTCTCACCACACAGGCATCCCAATTAAGGATTTCCCTCGCACTCTCCGCCCTCCACTACATATATTCCTTCATCCATTCATGTTACACTCCTTTGTTTCCTTTCTTTCTTATTATCACCTCATCTCATATCATATACCACTCAGGCATACCTCACTCACTCTTTTCTCATCCTTCCCCAAATCCGCCTTATGCCTGGTCATCCTACTTACACGCTCTCGTGGTATGGAAAATTCACTTGAGGGTTCCCCTTTAGTCCATTTTGTCATACCCTATTCCCACCAACTCTAACATCATCATTCTTCTTCCTCAGCTTGGCGATCTTACTTAACCATTCCATCTGCATGGAAATCTTACTTAAGACTTCCACTTAAGGTTGATCTGCCCTATGGCCTTCCCCCATCCCATCATATTTCTCCCATATTATTTCTCCCACCTCTCATCACGATCATCTTCTTCACCCTACCATTCCACCCCTATCCCCAATATCATCTTGTCTTTCTCTTTGCATATCATCCATGTCAGTTGGGTGATCATACGAAACCTCTCCAGCAGCATAACGATCTTACTTAAGAGATTCTCTTAAGCATGACATGTCATCTTACACTTTCCCATCACTCTACAGTCTCACCATCCATCTTTCCTCTTCATTCCCCATCATCACATCTTTTTACCACCACTATCACCCTCCTCTACTTGGCAATCTTACTTAATCACTTACCCGGAATGGAGATCTCACTTAAGAGTCCCTCTTAAGGATGATCTGTCTCCTTGCCTTTCCCCATCATTGCGCACCCTTCACCCTTATTTTTTCTCAGCATTCCCCATTATCACATCCTTTCACCTCATTTTCGATTCTCGCAAAAACCACTTCTCGCTTGACCACTTGTCATCTCCAATTTCACTCACATGGCAGTATTACTTAACCACTTCCGTCACATGACAATCTTATGTCAGCGTCCTCCCTACACTTAACTTGTCATTGTGAACTTCTCCCCCGCCTCATTCTTCGTTCACTTTGTTGATCGCTTCTTCCACCTAGTATCTCGTACTACCCACTTTTTCCTCCTACTATTATCCTTTCTCCACATATCCTCTTACAACATACATCTAAACTCTTCCGCCTACAATCACGTTCTTTCCCCCATTTTCCCCTTCTTGATCCATCATCCTTCATACCGTTTCTTCCCATTCTTTTCATGTCTTGGTTCTTCATCCTCACTTCGTTCATCCTCATCACCCGCATCCTCTCCTCACTTTCACCTAGTCCCAACTCATCTTCTCATATTCCCCCCACATTTCTACCCACACACACATTCACCATTATTGTTAACACTCATATATCATTCTTTCATCATCATCTTCTCTTCCCGCACTAATAATTGTCAACAGGTTTTCCCTAAAAATCATCAATCCTCATTTCGCACAACCTCATTCACTCCCTTGGACCTTCTAGAGTTTCACTTCATTCCTTCCCTCCTCTATGCCCACCACTCATTGTCAAAGGGTTTTCCCTAACATCCCTTTGTTGGCGTTACCCTTTCCAATCCTCATTAGCTTTCTCCTTTTCTTCATTTTTTCTCTCACCCTTCCCCACCACTCATTGTAAAAGGGATTTCCCTAACATCCTTTCACTGGCATTGCCTCTTCTATCCCCCATTCTCTTTTCTCTCCTATTCTTTTTCCTCACTCCCACCCTTTCTTGTCGCTTCTTACCCATCTCTCCATCTCCTCTTTGCCCTCTTCAATATCTTTACTATCTTCATCATACATCCTTTTCCTATTTTCTCGTCATCCTAGTATCCTCATTTCATGCATCTCCACATCTTTTCCAATCAATGTCATTCATCCCCTCTTTCTTTTTTGAACATTCCTTATACCGTTCCCTTTCCACTTATTACCCCCCTTTCTATATTCCCTTCCTTCTACATCATTTTCTTTGTTATCCTCTTCTCTCTCCCACCCCTCGTCTTATTTCCCTTCCCCTGTATCGTCTTCTCCCCCTTTTTCCATCACGTTTCCTCCTTACTTCCCCATCGATAACCTGGTTGTTCAGCATTGTCCTGTCTTTTTTATCATATCACCCTCCACATGCATCTCCATACGGTCTGTTCCATATTCTCTGCCTTGGTCTTCCTCGCAATGACACGATTCTTTCAATCTTCTCCTTGTATTCATTTTATCTTCTTTTCCTCTCCCTAATTTTCGCGTTTCTTCTGACCACTTCTCCTTTTCTCTACCACCCCTACCTTTTCATTCATTCTATATATGTTTCTCTTCCTTTCTCTCCTCTTTTTCACACTTTCCTCGTCCCTCAGAGTTTATTTTTTTTCTCCATTTAACTTCTTCTTTCGTCCTCTTTCCATTTTCCTCCATTTCACCCCCTACTCCCACCTCATTTTCTCCTTCTTATTTATCCTTTCCCCTTTCCTACTTTTCTCAGCTCTATCATTTATTTCACTTCCACGCATCCCTCTTTACTATCTCTGTTGCTTCCTTCATTTTGCACATCTCTCTATTTCATCCCTTCACCCTCTACTCTGTCATTTTCCTATTTTTTCCTTGTTTTTCCTTCATCATTCCCTTCTTCCCCTATCATCCCTCTCTCTTATTTCTACCTCTTTCATTCCTTTTTTCCCCTCCCCTATCTCCCTTACTCTTCTCGTAATCCACCCCCAACCCTATCCATTCCATTTTCTCTTTCCCACACACCCTCACACTTAGCATTCAAGGTCGATTGAATCCTTTCTCCATTTGCGTCATGCAGTCATTCCAGTCTCTTCCAGTCCATTATCGTCCTCTTCTCCGCCGAATCCATTTCCCTTCTTTTCAAGAGTTCTGTCGTATATTCCATTCTCATCAGTCCTCTTGAGGGGGCATCACCACATCTATCCATAATCACATATTTTCATGACATTTTTGTCTTAGAGGATACTATGACATCTGTCACTCACCACTTTCTATTCTCCCCAACAAACATTCACTCTACCTTTTAAAAAGTAGATTGAATTCTTCCCCCATACCGTCTACTTTCTTTGAAAGGACACTACTTTCATAGTACCCTTCTAAAGAGGGGTAAATGTAGACACCCCAATTTCACATCTATCCTAAATCAATTAATTCCCCTTCCTCATTTCCCACAAAAATACACTTCGAATTAATCAAATATAACTTGATTAATTATCCATTTCAAAATCTAAAAAATAACCCAATCCTCACCACATGTCATTATTCTCCATGTTTTTTCACTATTGAATTAAAAATTCAAATTCAAATCCTCACCCACCCTTCATGGTCCCCACTCACCTAAAATCCTCCACTTATGAATTAAAAATATAATTCAAATCCTCACCCATTCTTCGTGGCCCCCACTCATCTAATATTTCCTACATTTTCAAACCACTCACTTAATATTGCCCACATTTTCAAACCACTCACTTAATCTTGCCCACATTTTCAAACCACTCACCTAATCTTGCCCACATTTTCAAACTACTCACTTAATCTTGCCCACATTTTCAAACCATGATTACTTAAATTAATTTAAGTTAATCACTCCCTCAAGCTATAAATACAACCTTACCCCTCCCCTCTAAACACATAGAGAATAAGCTTGAATTCCATATGTAAGTTCTTACATCCTTTGAGCAAAGAACATCCTTCTGCTTCATCCTAATGCCCAAATAGCCTCATAATATTTTTTCCCATTTGGTGCAAAGTAAGAGGATCATTGCTGCAAGAAGGTCTTGCTCCGTCTCGAAGAAAAACACCTACATATCACACAATCAGGGCTCAATCCAAGTTTCCTAGCCCATTCTGAGGTTTGCTACGGAACACAAAAGAGGAGGTATGATTATTGGTATTTTACTTCCTTGTTAGTAGTGTATTTTTCCTAGCTTACATTGATCTTTATCACCTTCCCTCCAATGACACACTCGTGTTCTTAGGGATCTTACATGACTGTTAAGGTATTTGTTACAATAAGAACCTCTCTTCACACACTTTATTGATTCATATAGTACACACTTTTTAGTCACTTCCCAATGACACACTCTTGCTTTACAGTTCATTATTGACTGTTGAGGGGTCTTATAATAATGAACCTTATAATCTCTACACTGGGGGTTATCACTATTCTCCCCCCTCCATCTTCATCATACTAACATTACGACCATCTCATATTATTACACATTATTCATTTTTACTTTATCATTCATCATAATTTTATTCATACATACAATACACTTTTTTGAAATCACATAACATACATTCTATATCAGCATATAAGCTATATCATCATTTATTTATCTATAATCACATCAATCATCAATTATTCCTTAGTCAACATCAACAACTATGCATTAGAAATCAATTCAAAAAATACGAACAACAATCTCATCAAACATCATATATCAGCAACGTCATCATCACATCATCACATCATCACAACAATAAACATCAAATAGACTCATCATACGCCAATATATCCATCCATATATATATCATCTACAATCATAATTACAAAACATCTCATCACTGGGGAAAACTCCCCTACATTCATACATCAATACATATTATATCTCGTCATCACTATCACTATTTGACTCTACCTGAGCTCTAGAACTTGAATCTTCTCTGCTAACTCTACACAGCTAGTCGCGACCCCTATATCTCTCCACTTGCCTACGCAGCAATGTCACCTCCATTGATTACTCTACAAAGTGGCCATGTAACTGGACAAATTGTGCAAATACATCCTGTGCTAGGGGATTTCCACCCACTGCCTCTGTATCCCATTATGTCTCCTCGTGTGCCTCATCCCTCTCACTCAATAGAATCATACACGTCATTGTTGTTATCGTCACTGGATCAAACAAATGGGCATACTCACCCGCAATATCATCCACGCGCTCTAGCATCCCTATACCCACGAGTAGATTGGTGGGCACATTCCACGTCAATGTACAAATGGATATGACCATAATCAATAACCAATACACATCACCTACACCCATATAACAACACATTAGATAACAATGACCATTACACAACCAAGTAACATATCATCACACATCACTATACAAATACTCACACTCTATAATCAACACTGCTACGCTATCGAGAGCATGTGCTCACCCCGCCACCCTCCTCCTGGTGGTACTCATGTCACATCCACATAGACTAAAAACAAAAATACCCACCGATGTGATGCCCACCACACACGAAAACCTCGTGCACCCAACATCATCTGTTTCAATTGGCTCTATCACCGCATTTGCCTCATCTGACCCTGGAGTAACTAGCTTCTCTCCTGTGGACCCTGGCCTAGCTCTAACCCTCCTTAGTGCCCGAATATCTCTCACCCATACATATGGATTTGAGAGCACATCCCAGGCCATACCAAACTATCCTGAAACCCGCTCAACCTTGAATAACTTAGCCACCCCTGGAAATTGATCCTTTAGCCACATCATTCGCCATATGCACCATAGCTTTACTACATCCTCTGTCCATCCTCCATAGTCTTGGTATGGCCTCCATATCATATCCTCTGGCCCCATCCGATCTATCATCACTCTATAAGTATTTGTATCCATCTTCCTCCCACGAATACCTACCCATCTCCCCACAAACATATTTGGCCTCACCCACTCTCCTCGTGGTCCACCAACTGGCCTCAATATTGCAATGCACTCATATGTCCACACATGCAACAATGTAGTAGCTCCAATATCACCCCCATGCTCCTCCTATGTAAATCTATATAAATCCCTATACAGATGGGCCAACACATATCGTGCCCAAGCATACCTAGTGCTCTCCTCCTCTATCCAACGACAGATGTCATGCATCTTATATAAGATGCCTACACCACCACCCTATACTGAAATCGACGAAGTAATCACCACAGCTATAAACCTACGAAATCACAGAACCCCTGATCTTAGAATAACATCCATACTAATATGGGCCTCGGTAGGAGCTTGAGTCCTCACAAAATACTACCTAACGGTCTACATCTATCTTTGCATGTCATCCATGGTTATAACCTATAATATCTTGCCAACAATAGGAAATCACAGTATGCAATACATGTGCTCTAGTGTAACTGTCATCTCCCCTTTAGGTAGCCAAAAGGTGCAAGTATCCACACACTACCTCTCGCATAACACCATGAGCATAAGCATATTATGGGGCACATCCCCCATTGTCGCAGGATGGTACGGTCCAGAACATCCCACTCATCATCTGATAACCCCAACCTTAATAATGTACTCAAATGAAGGCCACCACGAAACTCCCTCGAGTGGATGTCCCTTTACACACCACAATGACAACAAATGTGACGTTAGAACATCATACATACACAAATGCACCTTTTTATAATATCAACACACATACAACAATCTACACCCGACCCATGATTTCTGGGACTATAGTGCCCAGAAGGAAGACTGGGGTGCCTAGGAGCAGGAAACCAGTGCCCATGTCTAGGTGCTTCTGTCCCGAAGGTCAATAGCACCTTCACCGCTCTTGTCTGGGTTGAAAATGCTGAGAAATTCAAAAACACAAATTTTGTGAAAATTCATCAAAAACGACTAATAACACCACATTTTAAGAAAAAAATCACACTTAACAACTTTGTTGTCGTGAACGACGCTATAATTGTCACCACCATCTCGAATCAGCTCAGTCACGGTACTCGCACTTACGATATCTTCACACACCCAAAGCTCACTATCACACTCATGTAAAAGACAAATGAGTTGACTATGAACCTTTCACATTAATATTTATAGTAACTTGCCATTACCTACTTTACTATAGTCATTATTTGCACACATTCTCTTCACTAATACACATCACATGGTTTTCATCTTATCTTGAGCATCCTTACTTTGATTTTTATCTTTTTGTGGCATTCTTTTTAGAATTCCACCTGCTATCGTAACATACACACGACACATAAAATATTCCTCCTCGACATCATCCTCCACTCAATACACACACACTTTTGTAATATCTCTCATACATTATCCATTACATCATCATGTGCTTAATTTCGGCTCAGCATTCATTCTCATCGTCTCCTCTTTCACCGAAAGGGGGCATATAATTGGGGTCATCCCATAATTCCCCTTAAACCATTATGCGAACAATTAACATTTATAACACATCATTATGAAACATCTACTCACATACCATGTAACATTTCACATCACCTTCTGACAATTCCCCCTAATGACCTAACCTAGGGGCAACAAGCGTAAAATATCTCCATGAGTAACCAATCAATCAATTAACACATTCAAACCTCTACAACATTTCAATCAATCCACATAAACACAATGCATATATCCTCCCAGATGACCTAACTTGGGAGTTATATCACCAGTTGACCTAACATGGGAAGTTACTCTAAACTTTGTGATTGCTTCTAGGTGACCTAACATGGAAGCCGCCACATACACACTTTGGAGACACTCGTGGAGTGGGGGCAATGAGAAGTTAGTGTCTTTCCTATACTACTCCCATATAGATTATCACGTTTGATCAAAAATTGGATCCAAATCATCAAAAAATTGATCTTTGTCCATCTGCAGTAGCTAAATCTTTTGAGGAATGTAGTTAAAGTTGGAGAGTAAAACCTGACCTCTCTCCCTACACTCTTCCTCTGGTGGTAAGATGCCTAAATCCTCAGTTTTTTACACACATGCAATTGGGTTGGGAATTGATCACTCCCTACCCCATCATATCTCCATCAAACAACAAAAATTGAAATCTCCAATCATTCAACACAACAATCATCAATCTCATTTAGCACTCCTCATAACAGTCCCACATCTCTTGTTGTGCCACATGGATCAACACATTGATCCATGGTTTGTCATGCTATATGTTCTCGTTCAGCATGTATTGTTGTCCATTTTTTCCCCCTGGGAAAAAACGAACAATGAGGGTCTACATGCTAAAATTGTCAAAGTTGGTGTATAAAATTTTCCAAAGTTCTTCTATACTTTCATGATGCCTTAGAAGGATCTTTAAACACATGGGAAGAAGGATCTTCCAACATAGCTCAGTTCAGCCCAAATCAACATATAAGTGAATTAATGCAAATTAAAATGATTTTATTGGGCGTGTGTTTGAATTAGGTAAATTATTACAGGCTCTCGAGCTTGAAATTGAATTATGTGTTTGATAGGGATGGGGAGCTAGCTCGGGCCCTCATGATAAGTCTCTTCTAGGAATAGCTCAGTTAAGATAAGAATGAGCTCAAATGAGTTGATCAAGGATCAACACAAAAGAATGAGCTCAAATGCAAATGTAGTTTGATGGATGATTCGGCTCAGAGGTTCGAGCTTGGTGGATCGATGGGACACAACTCGCTGCGGTGGAATTTTTGAAAGAACTTAGCCTTTACCATTTTCAAAAGTGAGCTTGGTGTTTTCTTAGCTCAGGAGTTTTTTGTGACTCTCAATGAATGGTCGAGTTAAAGATGGAGACGTTTCGTACAGAGTGTCAGATTATGGCTTGGGACCTTGCAGAGTCAAGAAAAATTTGGTGGATAACTCGTGCATGGTGAGGGATGAGCTTGTGAGCACAAAATAGGGTGAAACCAAGCTCTACAGATTCATCGATGCATGACGATGAAATCTTGATGCACAAGTCAGAATTGTAGAGGGAGGAACAACTCGGTGGCATGAATTGGAGGGTGTTTGTAGGTAGGCATCACGACGAAGCAAGTTGACAAGTCATTTTGGATCATCCTTAGGATTTGTTTCAAATTTTTTGTTTTTGGAGTTATTTGTTTCAAAATTTCAGAGATTTTGGGCTCAAAGACGTCGTGCGAGTTGAAAAATTCTGAAGCCCGAAACCCCGAAACTCTGAAATTCAGAGTTTCGGGTTTTCAGGGATCGGAAGTTGCGAAGTGGTCACCATGTCATGGGAGGTCTGAATCTGTTACTGAGTCAGGAGTTAGCCCGAGTTACTCAGCACAAATAAGGGCTCGTGGTTTAAACATAATATGTGGTGAGGCTGAACCGTAGGGCGGGGAGGAAATTAGGGAATGCGTCGTGAGGAAATCCCAAGTCTTCGCCAAGTTAGGAGTTAGTTGGGAGGAGAGAAGACTCGATCAATTCATAGGTAATAACGAAGATAAAGCTCGCCATGAATGGAGTGGAGTCAGCCAAGACAAATCGACACAACTGAAGAAGAGGGCTCGATGTCGCAGTAGAGCTCGGTGAATTCGGTAAGATGATGAAGCTCGACGCAGAAGTATGCTCAGCACAAAGCTCATTGGGATCATATCTTAGCCGGTAGAAGAGATCATCAGGTTTGACGGAAGAGCCAACCAACTCGGTGATTCATGAAGGTACTCTACTCGAAATCGCGGTGGGAGCTCCTCGAAAGACATTACAGGAGATCAAATGATGGAGCTCAGTTTAGAGCTAGGTAGAAGGTTTGTTTTTGGAGCTCGCCAAGTTAAGAATTGTTCGCAAAGGGGAGAGCTAATCGATTTTAATGGAAGATATCACTCAAGGCGAGTCTAGGGAAAGCTCATGCGGAGTTGGCAAGCTCACTCAATGCAGTTACTAGAGGAGCTCGATCTTTGAGGTATGAGCTCGATCGCATTATGGAGGAGATCGACGTAGTGAGCTCGGTTCTGGTTAAATTCGAGCAAGTCAGTCAAGAGGAGCTCGATTTGTAAATGTAGCTCACCAAAAAGGTGGAGCTCAATCATTTCGGTTCAGGCTCGCCAAGTCAGAAATGATGGAGCTCGGCTACAGTGTATTCGTGGGTTGATGCAAATTAGGAACTCAGGACGAGCTTTGAGACAACTATATATGTGGAGTCAAGGGCCGTGTGGCTTGGTTTTGGTGAGAGGTATTGGGAAAGCTCAAGATCTCGAATCAAGTTCATGGAGATGAGTACAGGGATGAGCTAGGTTAAGGCTGCATCACTCAGTGGCAAACTTGCAAGTTGAGCTCGCGGGTCTAGCCAAAAGGGAAGGCTTTGTGTGGACAATATATGCAAGAGGTCGACTCACAGAATTGAACCATGCACATAGTGATTTGATCGAGACATCAACACAGAAACTTCATCGGCTTAACGTGTTAAGAAAGGAACATAGCTCAATCGAGGTGAATGCAAGAGGATCTCACCACATATGTTAAAGCCATCAACCGATGTGTGGAAGTCAATTCTTTACCAGCTCGGTGAATAGAAGGGATCTTGCTCAATGTGTTCAAGAGACATCACTTGGTGGTGAGCACGAGAAAGTAAGGAGAGCTCATCAAAGTGAGAAAATGAACTTGGTCGCGGAGAACATTGAACTCGTGATAGAGCTCGGTCGACATTAAAGCGTCCAGCTAGAGAGTGCACAAGCCGAGTAGATGTGGAATGAGGTCGCCAATGTCAATGGGCTGGGAGAAGCGGGGTGAGCTTGTTTGGGAGATGAAGTAACTCAGTCAGTACATAATGTGGAGGAACTCGATCCTGACTCGTTGAGTTGGCTCGACGAGCCAACCACTGAGTTGGGCTATTTTTGGCCTTTTTCCATAATTCCCCCTTCACTGCAAATCAATCCTAAAGGGGATCCACTAATTTTTTTAATTTTTAATTTTTGATAATTTAACACTTTTAACCAGAGCTTTGAACCTAGGGGTAAGGCCCCAACCTAACAAGAGAGATGAAGAAGATGAGAAAAGACAGGTGGAAGAAGGAAGGAAGAAGGAAGGAAAGAGGAAGAAGGCTGACTGCCCACAACGCAAAGAGAGATCCAATAGCCAAAGCAACGCAAAAAAATGACCATGTGAAACCAAAGGGACACAGCAGCCTCAATCCAATTCAGGTACCCAGCACAATGATTGGCCATCCCACAGAAAAATTTGACAGGCTCCGTGTGCCCCGTCCTTTAATTCATTCCATTGATCAATTGCAGAAGATACGGGAAAGCCAGCATAGCCTCAATGTCCACCTTTGGCAAAAGACGATGATTGAGCCGCCCCATCGTAAAGAGGTTGTTAACACTTTGTGCGTGGTTAAGAAGAGCTTTGTACTGACCACAAATCCACTAGATATTGCCATGTCCCAAGCCGACTGCTAGAACATCAACCTCTTCAACCCAAAGAAGAGGATCTGGCACGGAGAAGTCGGCCAATTCCTCACCCAACCCCACACGATGAACGAAATGAATAACAAAGTTAGCAATGAATTCGACAACGACCAGATCCTCCTCTAGTAACAGGACAGAAAGGAGACAAAGGCAGCTGTTATGTCCGCATTGGAACATGCACTACGAGACTGAAACCTATAGGAATCACCCAAAATAGTCTCAATTGCCTCGGCTTTCGGGTCCAAGGAGAAATGGAAGACATCCGAGTAGGTGGGAATGATCAATCGCCAAGGTCGTGGTGACGTTCGGCACCAAGCTCTGGAGGAGAACAAATGGGGAAACCGAGAAATGCACGATTGAACAACGCATGGAAAGACCAACAAGCGAGGAAGCAAAAATAGAAGATCACAAGGAAAATAGAAGACAACCACCTCCCTTAAATGGGGTGTTGCACGTGCGAGAAGTCAAATCCGACCTATGAACTCTAGTTGTGTCCGCTCGCATGAGATAAAATTTGAAAGACCTTGCCATGCTTCGACTGTATCAGATATGACACTGGAGGACAAGGTGATCTATTGCATAGTTAGCCAAAAGATCAGCAGCATGATTGGTTTCCTAGTAATTGTGCATGATGTGCCAAGTACCAATCTTGCCCAACCAAAAGAAAATATGGGGGATAAAAATGCTGATTTTTCACAAGGGGGAAGAGCCTCTAGAGACTGCATGAACAATTATTTGTGAGTCTCCTTTAATATAAAGTTGAGAGCAACCCAAATAGGCTACCATCCTTACCCCTTCCAGAAGCGCTTGGGCTTCTGCAACATTGCACGAACCATCCCAGAGGGGAAATGAAACCAGCCTTAATAAGATGTCATGAATGATCTCTAAGAATACACCTTGACACCTGATTTTCCCGTATTACCTCTAGAAGCTCCATAAAAATTAAGTTTCCACATACCTTTCGGGGGGGGTCTCCATCTGGCCCTTTTCCTTCGAATAAATTTTTCAACCTGTGAGAGACCTTTTTTGATGATAGAACCCAGGCCAGGCAACTTGATGAGAGGCCAAGAATTAGATATTTTTACGTCTCTAGAGGAGAAATTGGAATGAGACAGACTATTGATACTAACTTTTTCCGAGATGGCCACTTCTAGCTTGTTGAGGAAAACATGCAGCTCGATCGTTTGTTCCTGGAAGAGCCAAAGATTACGCTCCCACCAGATATGCCATATGAGGAAGAATGGAGCAATAGACCATATAGAACACAGAGAGATTTTGAGATTGAAATTTTGGCCATAAAAGAAGGGTCTCGCTGATATTTTTGCATGGGATCCAAGCAAGTTTTAATTTACTAAGGAGCCAATCCCAAGAGCTGGAGGTGAAAGGGAAAAAAAGAAAAAGATGATCCAGGTCTTCCTTAGTCAACATCACAAAGCACACACTTGGTGGGTCCCGCATAGCCCCAAGACCTTCTCCTCACTTATGTAAAAATTTTCTTTTTCAAAACCAGCCAGCCAAAGATGGCCACCTTGGGAGAATTGACTATGATGTTAGCAGCCAAAAGAACAGGGGAGGCCCTGGTTAGACCTTGAGAAAAGATGATCATAACCAGCTTTCACGGAGAAGGAATTTCGTGGCATCCCCAAGCCAAAGAAGTTGGTCCTCGCTGCCTAGGAAGTGTGGATATCTATCCTAAATGGCTTCCTTGTAAAGGGATGATTCGAGAGTGGAGGTCCCAATATTGGTTAAATCTTTCCAAATCCAAGAAAGTGAACCGTTATGATGCTAACTGCCATAATCAACAACCAAATAGCCCTAAGAAATTTTGGTCTCATTCATAACTCTGTTGAGTTCTGGCTTTAGATTAATAGGAGGGAACCCATTCCAATTGTCCTCCCAAAAGTTGGCAAGTTGTCCGTTGTTGATTTTCCAAGAGACCAAGTCAGCAATCATGGGTCTAGAATTTCAAAAAAAGTTCCAGACATGTGAACCTTTAGGGAGCTCGGAACTGGAGAGCAGTAACTCGGGGTGGCCACCCTCAAGGTACTTATGAGAAAGAACTTGAAAGGCAAGAATTTTAGCATCTGAAATGAAGTTCCAGACAAGTTTAGCCCCGAGAGTTGAATTCTGAAGAGCGAGATCCATAATACCCAACCCACCCAATCGTTTGGGCAGCTTGACCGTATCCCATTTAACCAAGTGAAAATTTTTCTCTTCACTGTTCCCTTGCCATAAGAATGATCTGACAACCTTCTCAATTTTGTGTAGAACTATCTTGGGGATCTGCAAGACAGACAACATATAGATAGGAATGGCCAGAAGAACATAGTTTATTAGCATGGCTCTCCCAGCCAGAGATAACCATTTACCTCTCCAGGAGAGCAATCTAGAATAGAGAGAATTAATGAGCCCATCCCATAAAAGAGCTTTATCGTGCCCAGAGAAAAGAGGAATACCCAGATATTTGGACGGAAGGACACCCACGGTAAAGCCAAGAATTAATTTGACCCTTCTATGTATTCTTGGAGCAACATTAAAAAAGAAAATGACAGATTTGTGGAAGTTGATGACCTATCCTGTCGCTGAAGAATAAGAGTTCAATAGAGAAGATAAGCATTTGGCTTCTGGAATGGATGCTTGACCAAATAAGAATGTATCATCTGTGAATTGTTGGTGTGAGAGAGGTGGAATATTGGAAGTTATGCGAATACCCTTAAGAGAACCTTCCAGAAGGGCATATTTTATGCTCCGACTAAGAGCTTCCGCGACCAGAATAAAAAGAAAAGAGGAAAGAGGGTCACCTTGTCTCAGTCCCCTCCTACTACTGAAAAAACCTTCTGCCGAACCATTGACCAACACGGAGAAACGTGGGGATGGAATGCAGTTGAAGATCTAGTTGCAAAAGTGCCAACTAAATCCCATAACATGAAGTGTCTTAATAAGGAATCCCCAGTTAATATGGTCATAAGCTTTACTAAAATCCATTTTCAACATCATGACAGCTCTAGAGGAAGAGTGAAGAGTATGAATCAATTCATGCGAGATAATGATCCCATCAGTAATAGACCTCCCCGGAATGAAACCACTTTGTTCTTGTGCTACTAATTTAGAGAGTAGAGGGCTCATTCTTGTGGCAATGGCTTTTGAGATAATTTTGTAGGACGTATTACAGAGAGAGATTGGTCTAAAGTCATCCAAAGAATCTGTCAGAGAATTTTTAGGAAACATACAAATGAGAGTGTAATTAAGTGTGCCCAGAAGCTTGCCTGTACGTCGGGATTCCTCAATAACATGCCATATTGTATCCCCAATAACTTCCTATAATTCTTGATAGAAAGAGGTGGGGAAGCCATCAAGACTAGGCACTTTGTCCCTTTTCATTGAAAAAACAATTTTATGAACCTCCTCCTTGGAAAAAGGGGAGAGAAGCTTAATATCGTCAACATCATCAACCAAAGAAGGGATATGTTGAAAGAAGGGAAGCTGAGCGCCCAAGGGGGTGGCTGAATCACCATTCAACAGCTTTTGGAAAAACGACACCGACTCAGATTTGATCTAGATTTGGGGGGATGCCACAAAGTTGTCTTCCAACTGAAGGGAGGAGATATAATTGCAATTTCTTCTGGGTTTCACTGACGTGTCGAAGAACTTTGTATTTTTATCACCATCAGCCAACTAAACTTCCCTCAATTTTTGTCTCCAGTGAGTTTCCTCTTTAAGGAGGAGATCACCGAGCTCCCTTAATAGCAATTTTTCTTTAAGAAAGTCAGCATGATGCATCCCATGTGAGAAAATAGAGTCATTAAGAATACGAAGCTCTTTTTCCACTCTGATTTTCTCTTGAAAGATGTTTTTGAAGCAGGAGACATTCTAGGCCCGCAAATTAGCTTTTAACATTGAGATTTTTTTGGAGAGAATATACATTCACGTCCCTTCGACCTTGAAGGAATCCCACCAAGTTTTAATCAGAGGCCTGAGAGTAGAATCCTGCAACCACATGTTTTCAAATTTGAACGGTGATCGTTGAGGGGGAAGATCAAAGGAGATGATTAAAGAAATAGGAAAATGATCGGAGCTGGAAAGAGGAAGAACAGAGCATTTCAGAAGAAAGTTGTGATGCAACCAAACTTTAGAGACCAGAAATCTGTCAAGGTGCACTGCCATTGAACTGAACCCAAGCCTTCGATTATTCCACGTAAACTAACCCGAACATGGCTCCAAGTCTATAAGATTGGTGGAAGACACAAAGAAAATGAAATCAGCTTGAGAACAAGGCTGCCATTGAATACCTCCCTGTTTATCAGTATAAGAGAGAGTTGTATTAAAATCACCTATAACTATGATCTTGGAGTTTGAAGTCGAGGCAAGGACAAGCTGAAGTTTAGACCAGAGCTCCCTTTTCTTTCGCAGAATAGAGGGACCATAAACATTACATAAGAAGGCCTCATCAAAATGTTTGATAATAACCTTGCACCAAATGAAATTCGGATCAACCAGAAGAGGTTCAAGACTATAGCAACTAGATTTCCACAGAACACCCAACCCGCCCGAGGTGCCCAGTGAGTCTGAGAAGCAACCTTCCCATCCTTTCCATTTTCGAAACCAGCCATTCTT
The DNA here is from genome assembly GCA_019776745.2 of Taxus chinensis. Classification (NCBI taxonomy): domain Eukaryota; kingdom Viridiplantae; phylum Streptophyta; class Pinopsida; order Cupressales; family Taxaceae; genus Taxus; species Taxus chinensis. The sequence continues at coordinate 598,378,394 of CM034155.1, read as the reverse complement.
ACAACCTAATATAGATATCTTAGTTTCTTGGATCAAGCATAAATCAGCTAAAGAGTTAGTGACATAATGTCTTAAAAGATGTTGTTTGTTAGGAGCATTCAAGCCCCTAACATTCCAGGAGAAGATGATCATTTGATCTTCAGAGAGGACCCGCCTCTCTTACTCAAGGAAGGAAAAAAGGAACGAAGTTGAAGCTGCTTACCTACAGCAATTTCTTTGAGGGAAATGTTACTCTTGGAGGGACGACCTTGATCCATTCCAAGAATTACAGGAGTTGGAAGAATCGGGCGCATCTGCAGGTGAGCCGATGTCGAGACTACGGGGACAACATCTTGAGATCCATAGTGATCTCCATCGATAGAAAGGATTAATTCGTCCTTCTTGTTCACTCATTTCTCCAAAGAGTCCGCATTCCCACCTAGACCAAGAGAAATACCTTCATGAAATAAGGATAAAATCCTAGAAGATTCCTTAACCACTAAAGCAGTTTCTTTAACAAGAGAAATGGTACTTGGGTCCAAGGCCAGGGATTCAAGCGCAGGAATCAAGTCATTAATGTCTGCTTTTGGAGGTGGCTCATTTCCTACAAGAGGAGGAGTTGGATGTGAAGAGGCCTGGAGAGGAATAAATTTCTTTCTCCACACCATTTTGCTGGGAACATGGGATTTATTGCAAGATTTTTTGAAATGACCTAGTTTTTTGCAAATGAAACAACTGTCAGAAACTCCTTCGTATTCCACCTTCTGTTCCCATTTCCTTAAGGGGGAAGAGATGACTATGAGATCTTGTAGCTTTTGTTAGGGTTAATGGAGATGCATATCTTGGCGAAGGACGAAAGGGTACCTTCAAAAGTGACAGGATCAATGTGAATGACACACCCAAGGCTGGAGCAGATCTTGTGGAGAGTGGTTGCAGACCAAAACTCACTAGGAAGCGAATAGAGCCTTACCCAAACTTAGAAACCTTCCGTTTCCACTTTTTCTGGGTCGAAATGTGCCACCCACTTGCGAATGACCAGGCCTGATTCCGCATAGAGAAAGTCTTTTCTCTCCATGGTGTCGTTCCTTTGAGTTGTACTCCGAAAGATTACAAGAAAGAAGCCTCTTTCCAAGAAGCGGATTTTGAGGTCACTACCCCACTGAATATCACACTAGTTTCAAATGCCTTCCAAAGAGATCTGATGACCGAAATTTTTTGTGATGATTGCTCTACTTTTGAGAAGGTTAAGTTGGGCCACTAGGTCTTCTGAATCTACCAGAGAAACTAAGATGAAATCAACAGGGTCCGAGAAGAGGCTTGGCTGACCATTTTTACAGTTTTCGATGATTGCATTGTCCGGAGTGGAGAATCTGGGGCCCAGGTGCTTCTGCATTGCCTCTGACAAGCCCATGCTCGTGGGAGGCACCAGCTCAACATCATGAGGAGGGGTGTCCAGCTGACCATTGCATAGGTCAATTTTTGAAAAAAATGTCCGTTCTGGTCCAAAACGCCTCTGCTTCCCTTTGGCCATCTGACCCACCAATTTTTTTTAATTTAATATTTCTTTTTTAAAATATTTAAAATAATAATATTTATTCTTAATATTTAATATTTTATTTAAATATTATTTTAATTAATTAAGAAGACTATGTCAAAAAAGTAATCAATGGCACATGACGGAACTCTCTCAAGTGGTTTAACCGAATGTAATAAATGATGCATCACGTATCTTAAATTTAGGAAGGGAATTTGACTCCTTCTCCCCTCTCTCTCAATGTCTTCTATAAATGTAAGTTGGAATCTCATTTCAAGGGGTTCCAACAGGTCATACAAGTTGGACAAGTTAGACATTTTCCAAGCGGCCCCTCTCTTCACAAGCTGAGACGCTGTGAATTTGTAGGCTCTCAAGCCTTTCTTCTTGAATTGTAATGGCAACTTATGTCTTTTCACTGATGTAATGATGCACTGTGCAAGTGTTTGAAGTAATAAGAATCATGCTTTGTGATCAGTTATATTTCCTTTCATGATTTTTTTGCCTCTCTCATATTTTCAGGTGAACTATGTAATCAGGGTTTCTTTTGCAAGTGTTGCAAGTCATTGTGCTTATCAAGGAGTGAAGTACTGTATGTAAAAGTGGGTTTGTAATGCATGTCATTCTTTCTCATGATCATCTCTCTTCATTGGCAAGCTGGAATTATGTCTAGCAACACCCTTTCTTGGTGCATCACCACTTCTAGTGTAGGTTTTATTTCTTTGCAAAACTCTTTCCCTAATCCCATGAAATGTTAGCATAGGTCTAGTTAGCCATTTTTCCTCCATTAGAAGTAGTGTTGTATTTAGTTTAGGAAAAGGAAGTCAGCCTTCTCCGGAGATTCACCTCGAGCCCAAGTCCCACAGCTTGAGAGGTGATCCCATGTGTCCCAATCACACCGAATGTTGTGATTCATTTTCAGGCCATTCGGGGGGTGCAGTGATTTGGTGACAACATGTACTTCTACTACACTCTTCGTGTACTCCACTGACATGGCTTCTCCAGACTTCTCATGTATGCATCTCTATCTACTTTATATTACTGAGCTTTCACCCACTAACATAAAGTGGGGGCAAATGTAGACACAAAATCATGCACTTACTATTATTATTATACTACCAAGTATGTTGTTATATATATGGATTTTGCGTAAGAAAAGTATTCACTAATGACCCATTCCACAATCCACCCACTTGTCTTGTTGGTCTTTATTTGATGTTGTCTTCCTCACTTGTCACTCATACACATAGTTATGGTCAGGTCTTAGGGATCCCTGTCTGTCAGTTAGCTCACTTATCATCACTTGTCTCTAGACACTAGCGCCTAGGGCTGGACAGTAGTGTTATGCACTCCTGTTCATCATGGGTACCCCTATCCTCTGTATGTTTGATCTTATTTTTGACATTTGAGGTTGGTATTTTCAATTTTATCTCTCATCTCCTGAGGTACTAGTCAGCATGTCAAGTCATTAGTGTTGAAATTCGAACAAGATATCCCTATATAAACACAACATACATACCATTATATGGACATACTATTCTTATCAAGGGCTAGTTATCTACATAGAGCAAGGGACTGTATTTGGGCTCATTATTCTGCATACACACTACATAGGAAGGGGAGTTAATTTTATTCCATCCACACATTTACATTTTTATCTAGCTATTGCCCGTTATCTTGGTGTCATCGGCACGAGGGAGACCTAGGATCTCTATTGCACACACAAGCACACAAAACTACATTGGGTCTGAGATGTAGTGCAACGATCAGTTGTAAGTCCACCATTGTGGCAGTTGAGGACTATCCAACCCCTCATTTTACATCATTCTTTTTTGGATTTGATGTCTATTTGAGGGTTTTGTAGGTCCATTCTTTATTGCAGGTTTCTGGCGACTCCAACGATCATTGTGTGAATCCATAGCGACAAAAGAAAAACAAGAGCAAAACCCTAATGACCATATCGGACCCACGTTCCAACCTTTTCTGTAGACCAGAGTGCCCAGAAACAAGCCTAGGGAGCCCCCAAGTGCCCCTGTCCCTCCTAGGCACCCATATCCAGCGAATTCTACCTCTGCTACATTTTTGTGGTTTATTGAGATAATATGTTCTTCTATTTCATCACGCTGCTAAGTCTTAGGTCACTGCGAGGTAAGCAAAATCAAGGTGAGTACCTTATCCCTTTTATTTCCTTTCATTTATTAAATGAAATAAATCACTTAATATGTTATTTATAACATAATTGTACATTTAGATTTTAATAAAATTACTTAGATTTTATTGAATCAGTCATGACTGGTCCTAATAATGCATATTGAGCGGTATAGAGAAAATTTTATCGTTGAAGGAGTAAATGATGGATTCTAGAGATGAAACTTTGTACAAATCATCTAGACAAGGAGTTATTTGAGATTCAAGTGGTTTTATACTCTGAATAAATCTGCGGTTCTAGAAATTCATGACAGCTTAGGGATTTGATTGTTAAGTGCACAAAGACCTAATTGGCAAAGGATGAAAGTGCAAAGTGGGCAATATTCTTTCTGAAGCATTCTACAAGGCTTATGGAGATCGTATTATGGCCAAATGGGTATCTATAATTGGTAAGGTTTCTTCATGAAAACGTAATCATCAAAATTTAGATGTGTTTTCATGCCTAATAAGGGCTAGTTGGCTGTGAGGTGCATTTGGTGATGTGAAGAAGGTCCAATGAATTTTTTTGTTGATTCTCGGGCTCACAAGACATGTATAAGAATGTGAAACCCTTGAAGAGTGTTAGATGATGATAAGAAGGTCAAATTGTGTGGTGGTTTTATCTTATCTACTCTTAGAGCATCATAAATTGTGTCTTGTCTAGGTACATACCTGCATGCCACTATTTGGTGTCTTTTGAGTTCTTCTTGTGACTGTACATGGAATTAACGGATTTGAGATTATATTCTTTGTTAGAGAGTTGTGGTCTACAAATTCCATCTCATCCAAATGTGATAATCTTTGTGAAGGAGAATGTGTGGTTAAGCACACAGTATGTTCATAGGCCTGTATTTGTGCATCTACAGGCTTGGGATGTAGTTTGCAACACTTTTTGATGAGACTGAGCTTCAAGAAGTTGTATATATATGTGTGAAGATAGTATAGCTCTTGAAAAATATAAGGAGGATCTTCTAAGGTATGATTAAGCTTGTTTGATGCTCTTGTTTGTGTCTTGAGCCAAATGACTAGCTACAAGTACACCTCATATGATGGAGGCAAAACATGTGACATCATGAGGTAGGAGGTGTGTTGAGAAGTCCTTGAATCTAATCTAATTGCTTTTGAAATAATGTCATGGAGGTGACAAGGTGGTTGGGTACTAAGTGATTAAGAATAGTGAGATTTAGGTCACAGTGAACTCAGTGGTTAAGAATGAGCTGCTATAGGTGTGAGGATAAGAACACTGTATTATTTGATGAGTCTTAGCCTCATAAAACAAGTGTATACATATGTGGAGGAGCCTATTGGTCCTGGTATTGAAATGATTGGTTTGGCTCACTTATGGCCCCATGTGCAAGGTGATCAACTATAAGTGTATGGTATGTGTGAGAGGTAGAGTAGATGCTTCCACATGTGAGAAATGTTTGACAAGACCATCTATGATATGATATGGTGCTCTCAAATTGGTGTACATGGTTTAGAAAAGGTATGTCATATCAGATGAAGCATGTGTGTGTTCTTGTTGATAATGAATGATCATAATCATGACCTACATGTCTGTAGGCCATCTTCAGTGAGCTCATAAACTTTCCACTAGTTGTGAATAAGTGTAATGGAGTTAAGATTGTGATTTGAGTAAAGATGGATTGATCTTCAGGTATCTTCTCATCCAAAAGATAGAAATCATAGTAAAGAAGTATGTGAGGCTAAGAGCACAGTGGTCTCAGGGTCTGATATGTGTCTCTACAGGTATAAGGTTTGGTCTAAGCTTCAACGAATATGTAGTTGCATATGTGAAAGTACCTATGGACCTTGAAGTTGTGAAAATGATCTCACTTTTTCCTAGATTGGTATAATTCATCTGTTGCTCCATGAGTGAAAATAACTTGCTACAAGTACAATGAATGAGTTAGAGGCAGGCTATGGAGTTTTCATAGGTAAAGGATGTCTATAAAGTCCATCTATGACTTGTCCATGTAATCAAGAAAGCGCATATTATCTCATAAGACATTTTTAAGGTATCTAGTTTGTTTGGTCCATGAAGAAGGCAATATGTGACTGTGAGATGAAGATACAAAGTTCTAACATGAACACCTACAATTATAATGGGGATCACTGAGCTTAAGTAAGTCTTTTGACCTTGATCATGAATATGAAATGTTTCCTTGAGATCCAAACATCTTGAAAATTGTGAAGTGTTAGATGAGTTATGAAAACCTTGGTGTGGTTGCTAAGAGAGGTAAGATCGATTGCAAGATGACTGAATGTGATGCTTTGGCTCCCAAATGACATCCTACATGATTGTATATGTTGATAGGGTCATCATTGAAGGTTATTAGGTATGTTGACTACTAATAAAGGTTGATGAAGATGCATATGATCGTGAAGATGCATATGATCGTGAATTTGGGCTTGACTAGGTCTAATTGACTCTCTCGAACCAAAATGATATGTCATAATCTTCAGGGGGTCTAATATATTGCTACAGTTCTTTGTGAAAAGATAAATGATGCCCATGAATGAAAAAAGGCTAATCATGACAAGGGGAGCATGAGTTTGTGTTTCCAGAAGGTGCTCTAGAGGATTTTGCAGGCTATACATGGTATTTTTTTATTGTTTCCTTCAAGGGTAAAGCATTTTTGTCCTAAACTTACAGTATCATATTCAAATATGATTGCTACAAGAACTAAAAATGATGGTTTAAGGAAGTGGGCCTAAGTGTTTGAAGTGTTCTCAAGCCAAGCAATGCAAGTGTATAGGAACTTGTTTTTGTGGTCTTCTACTAGAGATGGTATTGACATGAGTTCAGGGGGAGTCATGAGTGAGGTGTGCATCATGAGATATGAATGCATGCTTTAGAGCATGTCAAATATTGGTTCCAGAATCTACTGAAGGGTCAGTTCAGGGATTTTTGTTCTCAAGGTGAAGATAAAGACCAGAGATGCATGTGACTAGGACAAGTTTGAGCCTTCTCAAGCTAAGATTTTGACTCAAGAATGAAGGTAAGTGCATAGATATTTTTGCTTCTCAGTTCATCATTGTTGGCATGTTTTTGGTATGTATTCTTCAGGTATATGACTTCTATAATGATCTCATGGAGGGAAAAGCAAAGTTTTGAGGTGAAATGGAAAGTTTTACATGCTTAGAAGGTGGATGATGGCATTTTATCCCAAACTAGAGGTATGATGATGTTTTATTCATGTTTATTGGTATGTTTATATGGTGTATATGCTCTTCCCAGGGGGAACACGGTGTTTCTATGCTTGAAATGGAGCTAAAAATCAAATTTTGTGAAGAATATTATGTCTGTGAGCTAGAATGAGATATTTGGTTGATTTTTCCAGCAAAAATGTGATCCTATGAAGATGAGGTTGATGAATAATATTGAATTATAGGTATTCCTTTTTTCATTAATGTAAAAAGGGGAAGAAGTTAAAGTTTTTTTCCATCAATGACAAAGGGGGATATTGTTGGCATGTTTTAGTTTAGGTGTTATCATTGATGCAAAACCTCATTAATGATAAAGTGGATGATGGAGTGGAGTCATATGATGCTCAGAGTAATGATTGCATGGATTTCATGTATGTTATTGGTTACACATGTTGATTCAATGAGAATTGCTTGTTCTTGCAAGCCTAATCGGGTGACCTAGCTAGCCTAGGTGAAATGTGGATGGTGGTTGAGCTTCTTGGTGACTTGAGAAGCATTTTGGCATGATAGAGAACATGATTTTGAAGTTATTTAGAACTCACATGAGTTCTAGGGTGCAGATACATGTTGGTGACCATGTTTCAGGTGTTCATTTGGACTAGGTATGGCTGTTAGAAGGCATGAGGATGAGTTGTGGAGCTATATGAGCCCATGGATGCCCATGTATGCTTGTATGTATTCTATCATGATATACTAGGTATTTTAGGACATTTTTGAGAGTTTCTATGATGAGTTATAAGTGCTGTTTTAGTTAACCCTATCCTTTACACTGTAAAACCGTAAGGGATAACTATGGAAATGAGATAGGATGGAAATATGGAGATATTTGTGACATGGTATGATTGGTGATGTTATTAGTGTGTGTCATGAGGCTTGGGAAAAATTTCAGGTTTACATGATGAGTATTTTGGATGTTATGACAATTTTGGTGAAATGAGGTCAAGAACAAGGTCATTTCCAGCTCGAATTGGGTCTTCTGATGCTCACCCCCAAATTGTGTACTTTGCATGGGACCTTATGGATTTCAAGGATATTTATAAATTGAGCTAAAAGGTTTAAAAAAATAATTAGGTCATTTCATAGTCATATTTTTATGAATGAATGTTAAGAAGGTAAACATCTTTTTATGAGTTTGAAACCCTAGCTCAAAAGCGGTAGGAGATAAATTACTCCTAAGTGGAAAAATTTGTTTCTAGTGCATGGATGATGATTGGATAATGTATATTAATTCCTTATAGGTTTCCAGAAAGGTATGGTATAGGTTTTGGTGATGAGTGGACCCCACTCAAACAAGTCAGTTTCTGAAGAATTTTCGTTTGGGACAAGGTTATCCAAAGGAGTTGAAAACTAAATGATCAATTATGGTGAGTATGTGATTTTTTATTATATTAATGACAATTTTAGGTCATTTTGATTAAGTTAAACAGTCAACATGTTTCATTTATGTTTACTAGTCAAAGGGCAGTTTTGGGGTAGTTTCAGGAAGTTTGCAAAGATCAACTTGGTTGAAGGCCTTCCACTTGAGTTGGAGTAGTTAAAATATTTTATGGAAAGAGGATTAATAGAGATTTACAGTGAAATACATTTGGTTTCATGATGATGCTTTTTGATGTGGTTTCCTATTCAATTTGTGAGACAAGAAAGATTTTTATTTTTAGGACATGACTACTTTTTTTGAAATATTGAGTTGGTTAGAGCATGAAATGGATTGGGTGATGATTTGCTATCATCTGGAAAGTGAAGAGGGATTATTTTTCATTCATTGAATCCATTTTAAGGTCTTTAAAGTGTTAGGAAGAGTGTTAACTAGTTGTATTTGTAAAAATTCTTTTTGGGAAGCTTGATTTGGTGAAGGAAAAGTACTATGTGGTTTGAACATAAGGTGAATGTTTCATGGTTTCTAACTTGTTTAGGAGTGTTCTACATGTTCTATGATTTCTATTGAGTGGTCACATGTCATAATTGAGTTTATCTTGGGATCTTGAGGCCCAAAGGTAAGATAAGGTGTTGGAAATAGATGTGTTTTGTGAAGGTAATGAGCCATAGTGGGCCCATTAAATGAAATAATTTGATTGTTTCAAGTAAATTTAACCCATGGATTATGTTTAAATGAAATATTTACTCATGTGTGGTGAAATTTTAGAGCTTGAATAAAAATATTTTTGATATGAGGGGATTTTTCTCATTCCATTGGTGGGGTTTTTTTAGGATTTTTGGTGCATGGATGAAGGTTTTTGGCATGGCCGACCTATATGGGTCAGTTGTGAATGTTATAATGATTCTTATGGGAGTTTTTAAAGTTGGTATGGTCTAGATAAAGGATTTAAACTGACCTATTTTTAATTTAAATCAAGAAGATGCTATAAAAGTGAAGTTTTGGGTGTTACGATGTTAATCTTTTGGAAACCCTTTTATATTATTTTAAATAAAACCCTGCTGCAAAAATAAAACCCTCTTGGGACTATCCCAAAACCCCTATAAGTCCATTATAGATTAGTATATGGTGGTATTGTCATGATGTGGATATGAGTGAAGCAAACGATGATGAAGTTTCTTTGATGGCTAGTTAATAAAGGAGGATAGAGTTGGTGTCATGCATTCGAATGTTAATTTTAGAGTATGTTGATTTATTTATCAGGTTTCTAAAGTAATTTCAGGTTTGATAAATAGTTCACGTCTTTTGAAAAAGAGGAATATACCTTTGTGTAATCAAGAGGCAAAGATTGAGTGAATTGATATCTTTTGATCATATCTTGTTGTCATATTGGTGAAGGAAAAAATTGTTGTGATCTGATTTGAATATCAATAAAGAAAGGTTTTTTTGAGTATATCTTGTGTTATTATTGATATTTATGCATGAATCCTTGTTTTGATGGTATATGTTTCAATGTTAATGTATATATGATTGTGATAAAACATTAATGCATGTGTTTCATGAGGATATGTGTTTGATGTTTGAAGTATAAAGAGTAAATATGATTTAATTTTGTAAGGAATTATTCACCCCCCTCTTAGTCCATTTTCACTTCCAACAAAAAACATCCTCTATGGAAGCATCCATGAAAAGAGCAAGAAGTGTAGAATATTCACAAGGGAAAACATGCACCATAATGGACATATAAGGGCTTGGTAGACCAAATGTGTTTGGAATGAAAGAATTATAAGGTATGATAATAGCACAAGGTTTTTCAAATACATATAACAATCAGCCAAGAATGTGTCTAACTATGCAATTACAACACCTAAGTAACAATGATAGACCCCATGGCTTTGAAATGGCACATCTTGCATAAACAATACGTTGGTTACAATAAGGTGTGTTCATGGTGACTGACTTGAAACAGGTTGACCATTCTAGACCGTTCGATAGTAGGTGATTCATAAACTAGAATGCAACGATCTCAGAGGATAAAATATGTTTTACCTCGGAAGCAGAGGACATGACACCGCTTGGGCAAACAAAAAGGGTGAAATCAAGGAACAAGGTGAACAATATGATAGAGTTTGGTCCTGAGAAAAATAGTCTCATGTCACATAAGGGGCTCCCTTACCACAAGGTTGTGGTATAGATCATGCTCACTTTTGCCTGCAAGAAAACAAGAGTCACTACATTGAAGAACGAATCCAAAATGAGTCAAAAGGGGCCAAAAAACATGCACAATACTCAACTCGCACATTAGATGTGTAAATAAGACATACCTTAAACTAATAGAATGACCACCAAATGGTCACCTACACACTATCAGAAAAGATCACTGAGTAGTTGCAAAAAACATAAAAAAATCCCAATGTAGTTCTAGTGTGTGTGTGAATGTGTTTTCACCTGTGTTTTACTGTGTTTTCCAAGACAGTGTGTGTGTGTGTGTGTGGTTCTAAATTTAAAATGGGTTTAGAATTAGAATAAACTGATGCTTTGAGCTAATTTTTAAAACTAGATTGCTAATGACACTAACATTAACAAACTACAACTACTTTATCCTAATGTAAAAATGTAAGTGGTATGGAACTTAGAATAACTAAACCCACTATACCTTTAATAAAAAAAGTACATTGGTGATGTATTAGATTGGAAATAGCTAGCTGCTAAAAATAATTAGGTGCCTCTTGAAAATGCTAATCCCCCCCTAAATGGAGTTAAATAGAACAATTTAATAAAAAAAAACTTACAGGATCAATCATTAACAAGGGGAAAGGTCGACCCAGGGTAGTATATTGAGACATGAATGATCAACATGGGTGAGAGGGGAGCATGAAATATGGAGGGACGAAGTGCTCATGAGGAAGAGCTCATGAGTGGCTCGAGGAGCACATGGGCACAACTCGAGGACGTAAGGGGTGGTTGTATACATGGTGCTCGAAGAGGATATAATAGTGAAATCCAGGAACATGAATATAGAGGTTGCCTCATATGAGCAAGACAAGATAAGGGTCAGTTGGTGAGTAGGGAAGAGAGAACACCTTATAGGGTAATACATATGCAAGGTAGGGTTTATGGGTCAAATGCAGAGGTCAAAGCAATAAGGAGAATCTAGGTGTAACAGGAGGTGAATTCTCGTAGGACCAAGGGTTCAGGTACACATAAATGACAGGTTTAGAGGTTGGATGAATACATACAACACATGTAAGGGATGACCGATGTAGCAAGGATCTATGGTGATCAAATGTGCATAGGAATACACGACATAAGGAAGTCTAGGGATCAGGAGAGGTTGTATCTACCATATGTCGAGTAAGATGGTAAAACCAAATACACGCGAGCTCATAAAAATATAATGGTGGCAACACATGGAGGCTGAGATAGCTGTGACTAGCCGATCCTACAAGCAAAACCATAGTACACCAGATAAGGTGAACAAACTCATAAGACTGATTACCAATATAGGTGAGTGGAAATTAATTGAACATGCCTTGAGTGAGATTTAGGAGAGCTTCAGTAGGGGTGACAGTAAGCCTGAAATTAGCCCTAGGGCACTTAGAACCGAGTTAGGGTTCAGAGGGATTGAGCATAATGAGGTTTGATCGTTCATATGTGATAATATTGATAGGAGTAAAGATTTTAGCATCTATTCTAGGGGAAATTCCCCCGAGAACTAGAGTCCTGAAGCAAGCCACACTTCTATCATTGCCCCTCTGGTCCTCCTAGCTAGGTGAGCCTAGGGGCCTTAGGTTAAGCTTCTTCGATAGGAAAAACTTCGGTGTCACAATAACATCGTTCTTAAAAAATTGCTAACCTCAATAACCCAATGTAACTAAAACTACTAATTCATGATTTTTGTACTTAGTCACCACCATACTCTTAGTAAGAAACAAAAAAGCCAACTAGTAAATAGGCTCCAAATTATGAAAGGAAATTTTGCTTCTCAAAATATGGCTTCACACCAGATAGTTGGATCTAGTGAGAAAATGGTCTAAAAATCTAAAATCTATGAAAGCACCCTACACATGCCTAGAAAACAACACACCAAGATTTGTAAATTAGGTATCTTTCAAAAGGAGGACCGAAAACTAGTAGACATGACGATCCATCGGTTCACCTACCCCACAATAGTTTGGATGTAGGCCGTTGGAAAGCCTTAGGTTAATGCAGTGGACTCCATCTCATACACTAAGACATTTAACGATATTATCTTTTTGGGAGAGGGAAAAGCCATCTAACTATTTACATTAGATTCCCACCATAAGGATTGCTTGCCACGTGGATAGTTGCTTAGAGATAAAACCTTTAATTCTGGTCGGAGACATTGAGTTGGGGAATTGAATACTTTGATTCCAATTATGCCTTCTATGCAACTTGGCAATGTAGAATACTATTACTTGGACTCCAATTATATTTTTTGTTAAAATAAAAATTTCCAAAATACTAAATAGTATAGTAAAGGCAACACATATTTGTTGCAATAACAAAATTTAACGTATTTATTGATTTTAGGTGAAAAGTGAAAAAAATGGTGGGCCATGGGTAGCCACTACATCATCTCATCTAAAGTACAATTGTGGATGTATTTACCTCAATCCTTAAGAGTAAAGTATATACATAATCTCTCACAGCGGAAACAACCGCGCTAGGGAAAAAAAGTGTTTCGAGCCAAATAAAACAAATACCTAAAATCTTACTATTTATGAAACTTGAGGAGAACACAATATTTTTGAATAAATAAAATTGTCAATAGTTAATAATTTCATAGCTTGTTTTGTAAGTTTCTTATTGACATGCGAGACATGGTGGGAGAAGATTTAGATATGGCCATAGTTTATCACGATCCTCATGCCAATAGGAATGACATTGTAATGGAGGTGACCTTCTCACCAATACAATATGCCAATAACAACGACACCACAACCTCTGGCTTTAGCTCGCGAGATGTCGCTATTGCCGCTGGAGGCGACGATGATGACCATGCTTGGTGTTGCAGGTTTAGTGCACCTTGGAATTTCTTCCATGACTCTAAAAAAACCACATTCAGTCAAAAAATCATTCTTGCCTAGGTTGGTTGGTTACGAGATACATATGTTTGTTACCTTGCTACCCAATTCAGATATGGCTCTTCAGTGCATCTTGGAATTGCTTTGACCACTCTCCAAACTTCACGTGTCTTACTATCTATGTTAGACATACCTCTTCAATACATCTTCAAATCATAGTAACGACTCTACAAAACTTTATATTTCAACTATGGGCGTAACATTGCACCTCCTTTTGGTGTAGGTGCTAGTTTTAATCATTTCAAATTATTATGACTTTACTCTTAGTTGGATAAATCACAAGAACTACGAATTTTGAAGCTTGTTAACTTTAGAAACAGAAAAGGATCGAATCAGCTCGACAAAGCATCGAATCGACTGAGACTAAAAAAAGAGGCTCTGGGAAAATTCGGATACCTCTTTCAGTAATTCGGAATACAAATTTTTCTAAATCCAGTGAAACATTTGCAATAACATTATAATATTATGCTGAGTATGTCTATATCAGGCTTGCATTTGCATTCTCATTCAGCTTCACTTCACACTCGTATTCCTCTCTGGAATCAACGGAGACTAAAAGGCTTCTATAGATCTCCTTATGTCAGGAAGCGTTCGGTTCGAATCGCCTCAAGAGCAGCAGTATGTTCTCCTATTTCCTTTATTCATCTCCATCTGCATTATGTTCATGGAAACAATGTTAGTAAATTGGCACAGCCTCTGTTTTATTTGTCAATGTTAATAAGCTCTTTTTCATCTTCTTACTCTATGCAAGAACAGAGCAAGCTCTGGCACAACTTTGGGATCAAAAAAAAATTGTATCTAAAGAAATAATAGAAGCAAGAATTTTTCACGTGCATTATACAGTATGTGAGATAACACATGATCATTTGTGTATCATATGATGCCAGTTGATCTTTATATTATATAGCCTCTAAACAAGAATCTACAAAATTGTCCGATCTGATGTAGTCAGATTCTGAATCTTGTATCATTATTATAAATTGGTGAGGCTGAAAGAGTTGATTTATGAGAATCTTTAGATCAGATATCTGGAGAATATTGAAACTGCACTTGTGGGATGCAAGATAGTGTCTAGAGATGGTTATATATACAAAAAGAAGATGCCAGCCTACAGCGTATCCTGATAAAGACAATTGGAGAATGTTGTAAATTGCAGGAGCACATCATGTGTTTAAACATTTGAATTCAAGATATGTATAGTCCTAATAGTCTTGGAGAAATTGCGTAGAACTAACAGAGAGGATGATGGAAAAAAAAATAAAGGAGGAATTGTCACAATGGCACGTTCCTAAAATCATGCATTCTGATGAAAATTGGATCTTAAATTTAGGTGGGAAGGTCTGATATCAGTAACAAAATTGATCAGCCTGGGGGAGCCTATTTAGTGTCAAAATTTAAATAGATCAGATCCCAAGACCTAATTCAATTTGGATACAATATTTTTAAGCTCATGGAAGGAAGTTATATACACATGTGTTTAGCTGTAGTGATTTGGAATCAATGACTATAGATATGATAAAAATAACTTATCTTTCATTGTCTTCAATATAACCATACTTCCATTATGTTATGTAATTCCGTGCACCTTTTGGATTGAAATATAGGTCCAGTTTTTTTTAGGGTAAGTTACTTGTGGATACCTTGAGATGATAAAGAGAAATGTATATGTCTTTAGAATAATACAAAATGTATATGGTAATCGTCAATAAAAGTAAGTATTTGTCAACATATTTGATTATGCGAGAGCAGAAATACCCCAGTGTCAAGGGACTGCATATTTGGCCTCAACTGGCTATTATTGAATCTAGAAAATAAATAAGAGGCAACTTGGCAGGCCCCTTCACTAGCACACAGTGTCTTGTACTCATTAATCTTGTAAAGTTTTGAATAACTTACGCAAACTTCAATTATATGGTCCATCTAATGACTCATGCATGGAACTTGGTACCCATAAGGTCATGAGTGGATGTGACATGGGATCCAACATATAAGAGGAAATTTGCAAAGTCAACGTAAGGTCTCAAATGACCCATATAAGTCAAATCCCTCTGCCATCCATCCCTAACAGTAAGACCATCATAAACACAAAATTATCCTAAGATAGAATATTCTCTTGCTTTGTAAACATATATTCATATTTTGTCATCACTTAACATTTATAAACCAATCTTCAAAGACAATAAAAATTATACATCTTTATCTTAATTTTAAATATTTAAGAAATTTATAGAATAAATATAACGGTGTCTAAAAAATAGAAAATGAAGTTTTAATATAAACATAAATTCTTTGAAAAGGGCCCTCATATTAACAATAAATTAATGTATGTATAAAAAAATCAAAAATAAAATTATGCAAGTAAAATAAAAAACTGTGAAAAAAGAACTAACTCTGGATCATGTAATGCTCACTCTATCATCTGTAATCATTTTATAATAAGCATGAAAATAGAACCAAGATATTTTAATACGCACTTATTCATACACATAAATTTTCATAAGAGAAACAGAATACAATATTTTCCAGGTCTAAATACAAAAACGTAGCAAAATTAATTTAACCAATGAACCTAGAAAAAAAAATAAATAGAAACAATAAAAATTTCTTTTGTGATAAAAAAATCATGTCTCGTGCCTTGTTAATAAGACTTTTTAAAACATATTCCATGATCCTTAAGTTCCCCTTTTAGTGCAAATCTAATATCTCAGTTGAACTAGGGTAAACATGCATGGTTTTGGCAGGTGTCCCTTTGCCTCGTTACAAAGACATTCTAAAATGTCTAGATGGAGAGCATCTGAGTTTGTGACAAGAAGCATCAAACTTAAAAGCAGTCAAAAACGACTTCATATCCTAGATGCGGTGCTAAGTAGACCATGAAGTAATCCAGTCAATTACTAGTCCTATTAGATGGTCATACATGCACGTACTGAATCTAAAAAGGATTTGACTAGTTGACAAGAAAATCCTCTAAATGGTGAAAGAGTGAAGCTACAATGATCAATTTGTAAGAGCAGCCTTAAGTGCAAGATATAAATTAACGGGAACTTGACAAGTTCAAATAGACTTGAGCTCCCGGGTGTCCATTTAAGTCTTTTTTTTTTTAAACGACATGTTTTGATGAGACGAACATAGAAGTAACTGGCCCTACTAGTTGGGGCAAGTTAATACCACTTTGCAGTTTTTTATAACTTGAAATTTGCTGTATAAATCAAGAAAATGTGTATTTGTTGAAGGAAAACTTGGAGTTGGAAGTGTCAAAAGTTAGGAGCATGGAGTTCACAATGACACAACCAGATGACTGGCATCTTCACCTTCGAGATGGAGACCTCCTTAAATCCGTTATTGCTCACAGGTATAGATTAAAATTGTTTACATGGGGCAACATACTTCTTACATTTGTCCAAAATTGTTAACACATAAGCATTTTGTCATTAAACATGTGATAAATAGTCTTCCTTGCTACTAACATTTCAAGTCACATTATTGATTTTTGTTGACAATGGTTTCTTCTGTTTTTTCTGTTGTTCAATTTGTTGATATGTCAGTGCAACTATATTTGGGCGGGCTATTGTAATGCCAAACTTGAAGCCTCCTATAACCACTGTGGCTGATGCTGTTTCTTATCGGGAAAGGATATTGAATGCTTTACCATCTGACAGCAAGTTCACTCCTTTCAGGAGCATCCTAAAACCAAGAAAAAACCAATAAGCATCCTTGAACAGATCAACAAGACACAAAGCTAGAATTTCATATAAGTGCCACGACTTTTGGTCAATGTGGGGTAATAAATGATACGTGGGATTTTATTTTTAATTGTGGTCTATAAATCATAACCTTCACAAGTAGATGTATACTCCACCTTTCCGAATGATTAGGTCATCCCTAAATTATCTTTTAAAGAGTGTAATGTTATCTTTCCCTCGCCCATGGCCTAAGGGCCAATGCGTGTCCTAACCCTAGTCATGCCCAAGGGGTTACGGACACTATTTTGCTATTGGGTAGGGGCATCTAGTCCAGTTGTTATTATTTTTTATTGACAGGGTCATAAAGTACTTTTAAAAGGGACTAGATGTTATGTTTCATCATTGGGGCCACTTAAAGTACCTTTTTGGCGACTTGAGGGGATATGTATGGCATTAAATGTTATATTTCTTCATTGGGGTCACTTTATGGGCCTAGGTGCCTAGGAAGGGAAAAAGCAACTTTAAGTTATTTTTAATTGGGCCCTCTTTATGAGGAAGTGCGCCTTGGGGGTTTTAGGGTTTCGTTTGACATGAAAAAGGTTATAAAAGGAGAAGAGGGGTGAAAAGGATATTCATTCATCGCTTACACTTATTTTCTTTTCATGTGCAACTGTTGTTTGCAACTATTCTAGCTTGTGGAGTAAGATCCCACGGGAACCCTAGCTTCGGTGGTGAGAGATTCATCCCTAGCTAGCAGGGCATTCTTCGGTAGTGAGAGATCTACCCTAGCTTGTCATTTGGAGCTGGATTTCAGGGCTGTTTTGGTACAGAGTTATTTTCAGGAGGTTTCAGAATTAGGGTTTTGAGGGTTTTGGGGTGAGTTTTGGTGGAGATTTTCAGCTGGTTTTCGGATCAGATCTACAGCAGCCATAGAGGAAGGGTTTTGGCATCATCTACAGCAGCCATAGAGGAAGGGTTTGGCATCATCTACAGAGGATTTCAAGAGGGTTTTGGCCATCTACCAAGGGGGGCGACTTGTTTGGGAGATTGCAGCCCTAATTTCTAGGGTTTTCCAGTTGGCCGTTTTCAGATCTGAAGGTTGGAAAGTCATCTTCATATATTTATATATGTTATTTCCCAAGTTTCATCATTTTTGCACTTGTATTCTGAAAGATATTAATTTCGAAGTTTTCCAGCTATTTTAGGCACACTGTAAATTTTCTGGCAGCAGTTATATTTGACTGAAAAATTCCAAAAATATTTCCCTTGTGTTCTTTATATTATTATCTAGTTCCATTTAAAATTTCAAGTGATTTGAACGGATATTTTGGGAGTTATTCATATTTTTTTAGTTCGCTGCCCTAGATGTACTTTTCTGCATAAAATCTGCAAAAATCAGATTTAGTATTTGCTGCAATTTTCATGTGTTTTGTCAATTTTGTAAGTAAGATCCCAGCAAGGGATATTTCAGTGGTATCAGAGTTGTTGTTTCTCCAGCCTGTTGGGGTTGAAAGATGGGAGACAGAGACAGAGACAGTGAAGAGTTGGGAGTAGATCTGATGAAACGACTGTTTCACCAACATGGTGAAGCAGCAGGAGACTACCAACCTCTATTTGAGCCAGCTTCACTGAAGAGGTTAGCACAGGGTAGGATTGAGGCTCATGCGGAGAAAGGAGAAGCTAGCAATATGGGACAATCATGGTAATAGAGGTGAGAGTGGACATTCGGGACAAGGGTCCCCTCATGCTTCTACTAGGCCTTGGAACTCCACGAGCCTTCTTTCTTGAAGGATCTCGGAAGTTTCGTTGACACGACAGCCTGCAGACATTGTGCATGAGGAATCTTGCTGGGAGAAGTACCGGACATTGAGTGAGGGTTTCTGGGACAACATGCCATTTCAGGAATATTGCAAAATGAAGATCGGGAGCAGGCCCAGGAGAGATTACCCACCACAGGTACCCGAGTTTCAGAGGAGATTGGGACAAATCTCTATTCCGCACTTTGATGGCTCAAAGAAGTGTACCGCCCAGTCTTGGATCCAAAAGTTGAAGACTTACTTCGACTTGAATCCCATGCGCGAAGAAGATGCAATTAAGTTTGCTATCCTACACCTCGAGGGAGATGCCCACGACTGGTGGCATCATGGATTGGTCACACAGGGGCACATGCATATCACTACGTATGCAGATTTTACACAGAGATTGATGAGCAGGTTCGATAAGAGGGACCCAGATAGGCACTTCAGGGAATTGACCCACTTGAGGCAGACAGGTTCTCTAGATCAGTACATTGCAGATTTTCAGAGGTTATCAGTGATGGTATCTGATGTTTCAGAGGTGAGGTTGACTTCACTCTTCATGGCAGGATTGACTGACGCTTTAGCAGGATTTGTGAAGGCATTTGAGCCTTCCTCCCTACATGAGGCAATTAGGCGAGCACGTGATTTGGAGTTGTCCACTCCAAAATCGAGGTTTCCCCCTCGAATTGCAGCCTAAGGGTTTTCCTTCAAGAACCTGATGGTTCACAGCCCAAGGGGCCCCCACCCAGGCAGGATACCACAAGGAGACCATTTGTATCGAGAGAGGACAGGGAGGAGTTGAGGCGAAAGAAACTATGTTTCGATTGCCGCACACCATGGGTTCCAGGACATGATTGTAGAGGAAAGGGAAGGGCCCAATTCATAGAGTCTTCGAGGAGAGCGAGAACGAGGAAGAGCGGGTACCATCAGGTGTTAGAAGATGAAGATGAGGAGGCGTTGGATAGTGCAGGGGTTGAGCAAGAGGAGGAGATTTTTCCCCAGGAGACTATTGCTACTTTGTCAAGTACCCCGAGGTACAAGGCATTCAGAGTTAGGGGAACATTACAGGGTTAGAGAGTGGTAGTACTCATTGATAGTGGGGCGACCCACAATTTCATTGATGCATCTTTGGTAGAGAAGCGGGGATTACAGGTAGAAGACTTTGAGGGTTTTAATGTGGTGGTAGCCAATGGTGAGTCCATGAGATGCATGCAGCGAGTTCCGCAGTTGAGTATCACCATGGGTAACCATACAGTCACCGATGACTTCTATGTGGTTGGTATTGGAGAGATCAACCTTGTGCTCGGTGTACAGTGGCTCCATTCTCTTGGAGAATTTCGGACTAAATTTTCAGACGATGGAACTTAAGTTCAAGTCAGAGGGGAAGAATGTAACCTTGAGGGGTTTATCTTCAGAGGCACCCAGGGTCGTTACAGCAAAGAGGATCGAGAGGATTCATAGACACAATGGAGTGGATTGGGCAGTACAGTGCTTGGTTTCTACCAAGAACTCAGAGGATGGACAACTAGGAGTATCATGTGGATATACAGGGGCTATTGGACAAGCACAGTGCAGTTTTTAGTGACATACCACCGGGTGTACCGCCAGAGAGGGGATTCGAGCATGTGATTGAGCTCGAGGACACTAGACCAGTAGTTACTACTCCTTACCGTCACCCCAAACGGTTTAAGGATGAGATTGAGAGGACCATCCATGAGCTTATTGACATGGGGCATATTAGGCCGAGTTCTAGTCCTTTCAGCTTCCTCGGTGGTGTTGGTAAAAAAGAAGGATGGGACCATGCAGATGTGCATCGACTATCGGGCACTGAATAAGAGGACAATCAAGAACAAATATCCAGTGCCGCATATTGATGAGCTACTAGATGAGCTACATGGAGCAATCTATTTTTCTAAAATAGATTTACGATCTGGATATCATCAGATCAAGGTTAGGGAGACAGGATGTGCATAAGACATGCTTTCAGATGTCATTATGGACATTTTGAGTTTCTAGTGATGCCATTCGGACTATCTAATGCACCAGCTACATTCCAGTCTTGCATGAACCACGTGTTCAACCGCCATTTGCGGAAGTTTGTTTTGGTTTTCTTCGATGATATATTGGTCTACAGCAGGACTTGGGAGAGCCATATCAGCCACCTTGACAAGATATTGGGAATACTAGAAGCTAATTTGCTATATGCAAAAGCTTCTAAATGTGAGTTTGGCATGACAGAGTTGTTATATTTGGGATATGTGATTGGTGGAGGGGGAGTAAAGGTGGACAGAGAGAAGATACAGACAATTTTGGATTGGCCTCCACCCAGGACATTGACACACTTGAGGGGATTCTTGGGACTATGCACGTATTACAGAAGGTTCGTGAAGAATTTCTCACGGTTGACTGCCCCACTGACAGATTTGACCAAGAAGGGAGCTTTCGCTTGGTCAGAAGCAGCACAAAACATGACTTTTGATCATCTCAAGGAGGTGATGAGTTCATGCCCCGTCCTTGCATTACCAGATTTTTCTCGGCCATTTGTTCTAGAGTGTGATGCATCAGGTGAGGGGGTTGGAGCGGTGCTTATGTAGGATAGGCACCCCATTGCTTACGAGAGTCGGAAATTGAGCCCCGTAGAGAGGGGGTATTCGATTTACGACAAGGAGATGTTGGCCATCATGCATGCTTTGGCCAAATTCAGACAGTACCTTGTGGGCAGCAGATTCGTGGTACGTATGATCACAATAGCTTGAGGTTCTTCTTGGGGCAAAAGGATCTCAACGACCGCCAACAGAGATGGGTGAACAAGGTACAAACGTATGACTTTGATATAGAATACACTAGAGGTAAGAATAATGTTGTGGCTGATGCTTTATCTAGGAGGCCTTACCTCACTTCTATGCTTCAGTTTTATGTCTGAGATTTCAGCAGGACTAGAAGGCTTTTATACTTGTTGAGTATTCCAAAAATCAGTTTGCATGTGAGATCATGGATGGTATTATTATAGGATGACTGATACAGGGTAGTAGATGATCTCATTTTCTACAAGGATAGGATTTTCCTTATACCAGGATCAAAAATTAAGGAGAAGATCCTTTGAGCAGTACATAATACACCATTAGTTGGACAACCTATATATTTCAAAATATATAGGTTCATCAGGGAGAGATTTACATGGAAAGCGATGAACGATGATGTCCTTAATCATGTCAGAGAGTATATGGTTTGCCAGCAAACCAAATCCGAGCATTCTTTTCCTAGCAGGATTACTTCAGCCTCTGCCCATTCCTGAAAAGAAATGGGAAAACATAATCTATGGACTTTATAACAGGGCTTCCCTATGGTACATGGGTCATAGCTACATTTATGTTGTGGTTGATCGAGTTAACTAAGTATGCTCATTTATTTTCCCTACCCAAGGGGAAGCAAGAGGTAGCTGATGTTGCCCAGGATATTCTATACCGGTATTTTTAGGCTACATGGGCTTCCTAAAAAATATTGTCAGTGACAGGGACAAGATCTTCATGAGCACCTTTTGGTAGGAGATCTTTCAGACTAGTAGGTATCGAGTTGACTCCTAGCACTAGCTACCACTCACAGACAGATGGGCAGATGAAGATAATCAACATAAGTGGATAGAAGGCTACTTTAAGGAGTTATGTAATAGGACATCTAGCGGGCATGGATCAAATTGTTATACATATGGGTGAGTATTGCTAAAATCCCACCTACCAGATGAGCATAGGTATGACCCCTTTCCTATCCTTGTATGGGTACGAAGTCAGGACATTTGCTAGATTTGGAATTACCAGATAGTTGAGCTCCCAAAGCTCAAAATTGGTTATAGCAGAACCAGGATATCCTATGAAGGCTCTCCAAGGAGAATCATCAAGAAGGCATATAAGTCAATAAAAGGCATATGAAGATCGACACAAGAAAGAGAGGTGTTTTGAGGCAGGGGATCTAGGTGTTCCTACGTTTACATCCATATAGAAAATCATCACTGAAGCAGAAGGGTGCAGAGAAAGCTGATAACCACGATTTTATGGTCTGTACTGGAGTACTTCATCGAGTGGGTGCGTAGTGGCATATGAGGTAGATGCTACCTGAGCACAATAATATAAATAATGTCTTCCATATATCATACCTTAAGAAGGCCTTAGGACAACACATTGTGCCTTCTATAGAGTTGCCACCACTGGATGAGGAGGGGAAGCTGGTTTTAGAACCGGACTCTATTATTGAGGTCAGACAGAGGAAGCTCAGGAACAGAGATATCACAGAATATTTGGTACGATGGAAGGGTTTGCCTCTTGAGGATGCTACTTGGGAAGGAGAACAGATTCTACGGCATCCTAGTTTGCATTTGCTTGGGGACAAGCAAATTTTGGGAAGGGAGGACTGTAATGTCCCCTTTCCCTTGCCCATGGCCTAAGGGCCAATGCGTGTCCTAACCCTAGTCATGCCCAAGGGGTTACGGACACTATTTTGCTATTGGGTATGGGCATCTAGTCCAGTTATTATTTTTTATTGACAGGGTCATAAAGTACTTTAAAAAGGGACTAGATGTTATGTTTCATCATTGGGGCCACTTAAAGTACCTTTTTGGCGACTTGAGGGGATATGTATGGCATTAAATGTTATATTTCTTCATTGGGGTCACTTTATGGGCCTAGGCGCCTAGGAAGGGAAAAAACAACTTTAAGTTATTTTTAATTGGGCCCTCTTTATGAGGAAGTGCGCCTTGGGGGTTTTAGGGTTTTTTTGACATGAAAAAGGTTATAAAAGGAGAAGAGGGGGTGAAAGGATATTCATTCATGCATACATTTATATTTCTTTTCATGTGCAACTGCTGTTTGCAACTATCTAGCTTGTGGAGTAAGATCCCACGGGAACCTTAGCTTCGGTGGTGAGAGATTCATCCCTAGCTAGCAGGGCATTCTTCGGTAGTGAGAGATCTACCCTAGCGTGTCATTTGGAGCTGGATTTCAGGGCTGTTTTTTACAGAGTTATTTTCAGGATTTTCAGAATTAGGGTTTGAAGGTTTTTTGTGAGTTTTGGTGGAGATTTTCAGCTGGTTTTCGGATCAGACCTATAGCAGCCATAGAGGAAGGGTTTTGGCATCATCTACAGAGGATTTCACAGAGGGTTTTGGCCATCTACCAAAGGGGGCGACTTGTTTGGGAGATTGCAGCCCTAATTTCTAGGGTTTCCAGTTGGCCGTTTTCAGATTTGAAGGTTGGAAAGTCATCTTCTATATTTATATATGTTATTTCCCAAGTTTCATCATTTTTGCACTTATATTCGGAAATATATTAATTTCCGAAGATTTCCAGCTATTTTAGGCACGCTGTAATTTTCTGGCAGCGTTATATTGACTGAAAAATTCCAAAAATATTTCCCTTGTGTTCTTTATATTATTATCTAGTTCCATTTAAAATTTCAAGTGTTTTGAACAGATATTGTGAGAGTTATTCATATTTTACTGTTCGCTGCCCTAAGCTGTATTTTTCTGCATAAAAATCTGCAAAAAATCAGATTTAGTATTTGCTGCAAATTTCTGTGTTTTGTCAATTTTGTGGTAAGATCCCAACAAGGGATATTTCAAGTTAGTACAGATTTGTTGTGATAGGTCCGATATATTATTTCTGATACTGCTTATGCTGAATTCTTCTTGAGATAGGGAATAGTGGAGTGGTTTTTTGGAGTGAAGTTGTATCCTGCAGGGGCGACTACAAATTCACAAGATGGTGTGACAGATCTTTTTGGAAAATGCATGCCTGTCCTTAAAGAAATGATGGAATGTGGAATGCCATTGCTGGTATACTTTTAAAGCATTATATATGATATGGGACATTTTTTTGATTCAATCATAAAATATAAAACTAGTGCTAGTACACTGGTCCAGGTCAATATTTTCAAATCGAGTTTGAGGGATAAGTTTTTCAATTTCATATTTTGATGAAAGAAAATGAGATTTTTTATTTCCTTTTAACAGTTGCTAAATCATTCACACTTATTTGATAAATACAGTTCAACTTTACTGTAACTTTTTTCTAGGTTCACGGAGAGGTAACAGATCCAAATATTGATGTCTTTGATCGGGAAAAGGTATTTATTGACACTATATTAAAACCATTGGTCAATAAACTACCACATCTTAAAATTTGTGATGGAGCACATCACAACAATTGATGCTGTAAACTTTGTCAAATCATGTGTCGAAGGTAATCTAGTCACATTTAACTTCATCTTTCAAGTTCAATAATCCTGTGAAGCTTTTGTGTTTTTCAGTACTCTTTCTCTTTTACCCTTTCTTACAGCTTTCATTCAGTGTAAACCTTTGTTACAATTCACAACTTAGATTTCAAGTTCAACAGTCAGTTTTGGTCCAAAATAAGCCACATTGATATTTTTTTATTTTGTCATGCTTTTTCTGGACAGGTTTTGTGGCTGCCACAGTGACACCACAACATCTTCTTTTGAATAGAAATGCTTTATTTCAGGGTGGACTACAGCCACACAATTATTGCCTTCCTGTCCTTAAACGGGAGATTCATAGTATGTTTTTATCCTGGCCACTTTCTCATTTTAAGGATATATACAGACGTTTTCAATTCCCATAAGAACAATTTGTCTTTTTATATTTCAGGGCTGACTACATACCAAAGACTATTATATGAACAGCTTATTATCATTTCAGATGGGTTAATAGGGTTTTCCACTGACAAGAGCAGGCTTGGACTCAGGGATGGAAATGCATAACATTTAAAATTTTGGGAAATGGTGAGATAGTTATATTACTAAAGGAGACAAAAATGTTCATCATTAAAGGAATCTTAACACATACAGCCTGTCTTGATAAAAAACATTAATTAACCTTAGTGGATAAGATATAAGCTATCCGATTTCAGGCAATTGTGTAGAAACATGCTCATTCTCTGTATATAGTCTAGTCTAATCAAATGGAAACACTTTTTAAAGTGGTTATGTTGTCCTGATTCTTGAATAGCAAGTACTTAGAAGGAAATCCCCATAGAAAGTATTTAAATTAAGTTGCACAATGACTCTTTTCTATAAAATATATCTGCATGCATTTGTCATGTAGAGAAAATGTTTTCTCAGGCCCATTCAATGCTGTTAACTCCCATTATTGTGCATGTATGCTTGAGTGACTGCACCTGTCAGGCTGAAATTACTTTGGAAAGTTTCATGGAAATGTTTAAATCAAATTGGGCTGAAGCCTGCTTTATTATTATGTTTACGTAAAGTGCACTTTGAAAAATTATTGTGATGAATCCATCAGCATGCTTAGAATATCCTTCAAAATTGTTTATATTGTCTATCTTCTTGCACATTGATAAAGGATTTCTATTGTGCTTTGTGTCTGGTTATTAATGCTTCATCATGTCATGCAGGACAAGCGATTGTTTCGGCTGCTACAAGTGGAAGTAAGCAATTTTTTCTAGGCACTGACAGCGCTCCACATGAGAAGCACCAGAAAGAACGCCCCTGTGGATGTGCTGGCATATATAATGCTCCAGTTGCCTTGTCTCTCTATGCAAAGGTTTTTGAAGAGGTAAAATTTTAAATGTATATATATATATATATATATATAGAGGTAGACCTTTTAATTTGGTCTTATTCGAGAAAAATATTTTTGAACCAATTATAAGCTCTCTTCTTATTGTCACCAGTAAAAATACTTAGTAACACTTGTGAGGAACTATACAAACCCTTCTGGAATTAAAGGTCATTTATACCTTCATGAATGATATTCTTCCATCTTTTGATTTATTTGTATGGTGTTTAACTTCAGATGTGGATAATGACAAATGTTGTCTTGGTATTGAAAAAATTGACTACGATTAAATCAAATTTCACTTCAATCTATACTCGATACTGGATAGCACGGGGCCTGCAATAAAGGTCATCTTGAATGGTGGTAATTCCCATCCAAGATGCACGCTGCAACCCTGTCAAACATCTTTAAGAGCATGTTTCCTGTAATCTCCTTCTTTGCGTCAGCTGATGCATAAAGCCGTTTGACTGTAAGGTGTTCTTCCTACACAATGTTGGGGCGATATCGGGTTCCATCCATCAGAGTTCCCCAGCAGTTCTGGTGTTGGGAAAGACCCCAGTTTATAAACCTGTCTTCTCAGCAATAAGAGCGTTAAGTCTGGCAAAGAGTTTTGTGATTTCTATTTCAGCGTGGGCACTTTTTTCAATTTTCTTGTCTATGACCCGGGCACTTTTTATTAGTACTATTATTCTGGTTAGCCCATTCTGTAACACAAATGCATATGTGGCTCTCCAGAACCTCTCTTTAAGGGTTCACTACTTGTTTGATTGAAGTTTTTGTGCTATCATGTCGTTTCTCTTCCTGTAAAAGTGTCTCTCAGATTAAAGTGAGATTTTACCACGGTTGGAAAATTGTGTATTTATTCTGCCAACCAGCTTTATCGTTTTTTTAATTTTCTAGAATGATCCATGGGACCTGCCTTTAGCTAACTTCTGGACATCCATGTATATCTTGTATTCCAAATTTTCAGCTGAAAGGGACAAGGATAGCATGGGATGAACTCTTAATGCGTTCTTCATGACATCTAGGGAGGTTTTTTGAATTTGCTTCTTTTTTCCCTAAACTTGTTCCTCATATATTTAAGTCCTCCTACTCATTGATTTTATGTTTCATTATCTTGAGTGCATGTTCATGTAACTTTGTGCTCCAACTAGCAGTCATCAAAGAAACGTCAAAACTGGATGCCTCTGTTTCAAAAGTTTTCTGGGTGGATTGATTTTTAAGTTTTCTCCCCTTGGAGTGGCCCACGTGATTATCAGCTCCTGGTGCTTGTATCAGAGCCCTATCTCTATGTTGCACTGTAAAGCCCCTCAGCTCCCCGTGCCCTGCCCTGCCCTGTGCCCTGCCCTGCCCCCATGCCCCCCCTGCAGCTGTGTCTGTCTGGAAACATACCGCAAATGATATGCATGCATGAAACTGCTCTGGAATGTACCCGAAACACACTGTTTTCCTGGGTACATGATGGAAATGGCACGAAAATGTCTGTGCCGTTTCCATGCCATTTCCGGTTCGTTTTAACTTTTCGAGCATTTTGTGGTGGTTTCTGGTGGAGCAGGTACTTTAAAACAGCTAAAAAAGGTTAATACATTAAAAAAAACCAAACTTCTAGAACACTCTATTTTAAAGCTATATAAACACAATACATATCGTTGTGTCAATGAATACTATATTTTTCAAGTGTTTATCTTATATAGATTAAAAATGACTATTATGCGTTTCAGTATATATATTTATATTTTTTATAATATATTGTACGGATGTTTCCATTCTGTTTTGTTTCCAAGGTTTTTTTGAAAATCCACATTTCTGCATTTCGAACCAGTTTCCATTTCTGCTTCTTGGCAACTTAGCATCATCTTCAAGCCCATCATGGGATCATTCTCATCCATAGACACCTTGTTTCTTTGCATTGCTTGGGTTCTTTGTTGTCTATTGGTTTTCTGCTTCTTCTATTTGTGCAAGTCACCTTCTCCTTAGTGAGGCCTGTTTTACCTGTCTTTATCATTTCGGTGACCATTTCCATCACTGTCCTCACCTCCTCTGAGGGAAGGATCTGTATTTGTCATAGTGGCTGATGTTCCTGTGGCATGGTGGATTGGTGGCGTCCATGTTGTAGATGGGTCGAGGATTGGTCCTGATGATGACAGTTGTTTCTTTGAGCCATCTACATCTGTGAGCTGGTTGATAGCTTCTTCTCTTTCCACTGCTCGTGACTTCGTGTATTGGCTTACATACTTAAGAGGCCAAATCTTGGAGTCAGTAATACATCAACAAGATTACACAAGGATGTTGCTGACAGATTCAGGATGGAGACTAGTTTTTGAAAAAAGATTGCTGAAAAGGCTGAGTATCATGGATTGCAGCTGATGTTGCAAGTAGATATGCTTGTAAAACAGCTGCAACAAAATGATTAAAAATGGCAGCTCAAAATTTCAAATTGAAAAACAGAGTAGCATAGGTAGAGGATTAGGTGGAAAATCATAAGCAACATTTTAGAGTATTCTTGAATGATTGGAGATTGAAATCGATGAAGCATTCTAAAATTTTCAGAAAGCACGTGTTTAGAAAACTTGAGCATTGAGAAAGACAAAAATCAGAATTAGATTCCAGGATTGTGCATCCAAGGCTGAAAAAGAGAGCCCTACGAAGGCGATTGAAGCTGCTGAAAAAGTTTACAAAATTACGAGATCAGATTTTTTTGTGTAAGCAGGGTAGGGCCCCACAGAAGGGTTGGTTCACATTCCATGTCAACTTCACACTCCTTGCCACAGTCCAAGTCAACATCATCAATAGGACCCTTAGCATCCAGTTTATGATCCTATTCCTTTATATGGACCCCATACTTCTCATTGTTAGTGATGCCAAATAAACCAGAGAGAGTTATGGCATTATGGGTTTATATCATTGTATGTATGCACAACCGTGAATATAGAATGTTAATAAGGGAAAGATCATATGAGATGTGGCGTGTATATGAAATCTATTCAGACTTTTGGTTTAGTGATGGTGATGGTAGAGTTACATGTGTATTGTTGTAGTCAACCGACATACCTATGATGTTCTATCCTCTATTTATTTAATAAGTTGATGTGTTCTATATTTTCCAACACAGTTTCTATTGAGAAATTTCTCTCCGAGTCTATTATGAATATGTTGGAGATCATCTAATTACAGTGCTGACTAATGAAAATTTTCCTGTTCTTCCAATATTGTGCCATGTTCATTCCTACATATGATTGTGCATATCTTCTGCAGAGTAGTTACTTGTGCATATGCCATGTGATGTTCTCTGATTCAAGCCGTTTAATGTAAGATTCTAAAGCACCAACCACTATGGGGACAACCTACAGTCGCTCACCAACAAAATATTTCTCAAACATTCGTACAGAATGACTGAAAAGCATTGAACACAAGTGGACAACTTATAGGGATCTGTGAATGGGATCGGTGCTTAGTAGCATAGTGGAATGGCCTACAATCATCAACCACACACACATGGGATAACTTACAGATTTCAACAAGACACAGAACTTTCAGGCAGTGATCAAATTTGAAGGGCTGATCTTAATTTCAAGTTGAAGGTTATATAGTCATCCAACCCTTCCATGATGAAAAGTTGCAAGAAATAGTTGTACTTCAATAGGCAATAGTAAACTAAATACACATTTCATTAAAGAATGACAAATGTTAAATAAAATATGCTCTTCCAATTTTTACAGGATTCAACTTCTTGGACAGGTTTAAACCCCTTGGAAGGAATGATCAAACAAAGTATTGTTGGAAAAATAATGCTTTTGAAAGTGGATTTTTGCATGAAATAAATGATACTATTTTTCCATTACTTATCGGATATGGTTTCTCACATGTATTTGGAGGCTCACAATCCTCATTTTCCACCTTCCAAAATATGTTCAGATTAGTATCTGGATTATGTCCTTCCTTTCAAACTATCAAATATTTTGGGTAATACAATTAAATGGCTTAAACATTAAAAATTAGAAGATAACACTGAATTCTTTCAAGGCCTAGTAATTCCTCTGATCTGACTTTTGAGGGCTATTAGTTTGCAACCAGTAAACACTGTCAAGATATTGTCCTTCCCAGTTGCAGCCACATCGTCAATATAGTATCCTCTTCCCATTTGTATCCTTCTAATACAAAATACACAATAAATCCTTTTATAAAAACTATTCTGCTATGCAAAATCACATTTCTAACATAACTCAATACACAATTTTGTTTTTTTTTATTGTTAAACGCTTTTGACCGGAGCTATGAACCGGAGGGTTGAAGGGGCCCCACCCAAACAAACACAAAGCTGGCTGAAATAATACCAAAAAACACCAAACAAAAGCCCAAAAATGGCCCAGAGGAAGGGACGATGTAAAGGAAAAATTATTTCCCGCCCTGAGGTGGAAAATAATCTGAAATATTAGCTATCCGTCCCTTCTTTCCTTTTCTTTTCGACACCTCATGCCACTTGCCTTGATCTGTTCTAACAATCAGCATATAGTTATTTTCCTCAGCAGTTTCCGCACTATCTGATAAATTGTCTGACTCGGAATCTGATTTTTCAGGTGAATGTCCACGCTTCGTGCCACCTACTACTTCCTTGTTATTCGTTTTCTTTTGCTGTTTTTTTCTCCCCATTCTCATTACTCTCTTTACTTGGTTCCTCCTTGAATGTTGTGGCCGAAACCAAATCTGGACACGAAATTCCCCAACCTATAGCACCCTTCTTAACATTTTTGGAATTTTTGTTAAGCGGGCAAGAGGTGTGTAGATGACTTGGATTTTTGCAGATACGACACCGAAATGTAGTATTCTCATAGTCTAGGGGTTGGATACGTTGCAAATTCCCAAATTTCAAAAATATGTGATCCGGCAGGCCTTTACTCAAATCCACTTCTACACACATTCTTTTTTGATAAGGTAAAAGCTTTTGACCGGAGCTATGAACAGGGGGGTTCTTGGGTCCCCTCCCTTTTACATCATGTATAAAAGATCCGAAAACGACAGGGTGGTTAACAAAGTAGCCATAAAAACCTACCACCTTGATACAAAAACCAATATCTATAATGAAATCAGGGTGATAAGAAATGACATTGTGAAATTATCTCACCCTAGTCCAAAAAACCAAAAACTATATATAATAACTATATTGACAGGCCTTGATGCCGTTAGCCAGATACATCAACAATCTCAGTCTTGGGGCGTAAGATTTCCCCTTCCGCAGGAGCAATTTGGTGGAGCCTAGAGCTGCTGCAACGAACAGGAGCTTGCTGCTGGGAGACCTGAAGGAGAAGAGTGTATGCCGATACACCACGCTCTCGAAGGCGAGTCACCCACGGGGGAATCGGACCTATAGACCTGTCTAGCTCCTCCAAATCGAGTTGAGAGATGGAAGCACCTTTCATCGCCTTGGATCTGCATTTCATATGTACTGCTATAGCAAACCTCCACAGTACCTTGTTTCCCCCCTGCAATTCTTGAACCAGCTCCTTGTCCACCCCTTTCGAGCTCACATCTACCCCATTGAGCATGAAGCAAGAAGGCAAACAAAACCCCTAAACTGCCTCTTCTAGCCCGACCAAGTGGCGGGGAAGAATGAAATGATGGGCGATATTAACTTCCTCAGCTTTGTCTTCACCAATCAATAGTAGGTGTGTCACAAACAGAGAAGTGATTTCTGCATTGACCCGAGGGCGTCCTAAGCTCTGAAGATAATCAATCCCGATAATGGCCTCAATGGCCCTGCGAACCTGGATGGAATCATGTTGAAACACATTTTTCAACCGGGTTTGCGTGACAGGCCTGTAGAACACCATTTCTTGTGTTTCGCCCCTAAAAAAAGACCAGGAAATGGTCATTCCATATTGAGAGAGCAAATTTCGCAGAAGCTAGAGACAGATAGGCAGGATGAAGCGAAAGAGGGCAAAAAAGAACCATTAAATTGAATGCCGCACGAGTTGTTTACGTTTACCTTGCTACGTGAGAGAGTGCATCATTATCCAAAATGGCGGCCAGACCCGGCCACTCACCGTAGTCATTGGTTGAAAGGGAAAGGGGGCTTTGAGATACACTGAAATTGGCAAGGAAATCCGTAGCTTGATTTCCTTCTTGGTAAATGTGATGAATTTCCCACAAAGCCAATTTGGAAAGCCAAAAAATTGCATTGGATATGTAAAAGTCGAATGTCCAATTTGGGGCTCTGCCTTTTTTGATGGCTTGAGTAATGATCATTGAATCCCCTTCGACAAGGAGATGGGAGATGCCATTTTGCACTGCTAGTTTGATGCCAAAAAAGAGAGCTTGTGCTTTGGCTTGATTACAGGTTCCATTAGGCAAGTGGAAGGAATCTGCACAAAACAACTTACCTGAATCATTTCGAAGAAGACACCCCGCCCCCGAAAGTCCAGTGTTCCCCTTGGAGGTCCCCATCGAAATTCAATTTACAAAAACCAGGGGGGTGGAAAACTTTGGATGGTAAACGCTTTTATTATATACCAGAGCTATGAACTGGAGTGATGGAGGAGCACTTTCTCTAAGTGGGACATGGGGGTGGGCTTGGGTCCTTAATGTCCGTCGAGTGATCCGCATTCAAAGTGCCCCACTATGTTCCGCTTGGTCCATATGGAGAAGCTCGACCCCTACCTCAAGGTGTCCCCATGGCTACTTATTGAAAGCATCCAATGAACTCAATGGGAATGGAACTTGAATTGATGATTACAAACTACTTGTAACTCACCAATAGCCCAAGACCTTGAGTTCTACAATTAAAAAGTGGTTTGGGATAACTCTCGTGTCGTGATGCCAAAACATGCCTCGTCACATGGAACACATTCTACACACATTCTTGCAAAAGTGCACATTCCGGATTGAATTTGTTCCATGTCCTCTTTTATAAATTTACCCAGAGCATTTCCGATATCCGCCAAGGCATACTAGAGATGCAAGGGTAAGTTGGGTAACCTTACCCAGACCGACATTATTGTGATTGGGTGTGTATTAGGATCGAAATCCGGGAACCACAGTAACATACAAACCAGCGTTACCCCAAAACCAGGGGCCCTCAGATAAACTACTTCTGATAATCCTCATTATCTCTGAAATGAACAATGAAAAAACCCTTTGAACATAATGAAATTTCACACACACTTGTCCAGTTCTCAAACACCCATTGATATAGGTAGTTTCTGGCCAAAGACCATTAAATCTGCCTATATTAGCATCCTCTGACAGAGTCTTGAGATATGCATCTACAGCTGGGTTTTTTATCTCCAAATCAAAGTCTTCCTCAGCCAAATCGACCAAGAAAGCCTGTTTGCTGGCTCCTCTTCCCCCAATAGACCCCAACGCCTCTTTGAATGAGGACGGAGAGGGGGTGGATCCCCTGTCTTGACTGATTTTGCCTCCTCCAGCCTGAATCGTTGCCCTAAATCCACCTCCCGAGCCCTTGCCACCTGCTGGGATTCTATTCGGCTCTAGTTTGTTTCCTTTAAGACTTGCCACGTTGGCTGTGGTTGAGTCTTCCTTCCTCTTGCCGCTTCCATTTTTTCCCTGATTTCCTTCACCTCCATGCGGGCTTGATTTCTGCCCATTCCCCTTCTCGTCGCTGTGGTTAGGGTTTCTTCCCTCCATCGTCGGCCGTCCCTTCGCTAAATTTAGAATAAGAATCCAATGCAATACACAATTTCCACACCCAGATCAGGCAAACAAAAATTATAACAAGATACTAGTTGAGCATAAGCTGCAAAATACATATCAGGCGTTTTTGTGTATCTGATAGTATGACTACAAGTAATGCGTATGTCAGCACAAAGACTATGATCTACAACTTACATCTACAGTTTCATTTGTTGCTATGATTGTAAATTCTACAGGAGTGTAGCGCCGAGAGTTATTTAAACCCCTAAAGATGTACAAACAATAAAATCCCCATTGATTTCAGTGAAGGCAGAAGTTGATGAGATAGTCAGCTCCAAAACATTTAATGAGGTTGGTGTAATTCTCATGCACGTAATTGTAAGCTCTAGGATAGATATAGTTAGAGAGGCGAGAGAAAGTAGTGGGTTTTCACATCTAGAGATTGCCATAGGAGCTCATATAACAACACTAGCTAAAAACAAAGCACACACTTTTACAAGCCATGAGGTGGCCGTGTTCATTCTTTGCATGAAGAGAAGGCATGCGATTCAGGTTCAAATCAGTGATGCAATCTGTGTATGTGCATTTGGTTGAGCCTTTGCAAGGAGACATGGTGATGGGAAGGTTGTAACCATTCATGAGGATGAGAGAGTAGAAATACTAGGCGTCGAGGTTAAACTCCTCAAGCGTTGTGGGTGGCATGTCTTTGGCACGGTTATAGGATAGTTGATGCAGGAGCATCAACTCAAGTGTGTATACATGGATGGCAACATCAAATTTCGGTTTGTCAGGTATGGTCATGAGTCTTAGATGTCAATAGGAGTCTAAATGTGTTACTAGTTTTGTTCTTGGCCTTTCTAAATTTAAATTGTACACTTTCCCTCCGCAAGTGTAAATTGAGTCTTGAAGGCCATTTTTGGCTTGTCATTGGTGTTTAAAGGGATTCTTCTAGCTTATAAACCTTGCAAAAAGGATGAAATGGGGGTACAGTGGGTTGTATTAGGTCCTTCCATGAGTTAGAAGTCTTAATTCAATGATAAGGAGTTGTGTCTTGAGGTCTCAAACCAAAAAGTTCCATTGTATTTAGACTTAATCATGTAATTAAGAAGGTGAAAGGCTTCCATTCGGTGGAAAACTGAAAACAAAGGTATATAAGTCTTATGGAACTGTTTTCCCTCTCATTCCATCCGGATGAGAATCAAGATTTGTAATGTTTCAGGAAGAATATTGAAGGAAAATTCAGGGTAAGACTGTTTTTGGCATGTTTCTTGACTGGGTTGAGTATGCATGTAATGATTCTTGCTATCAGAGTTGGGTAAGAAGATAACTCAGAGCATAGACAAGTCATTTGAGTGTCTCTATATTGATTTTGTAACATATATTTGTAAATATCTATATACATTTGTGTATGCCTCTCTGTTTTGCATGATTTGTACAGTCTTTGGATGGCATGATAAGCAAGTGTACACATGATCCAAGCTTGGATCTTATGGAGACAGGGGTTTCAGTCCTCTTAAGGTGATTGTGTCTTTGTAGTAATTGAAATCTTTGGTGCCGCTAACGTTGGTTTGATATGTGAATTCTGTGGAAGCATTGTGGAAGGGAGTTGAAGAACAAAGTTGAGTCTATCATTGAACTGTGACAAGAAAGAGGAAATAGCATGGCCTGAGAATACTGTGAATAGTTCAAGAAAGTATGTTCTTTAATGATTTTATGCTGAAGGAACGTGTACAAGTAGGCTAGCTAATATCCTTCAAAAATTTGTGATCCCTGTTCAGAGGAAGTAGAGTAAGTCACAGGTTGGGTTTTATAATGAATGAATACAAATCACACTCACTGTCAAGATTTATAAGTGTGACACAGAGGCATGAATGTGTATTAATGATTGGAGTCCATAGAAACTACATAAACTTGGAGAGAAAATCATTCTTTCATTGGAAACCCTAGTTGCCAGTATAAACCCTTACATGCACAGTATAATTTTGATAGGAAAGAAAATAAGCTAAAGATTGGGGAAGTATCACGAGCTACTGTTAAGATTATCTTCTTTATGGTGTTGAAACAGGTAATTTTGTAAAATCTTGAGCCTTAAATCGATTATCAAGTGAAATTATAGTCAAATTAAACTTCTCGGGCTAGACTTTGTGTTTCAGTTAAGGAATTGCTAGGGCATGAGTTTAGGAGCACCTAACCAAATTATTCTTGCCTGAGAATGGATACTATAATGAGAAGGTGTAGTAAGTGTTCCAAGAAAAATTATTTAATTCCATTGGGCATTTTCTTAGAATTTAATGACACTTGGCTTGAAGATTGAAAATTACAGTGAGAAGGCTAATTAGAGGAGCTCCTATACAAAGGAAGTACTAGTTATAGTTAGAGTTGGCTCTTGAATTTTTCTGCACATCTCAACCCCTCTAATGGGTGCTCAAAATGCTACTCCTTTCATATTGAAGTCCCCCAGAAGAGGTACTGTACATGACAATTTCCTGTCAAAGACCTAGTGAGGGTTTGAACCAAAAATACAAACAGGGAGGTAGAAGCAGTTCTACAAAGAATTAGCCCCTCAAATTTTAGTTACATATCTAGGGTGATAAGAGGCTTATAATGGAGTCTATCTCATAAGTACCCCTATAAGGCTATACCTACATATGAGTCTAGCATGCATGAACTAAAGAAGGAAGGACAATATTGATAAAGAGGATAATGTGAACATTTTAGTTGCTTGGAGTATATTTCTATGTTGAATCTAACTCTGTTGTGGATGGTGTAGCAAGAGACAAGTCATAAGAATCATTAACAAGACCTAAACACAAGGAACATATTTGAATCCCCAAGGAGCTAGAAGAGGTAGAAGAAGACTGAAGTGGACTGAGGGTAAGTGATCATCTTTTGATTCACAGACTTATGTGCATACTGATCTTGGATTGTGCGATGCTTAAGAATCAGGGTGAGGCTTTTGTAGGACATCGAAGGTGAAGTTTGTCAGGTAAAACAAAAAAAAAGTCATTATACGATTATATGAGATCCTTATTGCAGAGATAGGAATTAGTTGAGACCGAGAACCCGTGTATGTCCGTCCGTACCTGGGACTTTGCCACACTTCTGGATGTTTCAGTCTCGTACCAGGACTCAAACCTGTACCGGGTATGTTCGTACATGGGTTGGGGCACCCATGTGGCTTATCTGGGTATATGAACCGGTAACCCCAGATTTGCCATGACCATTCATAGGAAGCAACAATCAAGAAGGAGCAACTATGGCAACCCCATATTCAATCCGGCCATCTGTAGAAAGAAACAAGCTTCAAAGGAGCAACCATGAACCTCATATTCAACTTACCATATCAATAGAGCGATGATCGACAAGGCATGTCGAGGAATTATACGAAATCTGCCATTTGCGAGCAGTGGCTTTCTGATGCTCGGTTGGATACTGGGCTACACAGAGTGCTTTGTATTTGTTCAACATAATCATCTTAGTAGAAAAAACACCTCCTCCTTCGTAAACCACGATATAAGTTGCTAAACAATATGCAAATTTCAATCAACCCAGTACTACCAAACTCTATGAACCTGAATGTTAGCAAAATATAGGGAATTCTTACCAAAAATAAAGAGGAAGAGGAGGAAGGCAGCAAGATGGACAAATTTGTCCCTATTTGGGTTGACTGAAAAGAAAAGAAAGATGGGTGGATTGACATTTGCCACGAGGAATGATGGAGGGAAGAGTTTTTTTTTTTTTGTAACTCTGTATATTCACATTCATTGCTGTGAAGCTAAATTATTATGAGTACATACTACACACATAACCAATAAATAGAGCGAGATAAATAGTACTACTAGGGTAGTTTTTGGGACAACTCTTGAGGCCTATCAAATAAACACCTTAGGATAATGTAACATCTGCTTCCCATTTGTAGACGTTCTTTTGAATTTTTTTTGTCTCCCTTTGTAAATGACATTTGAATTCAAAACATTATTTATTTTTTAACTTGTGATTTTTGAATTGCAGTTCTAAGTTCTAGGATGCTTTTGAAACCCTTGGAAGGGCTGAGAAAGGTTCAAGTTTGATCACTGCTAACATGCATCAGCCATTTATATATGAATCAGCAAAGGTATATTAGCATTTATAACAATAAAACTTCAGCATAATAGCATTCAGCTACCATAAGTTCCAGTCAAAAGCTTTTAATTGTAGGCCAAAATTAATATAGTCAACTTAACTATTGCTGATCCCAGATATGTACATTGTAGCCGCAATCTATAGTGTCAATTCTCGTAAAAAAAACCATCAAATCAATAATAATCAAAATAAACCTTTGTAGTTGACACTGGTTAACTTGCTTCTCTCTCTCTCTCTCTATATATATATATATCATACTTTCAAAAATCATGATTTATCAGCGATAAATCATTTGCCTTCATCAAAACGATTAAACTTCTGAAAAATTGCGATTTGTGTTATCCCGATAAATCGCGATAAAATATCCTGCAAAATCGTTGAAAATCGTGGCTAAAATCGGTGAAAATTGTGGGGAAAAACGTGGCCTAGGGTTAAATACAAAAATAGACCAAATCGATTTGTTTTTTAATGCTGTTTTCTCTTTCCACCAACTCGTTTTTGCTACTGCGACTTGCATTTACTCAATCTGGGTTCATTCAACGTCGGTAGGAGGGCATTCGACGTGGGTAGGACTCAGGAGGGCACGCAAGTTCAGTTCACGGCAGGTTCGTGGCAGGTTTGTGGTCATTTCGTGCCCATTTTCCAACAGTTCGTGGCAATTCCGTGCCCATTTCTTGCTCATTTCCAACAGTTCGTGGCTTCGTGCCCTAGCAGGTATTAATAGTAAATACTAAATACAGTAATAGTAAAACTAAAAATACAGTAATATTAAATTATTACAGTAAAAATAAAAATATTGTATATTAAGTATTAATATTAATACTGTATAATAGTATATTAATGTATATTAATATTAATACTGTATAATATATATTAACATTGTTTTTACATTTAATTTAAATATATTTTATGAATTTAAATGTTTTTAAAAGTAGCGATAAAGTTGCCGATTAATGCCGTTTTTTTGCCGATTCATGATTTTCGATTCAAAAATTGGCCTGCCGATTAATCCCGATTTACGATTTTTTGAACTATGATATATATAGAGCTTAGACCAAAGGGTTCCATTAAACAACTAAATTAGGGATCTGACCATAGATCCAAACGGTTCTATCAATTAGGGATCTGACCATAGATCCAAACGGTTCTATCAAACTTCAATTACAGATCAGATCTTAGCCTTGAATGGTTCCATTGGGCTTAGTTATCGATCAACGATTAGACCTGATGGGTTTAAAATTTAATCATTAGAGCTAAATACAAACCAGAGGATAGCTCCAAAGGGTTATATCATCCCATCTCAATTGTAGATAAGAGGTTAGGTTTGCATCACATCGAAGGATATAATCATATATCCATACAAAGTACAAGCTGCAATTGATCCATAAAAACTACACCAGCATTTAATTGATAGAAAGTAAAACAATATCGAATCCATATAAAGCACAGTAGTATTTAATCCATAGAAAGTACAACAGCATTGAAGAAAGTAAACAGCACATTCAGGTCATTTAGTATTGTCAAATAACCTTCAGTTCAGCCAATAACATTTATTGCTGGTCAAAGAACCTTTAGATTGGCCAAATTCAGTTAAACATTCAAAATACATAGTCCACATGCCTCACTGATGTCATCAATCAGCAAAAGTTGTTTAGTGGTCAAATTAACATTATCTTACCTTGCTGAATTCAGAATCTTTATTGCTGATGTCATTTTTTGGTTCCAAAGGTAGCCCCCCTTCTTTACTGCAGGTCCCTTTCATTAAATAAGGTTTCTTTCTCCTGATTATAGATTTTTGAATGCCTTTTTGAAGGCTGATATGGCTGTCAATAGTCTTGCCAGCTATTATTAAATAATTAATGTCAGGTTGTTGACCATGAACCCAATCAGTAAAAATGAGTTTGAAAATAAAAAAGTAATGTTTTTTCATAATGTTTTCAGATGGTAAGGTCATAGAGGGATTGCTGATCTCACAAATGATAATAATTAGTTCATTAGAAATAGTATGTTACACTAGTGTTGTAATAATATCATCATTTTTCTATGGTCAATGTTGTTTGGCTTGTATACTCCTACTTGGTTGCAGACTACTTTTTATGATTTTAAGCTAAGATATCGATACAGCAGAAAACAGGGCATAATACATATACGGTATGAATATGGCTACGGATATGTCCAGGATAGTATTAGAATAGAAGGCTTATAAATTAGCATCAAGTTAATATTATTTGTGTATTGACTAATACATGGCTATAACCACTTGAACCATTTTGTAACCATCTCTCACATAATAAAATGACAGACACATTGATAATGTGTGCATTCCAGTTTATCTTCATTTGTTCTTTGTACTTTCTGATCTTTCTTTATTCTTTTTCTCTCCACATTTTAATATTGGTATCAGAGCCCTTGATGCTCAAAGGGATCTACAAACTGAGGAGAAAGAGTAGGAAGAAATATTTAATGTATTTTCAAATGCATCTAGGGCACATGACAAAAGTTTCAAGTTTTGGCAAAACACAAAAAACGTTAAGGAGATTTCTGAAAACAATCACAAGTTTCAGGTTTGAGAGAAAATTATATAGCGTTGAACTCGGTCGTGAGGTTGTTAGGAAGGTTACTTTCTAGAAAAGCGAGGAAATCGAGGGCACATGGAATTTGGAAGAGCAAAATAAAGAACAAAAACAAAGTCATGAACATAGTCAAGGGAAGCAATGGAATTTCAAAGGGAAAAATAAAGAACAAAAAGGAAATCGCGAACATAGTCGAGGCCAAAATAAAGAACAAAAACACAATCGCGAAATGGCTCATGAATACAAGAGAAAACATGAATAGTTTACAGTTGTGTGAGGGCTTTTTCGAAGAGAAAAAGGGAGAATATTATGAATCACTAACAGTCGTGCCACGAAATACACACATTTTAGTGTTTTGTACACAGAGAGGCTGTAGAAATGGAGAACTCATTGTTGAATATCCAAACTATTTGGATGTATTCGTAGGGCCATTTGAAGAGGCTTGAACAAAATTGATAGGATAGCTCATAACCCAAAGCAGTAAGGAAAGGAATAACCATAAACAAATATTGTGGACATAATTAAATTGTTTCTTTTCTTTTTTTCTCTTGTTTTTTATCACTGTGCTTGTTTTGGTTTCCACCTCCCAATTATAATGATTTGTTTTTATGACCCAACAACATGTGGGGTTGACTGCTATTACTATCCTTTGATATATGTAAACACCTTAATATTTTGTATGTGATGAACATGCCTGGCAGATTGTAAACACCTCAGGAATATTTCCATGCTGA
Organism: Taxus chinensis; assembly: GCA_019776745.2. Taxonomy (NCBI): domain Eukaryota; kingdom Viridiplantae; phylum Streptophyta; class Pinopsida; order Cupressales; family Taxaceae; genus Taxus; species Taxus chinensis. The sequence continues at coordinate 598,336,861 of CM034155.1, read as the reverse complement.
AACTACAGATAGATACAGCCGGTTGTAGGCAAGATGTCAATCAAACACAGTAAAGGAGTGTTTTTAAACATGTCTGGCTTCAAATACTTAAAATGCATTGATAACCTGGACTCACAATCTGTCATTATTGAGCAAGTAAAATTGTAAGTACAGTCGTGAAAGGCCAGAAAATCCAGTCGCGAAAAGGCAGAAAACCTACTTGAAAAGGTAGAGAACCTAGTCACGAAAAGGCAAAAACCTAGTTGATGCCAAGGAAAGAGAAGAAAAGTTGAACATGAGGAAAAAAACAGCTGTCCAAGGAAGAAATCACGATTTTTAAGTTTGTTATTAGGGCACGGTCCAATCGAAGACTATCACTTTCATTTTGCTGCATTAATTTGTGGTTCAGAAATTAAATTTGGAGTGAAAAATCGATGACAAAGTCACCATTTCTAGCCTCATGTACAATCTGAGGTCTCTCATCAGACAACCAACAAAAGTCAATACTATAGTAGATGACGAAGATGCCAAAACTATTTTAGTAAACAACCTGCCTTCTAAATACAAGGTAAAACATATAGACAATTCAAATAAAGTTGATTGTTGAAGATCCACCAAATGCTGAAAGTGATGAAGAACTCACTAATAGAGAATACATATTTTAATAGAAGCCCCACACTTTGAAGAAAATAAGGGGTCCAGTGTAGGTAAAACTTGGCATGGATGGCTGCCTAGATAGTTTGGGAGTCTGTGGATTTTGATAATTTACCCTTACGAGGGTCATGAGACAACTTGATGGAGCACTGGTGGGAGTAGCTCAATATGGATGGTTGTCTAACAATTCGGTTTTCCAACAATTTGGGAGATTCTATAATTTGGGAGTTCGGGAAGGTGGAATCAAGGAACTCGGGAATTCAGTTTGGGAACGACACCTTTACTAGGGTTAGGGAGGTAGCTTGATAGAGTTCCACCCGGTCAAAGAATTATTTTCAAAGGAAAAAGCTTCTGAAGAATGTGTGGTTTTGATTGGTTATGTTACTTTAATCTTATGTCCGTATGTTCTATAGTGTAAGCCTTAAGAGGGGGTATTAGAATATAGGGCTTATAAATTAGAGTCAACTTAATATTAGTTATGTATTAACTAATAAACGGTTGTAACTACTTCAACCATTTTGTAACCATCTCTCACATAATAAAATGTTCAGGTTTCTCTTCATTCGTTCTTTGCACATTCTGATCTTTCTTTATTCTCTCTCACCACATATTCTAACAAACATGGCCTAGACGGGCCAAATATGGACGTATTAGAATATAAGGCTTATAAATTAATGTCAAGTTAATATTAGTTGTTTATTAAGTAATAAACAGTTGTAACTACTTCAACCATTTTGTAACCATCTCTCACATAATAAAATGATAGACACACATTGATAATGTGTGCATTCCGGTTTCTCTTCATTCGTTCTTTGCACATTCTGATCTTTCTTTATCCTCTCTCCCCACATATTTTAACAGATACAACATGGATGGGCCGGATACGGATGTAGCTGGACTGTTTAGGACATATCCTCCATGTATCTTGGGCAAAAAACTAAAATTTTAATTTTTTTTCTATTCTTTTCAACAGTAAAACATAAAATGATCCAATTTTTTTCTTGAAACACTGTGAAACCCTAAAATGTCAACATGGTTTGAATCTTTACGTGATCATCCTATTGATCTCGGGAACAAATATGACCAAGAGGGTACAATCACAATTGACCCAAATAACGCTCTATCCTACGTTGCCAGGATACGCCATGACCCCCCACGAATCCTGTCTGATACACATCCGGCACGGATATGGATACGGATACGCCACAGGTACGTGTGGGTACCTCTCGGATACGTCATCACGGATCCGTGACATATCCAGGAGGTACCCACACGTCCCTGTGGTGTATCCCTTCCTAAATACGTTTTTTAAGGGTTTTAATTCATTTTTTTTTTTTTAATATTTTGACTTTTCTAATCACTAAAACCGAACCCTAAAAATAAAATGAATAAAATAAACCACTCTAATCACCACAAAAAGCTATAAAAAGCAAGGAGGGGAGAGTGGAGTTAATGAGAGTGGAGCTAGCGCAAGTGGCACACCTGAACTTGATTTTGAGAAAAATCTAGATGATATATTCTAGATTTGTTTGTATTCCTATATCATATGTATGGCAGCCACATGAACAATGAAATGTAAAATCTTAAGTATGTTGTATGTTTTGAAAATTTGAACATGAATCCTAGTATGTTTTTCAAATTTCAAGTTTTGTTCGTATTCATGTTCACATGATATTCGTATATCATATGTATGGCAGCCACATGATCAATAAAAATGCAAATTCTTAAGTATATTGATGTATTACTATTTCAGTTTTTTATGGACTAAAAAATGAGTAAAATGAGTAGATGTACATATATATATATATATGTTATTTTTTTAATTTATCCAAGACGTATTGTACCCAAGGGTTTTTTAAAATTGATGTATCCGCATATCGTACCCATACCTGTACCGATACTTGTACCCGTATCCTGGCAACATAGGCTCGATCTGATCTTCTGCAGATATTCATTCCTGGACAATGAATGATTGTGTGAGTAAATCTAAATTCCACCACCAATCTGATTTTCAGTTTTGTGCTGCTATTAAACCAGAAAATAAGATCAGTAGCTCTTGATGTACATGCATCTTCTTTTTTAATGATCACATGAAGATTCAGACCCGGCTACATCCTCTTGTAAACAAATTAAAGTTGAACCCTAATTTGGATGTAATAATAAAATTTGATATTTATCATGACATTTGTGACTTTTCATTTGGCATTATATAAACTATGAGTCGTGTTTTGTGGTTATTTTGTATTTTATATGCATATTATGCATTTGACTCCTCTTTATTAGGCTAGAATTTATATATTTTTAATTCTTTATATATTTTTTGTATTGCTGTATTCAAAGACGTATCCGTTGGGCAGGGGAGCGTGGGGGCCGGGTGGGATCGCCATATCCACGTATCGGATTCTTTGTATTCGTAGTATCCGAAACATAATGGCTGATGACATCTCTGTTAATTGCAGGCCTAATTTGTGACTAAGAACAACTACTTCCTTCATGATTATAAGGCTTTTGGAAATATTCACTTTAAGTTTTATCTAATTAGTGTATTGGAAACTTTCATTTTTGTCTTACCAGGCCCAGTGGTAAGGTGGCCCCCTCTTTTGTTGTTTTGTGCTGTTGATGGTTTGTCTTGTTAATCTTTTGTAAAGTGACTTCTTTTTTCCTTATTGGGTACTCCATATGGGCTCCACTACCTTGGTCCAAGGTCTCATCTAATTTTTCATGGATCATATTAACTGCCTTGTACATGTAACATGAAAGCTCTTGGAATTGCTTTTTAAAAAGAAAAGAAAAGATGGAGGCTATACATCATACCCTGTGTAGATACCTTGAATGATTTTCCCATTCACTTGTTTCGAAGTTTTCTCATGCTTTCTGTTTGCTAAATCTCAATTGCTTTTCTTGAAAGATGACAATCTTTTAATATTACCTAAGACTCTGGGACGGCAAAAAATTTCCAAAATTTCGGGACAGCGGGGGGACAGTTATTAAAATAATATATAAAATTACAAATATTAAAAATATACATATAAATTTTAGAAATTTTATGAATAGCAATTCATTTTTATATATCAGTCCACCATGTGCATAGAGTCCACGTCTAGACATCCATATTAAAAAGTAAAAACTCAGCAACATACATACAGCTGTACTAATGTTATGTGGTCATATAATTTTTAATATTAATATGTATGCTGCTGGTTTTCATAGTATGTTGTGACAGTCCACCATGTGCATTTGTGCTCGAAAATTTCTGTATTCGTATATCACTCTTGATTCTTAATATGTCTTTGTAATGCGATACAGTCGGGTTATGGTTAACCGGTAAATGTTTTTAAAGAGAAAACAACAAAGAAATTAATTAATTTTTTTTAAAAAAAAAGTGAAAAGTCGTTTAAAGAAAAAAAGTGTTTTAAAAGTGTTGTTGACGTCGGGGATGTCTGGACGTCCCCAGGACATCTCTCAACCATCCTGGGGAGGTATAGACGTCCCTGACGTTCCCCTCCTGTCCCAAATGTCCCCAGGACACTTCCTGCATTCGTCCAACGTCCCCGGGATGTTTCCCTTGCAACACAGAAGTTTGGAAATGCGGAGGAAACGTTTACTCCACGTTTGGGAACTCTGGGATTTAGGGGGGACGCGTCCCCGCGTAACACTGCAATCTTTTACTTGCTGGGGGTTCTGCTCTCTATGGTAAGTCTTATTTTTGCTATTCTTTTCACTTCTGCTTTGTCCTCAAAAACCTTCCCCTTTTCAAGTTTATGGCACCACATTGATCTCCTTTCTTGAAAATTTCTACTTGAGAATACTCTCGAGATTTTTCCCCGCTGTCTTTCATATTCCCAAGCTTTGACAAGGATTTGGACTATCTTCTATTCCTTCACCTATGTTAGAAGTTGGGCATTCTTATAAACTTCTCAAGAGGGAGCTGAGCACTTCCTTCAAATGAAAGATTCAAAACTGAGAGAAGTCAAGTATATACATAAACTCCATTTCTCTTTATAGCCACTCTTGAAAAATCAATCTCCAAAAATATTTCCATTCTGCCGATGACTTCAATTCAAAGTTTTCAGTTGATTGTTATCGTTCCTCATATTTGTGTAAGTTGAACTATCAATCAGTCATACTTGCGATAATATGCTCTTCTTAATGCAAGTGTTCAAGGAAATATTCTTCCTCTTTGGACCATCTAGATAAGGGAGTTCTATTATTAATAATCTGGATTAGATCCTAATTTAAGCAGAAGTCTGAAATCGAAACCTGAAAGGGGAGTAGCTATTCAAAGTGTACGCTTCCTAGTTTCTGAAGGCTGGCCAAATAGAATTGCTGCATTTTCAAACTCAGCAGCTCTCTCAGGATAGGACATTGTTGATTCGGTGAAGTCAAAGGGAATCATTGTATTCAGCGGAGTCAGGATAGGACAATTCTAGGTATTGCTTCTTTGGTCTGTGTATACTTTTTTCCCCTAGAAACTATAGATGTGGGTACTGTTCTTTATTTCAGTAAACATTGGAAATATATAAGTATTATAACTCTTACAGGAGTATGAACGTACATCTTTCTGAGCATTCATTACATATGTGGTTTACAAGAATGGCAATTTTTTTGCTAATCTACTTTTTATTTCTAAAATTGGTCTCTTAGGCAGGAGCACTTGATAAACTTGAGGCATTTACAAGTTTCAACGGACCTGATTTCTACGGCCTTCCTCGTAATACATCTGTCATCACCATGCAGAAGGTTTCTTGGCAAGTACCAGAGGAATATAATTTTAGTTTCGGGACAATTGTCCCAATGTCTAGTGGCCAGACATTGGAGTGGCGTACAGTTGATTAATCAGGTCAGCAAATTCCTAACACATATACTTGTTGCTTCTCATTTGGCATATGTAGAAACATATATTGGTGTAAGTTAAGACGCATTTTAGAACACCCTATAAATATCAAGGTATATTTGAAATCTTTACCTGTTTAAACTTTTCATTTATTGGAATTTTACCACTGTACTAGCTCCTAAGCAAGGGAAATATGTTTATTAGAATAAAGGGAGCAAAAACCACCAAACTGCTCATGAAAAATGTAGGGAGCCGAAATGTTTCTGCTTTTTATCAGAACGGAGATCCAATAATCAGGTTAGGGCATGTAGTGGTATCAATATTATTAATGTGCTGGAGTATAATAAATGAGATATGATCACTAGTTCTAAGACATTGGTACTTTGGTATGAACTTTGTGGTAAATCAATAGTTTATTAGGTACGTCAAGGGACTTAATTGGACATATTTGAAAGTTAGCAAGTATATTTATTCTCTAAAATTGCGAGCAGCTTTTTTTTTTTAATATGTCGTATGTATGTTTTGCTTGCAGGTCTTTCGGCCACTAAAGAAATGTTGTCACTTTTTAAAAAAATAAAAGCCAATAGTTGTATCAAAGCAAAAAGATGGGTACAACAGACAGATTATTGCTAGGACAAACAGCAGAATCCTGTTTTCAACTCCAGATTTTTAGAAGGATTGCTCATTGAATAAAAGTTAAAACTAATCTGGAGCAGGACAAGTGTATAAAGGATGAGGCCATTGTTCAGTGAGAGGCTATGGGGGAGAAGTTTGAGAAAAACAACGACCAATGTGATGCACCTACTCAATTACTAGAAGGGAAATCAATGAACACGTTTTCTTTTGAACCCTCAGGGCAAGGAAAGGAGCATGGAATTTCCTAAACTTAATATCTCTATGTGGTTGTAGTCACATGGATAGGAGAGGAAATACATCTATGTATTTATTGAATATTTGTTTGAATTTGACGTCTTCTTTGCACTATCATCTCTTTTCGTTGTTTTGTATGATGAATACTACATAACAATGGTTTCTTTTTTTTGGCAAAGAATTTTAACTGGAAGTGCGGATATATGGTATATGCCTGCTGTCTTTGTCTCCATATGCATTTATCCTTTTGCTTTTGTAGTTGTGTGATGTCCTGAGTGAATTGGGATGTCTTACTCGTCCTTCAATTTTGTATAACATCAAAATCTTGGTGAACATTATAATTTTTTTAATGCTCATTTGACAGTTACATGTAACACTCTTTTAGAGTTCAACACTCAGCAATATGCACTATGAAATAAGCACACGTAGTATAGGAAACATCACATCATATAGAGAACACTCTCTTTAACTAATAATCTTCATGATGCACATTATAATCTCTAGGACCTGGACATAGATGGAAATACATCTCGAATCCAACGTATCGGACAGAACTATGTTGTGCGACAGTTGGGGAAAACCACCAACTTATAGAACTGGCTTACTAAACAAATAATGTAACAACTCAGTGCTATAAATATGACATTTTTTATAATTTCAAATTTAGTCTTTATTCTTAACAATGTAGAATGCTTATATTTCGTAATACGTCTATGCCCCTTCAGATTACTCGTCACCCTTGATGATGGCATGTTTTGAATTGGAATATGACATGATAGTAGTGCCTGCTCCATGTTCTACAAAAAGGCAATGTTGAACTAGGAGGTGAAGTCAAAGTGGTTGTGGTGTAATTAGGCAAGATCCAAGAGTCTGGGAAGGTGATGGTAATAGTAATACTAAAGCTTGCTATGAACACTTGTCACTTCCAAGTTTGCATTTTGCAAGGAACTTGGTGGTGGCCTTCTTTTCATGCTTTGCTTGTGCTCCACCCTAATAGTATTGCATTTATTTTCCTTCAACCTTCTTTTCATGCTTCCCAGATCTAAGAGTTTGGGAAGGTGATGGTAATAGTAATACTAAAGCTCGCCTCTTATACTTAACCCAACTTTCTTTTTGCTATGAACGCTTGTCACTTCCAAGTTTGCATTCTGCAAGGAGCTTGGTGGCCTTCTTTTCATGCTCTGACTGTGCTCCACCCTAATAGTATTGCATTTATTTTCCTTCAACATTTTTCCAACTCTACTTCTCAATTTTTTTTCCTGGCTATATCCAGCTTGAACTTTAATGCTTTGTTGGAATCGGCTTTTCCTTCTTCTTTTCTTACTCTTCCTGGTTCTTGTCCTTTTGCAGTACACTTTGATTCTCGTAGTTCATATTCACAAGTTTCCTAAAAATCTTTTGCTATGAAACATATTCCATACAAGTTGTTTTTATCCTTCCCCCTACTCCTGCACCCCTTCCCTGTGCTCCACCCTAATAGTATTGCATTTATTTTCCTTCATCATTTTTCCAACTCTACTTATCAATTTTTTTTTTCTGGCTAGATCCAGCGTGAACTTTAATGCTTTGTTGGAATTGGCTTTTCCTTTCTTATTTTCTTGCTCTTCTTGGTTCTTGCCATTTTGTTGTACTCTTTGATTCTCGTAGTTCACATTCACAAGTTTCCTGAAAATCTTTTGATATGAAACATATTCCATAAAAGTTGTTTTTATCCTTCCCGCCACACCCCCACCCCCCCAAAAAAAATCACTTCAACACAATTTCCAAATCAAACTCTTCCGAGACTTCAGCGTGCCAACTTGGTAGAGAAGTACTAGGACAAGTCCCCCCTCCTACAAGGAAGAAATTGTGTTCAATGAATGACAAGTGTGTTGGCCTGGAAAAAGACTTGAGCATGGCCACCATCACTCTAATCTCCCACATGTTTGTAAATCAAAACCTAGTAGGTCTGGTATGAAGGTAGGCCTGTTCGGGCAGGCACCATTTGACGTTCATCACCATAAGGGCATTACTAATTTGGGACTCCAACCAACTCTCCTCAACTGTCTAGCCCAAAACCAATATAGTAAATAATTCATTCAACAATTACAAGAATATTAGGTTGGACTTACGTTGAAGTGAAAAAGAACTGTTCTTTTGTCAACCCAGTTGATGCATATTATTGCATGGAATAATTTTTTATTGCATTAGGTTCAATGTATCAAGATTCAATAAGACACTTTGTGCTTAGGAATTCAATTTCATGAAAAATTTAAGGTGCATTTTCCAAAATTTGACACACTGCATAATCTGACGAGTTCTAGGGGTAGATCAAAGTGCATTTATACTAGGTTTGACACACTGCATTGGGGAAAAAGGCTGATATAGTTTCCATCAGTTGCTCGCTGCATTGGTGTTTAAGAAAACAAGTACACAACAACAATTAAGGCTTCAAATAGGGTGCATGTGTCAATTTCAATCGATAAATAAATATGATTATCGTCAATTTCACTGTGTGCTAATGTTTTATAGATTTCTAATGAGGATGAGGAATCATGATTAGTATTAGGAAGCTCTTTTTGAAGATGGGAGAGAATAAGATAGAATTTTCATGTTCTAGTTATGGGATGCGTCAAGTTGTTTTAGAATGGGTAGACTCGGGAAGATTCAAGGAGCTACTCAGTCAAAATTTGCTCAAGGCATATGTTTGAGCAGAGAGTTTGGGGATTGATGTGCTCTGAGAGCCCTAGATAGGAAATCATTTTCATTTGCGGTTGCAATATTTTGATCGCTCTCTATGATAGGCCATTAATCCCCATACAATTCTTTGCTATCATCTATTCCAAGGACTGCAAGTCGACATGGTAAACAATGTGACATGTTGAATTTATTGTAATTGTGAAACCACATATAATTTGAATGATATTATATTCATGGTTTTATTTTGTTTGTTGATGGAGTTTGGTGCTTGGATGATATTCTACTGAAACCTTACGTTGTATATTTGAGATTAAACACAAATAGTATCACTAGTTGTTGCCAAGGAATGCCAATAGAGAGTAAATTAATAATGAATAGTGTTATATAGAATATTATTACCCAATAATTACAAACATAGGAACATGGACACATTTGGGTTCGAGTTTAGAGAGAATTCAACATGAATCAAAATTGGACATGGTCCGAAGCCATACCGATGATTGCATTTAATGGTAGGAGAATCATCCCATCACTGCAAACAAAAACAATCCCAAAATCTCCCCTACACTCATTCCCTGTAGGAGCGTTGAAATCATAGATGGATAGAAAGCAACGGGGCAAAAGCACAACTTACCTAGAGAATAGTTGGAGATAGTAATTTAACAATGATTGTAATCACAAAGGACTGCATCAGGGAATGATTGACCTCTCTATACCATTAGTCTTGTTTAAGTTCCTGTTATCCAATTTTACCAACGGATGAAATTGAACAACGAGGCAGGGCTACACTAAGGAGCCCACATGGCCTATTCGAATCTTGTAGCATTAAAAGATAAAATCAGGTGTAAGAGGAATCCAACAAATTCATGAAATTTGGAGGGAGTTGAGAAGGTTGAAAATTTTTCCTTTGGGTCCTAATAAGCTCATCGAGCTCATCCTTGAGCTCCCTTTGCAGAGGAAATCTGAGCTGACTGGTTTGATGACTGACCATTACAACATATCGAGCTACTTCTAGGATTGACTGAGCTAAGCACCTATGGACCGAGCTATGAAGTATCCATCGAGTTGATGTTTCGATCGAGCCATGTTAGTAGGAACCGAGCTCCTGAAGTGGAGAATCTGAGCTGTGCATTGTCAGGAAATGTCATGAACAAGGCCGAGCCCCCATATCAAGAGTCGAGTCGCTTTCATCCTGTTGCATCAACGACCTGGCTAAGCTCATTGAGAAGCGGGTGAGCTGGTCACACATTAATCATAACCAAGTTACTTATTGTAGGAGCCAACGAGCCCAATGTTGGGCTTTGAAAAGGGAGTAAGTCATGTGCTATGAGGAAGTGGGCCAAGCTACGGTAGCAGTGTTGAGCCATGTTTGATCATAACGGGCTATGGGAGTAACTTGGGCCGATGCAGAGGGTCGCTTGAATAAGGAGTATAGTGGCTGAATCAATCCACGATGGCGTTGGAATTGGGCCCAATCCTTGTCAAAGAGGCAAAGTTGCAGAGATCAACTCTAGCCAAGATCAACTCTCTCGGATTTGAGCGCGGGATAAATCAGTAACAAATTAAGGTGATTGGAGAACATCTTGAGCCGCTACGTTCAACCAACAACGAGCCACACATTCTTAGCTTGAAGGACCTCAAGCTGCGGTGAAGCCAAACTCTGTGCATTGCGATTCGGAAAACATGCAGAGGAAAGCTAATTCATTAGCATTGGGCTTAGAACAAGGGACTCGGTGAGTTGTTAGGATGATGAACCAAGCTCGAGTAGAGAACAAGGAGTCGAGTCATGTGCTAAAAGAGAGGTGATTCTTTGGCCACCAAGCGAGCAAGCTACGTATTATTCGCGTGAATTAAGTTGTTGAATGGCCAAGGCACTGGTAGAGGCCGAGCTACCTAGCTCCACCAAGTTAGCTCCACCACAAATACTACAGGCACATGAGAGAGGACCTTGGTTGAGTTCGGCAAGCAAATGGGGTAGTCTCATCGCATAGAGGACCGAAATGCATTGACTCAACTCGCCCAAGATTGGCACGAAGCAATGAAGAACCTGGTGAGTCGAGTTCATCAAGGATCGAGCCTCTCACAACAAGTCGAATTGCGAGCCAAGGCTGAGTTCAAAGCGACAGGTTTCGTCGCAGGCCCACGGGAAAAGACAAGTTGTGAGGGGTCGCCACGATGGCCCCTCGACGTAGTTTTAAAAGCGCAAAGAAAAATGGAGATCCCAAAGTTGCACGGGGCCTCCACATGGAAGGAGACTCGTGGCGGCATGAGGCGAACCCATATGGTAGGTCAATGGTAATAACAAATGAAAGCCCCAATGCAAAAGAACTCGCTAGAGGTAAGGAGGAGTCAGTGGTCAACATGTGAGGAATCACCGAGTTGGCAATAAGATGGGACCGGGTCACTGAGTCAGAGTTGTGTGGGGAGTACGCATTGGAAACAGGAAGGCTGGCAATGCAAAACAAGAGCCAACTCGGCTGAGTTGGCCAGACTAGTTATATTCGTGTCAAACATTAAAACAATACCCACCCCTTTCCATACAAAGGTAATAAAACAAAATGATGATGGGCCCACAAAAGTTAATGCAAAAAATCATTCTAGTGATATGAAACATTAGAGAAGAGGATAAAATATTTAAAAGTCATTTCCAGCAGGCAAATATTAATTGCCAGTCCCGTGAAGGCCAAACAAGCCTGTGCAAATTCAAAAAACAGCTACCTATGCTCAGAAGCTCATAACTTGAGCATTTCTCAATGAAATATGAAGATTTGATGGATAATTTTTAGAAAACGATCCCAGTTCAAAGTGGTTGTTAGAAAGTGGTTGGGAATGCATTAAATGAGCATGGGCAATCATTCTTTCTCTGTTGCAGGTCATGGGACAACATGGGGAGATTTTGCAAGAAAATTACCATTAATTTCACTCATTTATTGCATCTTGCAAGTGGTTGAAAAGGGAAAATTTCAGGATTGTTCTTTCCCTCTCTTCTCATTCTATAAATTGTAATCTTGGGCTCATTTGTAAAGGGTTTAGTCATTCTTCCTTTCTGCCCCCTCTCTCTTTCTTCTCTGCTAGGGTTGAATGTGGAGCTTAAGCCTCCTTCCCAAGCTTTGTAATGAATTTTCTTGCCTCTTTCCCACTAATGATGTACTGTGTAAATTCATGGAGCAATAAAATATGTTTTTGTGATGCATCTTGTCCATCCTTCACATATTTTGTTGTCTCTTCTTGCCTCTCTTCATTGCAGGGTATATTGTGCATATTTTGATGCTTATTGCAGGTTTGTGGGAGCTGTGTTTAATGGGTATGAAGTGGTGTTCTATGTGAATCTATCTTTGGTATGTGGTGCATCTTGTCCACCCTCTCCTTTTCTCACCTCTCTCCATTTCAAGCAGTTGGATCCTTGGCTAACCACCTCCTTTTCTGGTGTATCACCACTGTTAGTGTAGGTTTATTTTCATGCACTCTCTCTCCCTGGTCCCTTGGAAGGTTAGATTAGGATTAGATAGTTTTTCCTGCATTAGGAGTAGATTGTGGTAGGTAGTTTAGGAGCAGGAACCAACCTTCTCTGGAGGGTCATCTCAAGCCCGCAAGTCCCACAACTTGAGAGATGATCCAATGTTACACAAATTACACTGAATGCCCCATCCACATTTTAGGCCATTTGGGGGTGTTGTAATTTGGTGATAACAGTTCTGGCATGCTCTGGTGGGACATCAAGAAGTTAGAGTTTCATATTTCAAAGGTGTTCCATTTCAAGTAAATTGGAGTGCAGACCAATCATTTGCAGCAGACTTTATTTTAGCAGGGTGGTGTGTTCTTGTTGGAATTTCATCTTTTGGAAGCATATGCAAACACATCTGGTGACTCCATTTGGTCAACAACCCATTCTCTGAAGTTTCAAACCTTTCTCTCCCATTTCCATCCATTTTCATTCATTTTCTTTCCACATATTTCATTTTCTTCCATTCTATGAAGTTGTGCAATCATGGCTTCATTCCCATAGTGGAATTCACATTTGCAAGAAATTTCCATACAATCCATACTCTACCTCCAAGCATACAAAATTCATTTTCAAGTTATTATCAACCTCCTTCAGAATCATGTTATGAAGAAAATCAATATGATACCAAATGCAATATGCAAACCAATTTGGTTACATGGACTATGCAGTTTTGGAAGAGCAAGAGTATGTAATTATGAAGGATATCAGTACACCTAAGAATGTGGATTTGTAGTTGAAGATGACAAAATTGGAGGAAAAGGTATGATGCAGGACCAAGGGCTACAAATCAAGAAAAATCACTTCAGAATTGGATTTAGGGTACCTTGTCCATGGTTTTCCCTTTTCAAAGGATATGATAGCTCACAAGAGAAACTTGATTACATGGTTGAGATGGTACCCCAACTTGAAGAATGGATTAATGATGTTGAATGTAAGACATTGAATCAATGGGTAAATCATTCAACCTTGTCAATGGAAAACCCTCTACCCATTCCCCTTTATCATTTCACCATCTTGTCATGAGTTTCAATTCCCAAGTTTTGTACTGCTACCATTGAGTGTTGAATTCCCTTCTCCATCTTCTAGTCTTCCATCTCATCTCAATTCTTCTACCCTTTTCCCTTCCAAGCAGTCATCCCCTCCTCAAAAACAAGAAAGTTCCATCTCCTCCACCACCACAAATAAATTGCAAAATTAGTTGTAACCCAACCCATCCCTCCTCTTGCATTTCCAAGTTCATCTTGGGAAGAAAACAATATCAAAAACCATAGCCAAGGGAAACAAGAAAAAGAGTCCAGTCAAGAAGAAATGACTGAGAATCTGAAAAGATGGGCTCTTAGGTTTGGTATTGAAAAAATTCCCTTGATGGTGAAGCCAAAGGAGGAGGCCAAAGTTGAAGAACAAGTGGTGGCTAAGGTTGATTTTGTTGCAGCAGTAGGACAAGAAGAAGAATAACATCAACAATGATTTTCTCTGAAGATGTCCATGATGGCACTTTTCTTTGAAGATGTAGTGATCCATTCAAGCTACAAAATCAGTCAAGGAGAGGAAGAACAATTTCCAAGTCCAATTCAAGCTATGGAGGTGAACAAGATGGATTCAGAGGCACTGAATCATGAATAGGTTACACAAGAAGATTGTAGATCCTCTCCCACTTCATCTCTCCCAATATGATTTTTGAAAGAGTTTGAACTCACTAGCTTCATGTTTGAAGATGGAGAACACATGGTGAAAAGGATTCAAAGGTCACCATGTAAGAGGAAGAAGGCATATCAGGATTGAAGAGCTTGAATGTTTATCAGACTTGGATTGAATGTTTTGATGAGGAAGAGCCCGTGAAATTATGATGATTTTCTACCCCATCATTCATCTTCAACACAAGAAGGGGGAGAGAAGATGAAGAGCAACCTGCAGTTTGCAACACCCTCTTGAATCAAGGGAAGATTTTAGAGAAGATCCAAATGAAGAGGAAGGAAAAGAGTAGGAATTATCATCTTCCATATTCAAAAAGGGACAAAATTGTTTGTAGATGTGTAAATGCAAGTACAGACAATCCCCTTTCTTCAAGAAGGTCTAGAAGAAGACTCCATTTTTGGAGTTAAATTCCAAAGTAGTGGGCACATTCAAAGGACCAGACCATGCCCCATCAGGTACTTGGCTTCATTGGAGCCAAGGGAGAAGCCAAATCTAGTCATGCTTATTTCTGAGCATGAGGATGAGCTTCAATGTGCCAAGGATCAACAACAACACCTCTGGAAACCAAATGAGCAGTAGTTTGAGGAGGTATTTATTTTGTTTCTAGTTGATACCTTGATGTATGGAGTGAAAACCAATTTGCAGCCAATTTTCACTCCTAATCTCAGTTGTACTTAGTGCCAAATCATTACATGGCTGCAAATTGTAAGAAAGGGAAGCTATTTCTCATTCACTAGTTCAGGTTTTGTTTGAATTTTCCCATTTCTTTGGTTAGTGTAGGAGTAGGAGTAGGTTTGTTTTCAGCAGAAGAAGTGCTTGTGCACACTCTACATGTCTTACTTGAGGCATGTATGATTTGTTTTTTGTATATAGTTTTTTTGTTCGTTGTTGCTCTAGGAAGTACAGTGCATCATGCCTCTAGTTGTTGTAGTAAGAAACTCATAGTTGCATGTAACGGTTGCAAAACTTCAAATCCAAACAAATGCAGAGAAACTAAAATCAATTAAGGAGGAATCTTGATGATTCTCTCCAAGAATAGTTGCAGCAAGCCTTCTATGCCCATGCAAGAATTCAAAGAGTTCAGCCAGCAGCCCAAGTCAGAATCAGCTCCATCATTCAGCATTGGATTCAAGTTACAAGGAAAATTTGGATTCAAGTTTTCCAAAACAATTTTCATACTCTCCTCAAAATTTCGAATTCCAAGATTCTTTTAAGAGTTAGAAATGAATCAAAAGCTTTCTACTCTCCAAATGTCACAAATTTCATCCAATTTCTTATGAGCTTGGGGTCAAATTTTCAAATGTTTGGAAAGTAGTTAATGATCATGTAGACTTATGCCCAATCGGATTGCAACAGACACTGGTCAAACTCCATTTAGCACCAGAAAATGGCCCCGTGAGTCACCAAATTGTTATCCAATTTCACTACCCTAGTGAAATTGAGACAATACACTAAAGCTTGCAAATTTTGCACAAGGAAATCCAATGAATCTCAACATTTCATTCACAAGCAACATTTAGTCCACTTTGTTCAAGGAAAACTTGAGAATATTTAAGAGAATTGAAGGACTTCAAGATTATTTTTCATCAATGTCTTCATAGGTTTAAGATCACAGAAGCATGGCCTAGGAGGATGCAGTGTGGTTGACTATTAGGTAAATTGATATAAATTCATTATCCATTCCCTTTAGCCTAGGAGATGAGCTAAAAATCTAGAAATAGTTTCTTAGATATTCAAGGGTCAAGATTCATAAAAGTAAAGTCTCCAGGATTTGAAGCTCAACGAGGTGAGCATTTAATTGTTGTACTAAAGACCATGACCAAGTTATTGTTGAACAAGCTCTAGCCATTGAGCTCATCAAGATGCTATCTCAAGTCATTTGAGTACAGATAAGAATGAGCTGTTTACATTGTGACAAATTGAAGCTCAAGAGGCTTTATGCATCATCAAGAGATTCCAAGTTGGTCTAAGCCATTCAAACTTATGAGTGAGCTATGAATTAATCAGATAATGGGGAAACTGATCAATTTTGAATGAGAGCAATTTTGCGGGCAATCAATGTCAAAAAGTAATTAAGGGAAGAAGCCTACATTGATGTGGAGAGCTATTCTTGGACAAGATGTCAAGCCATATTATAATAAGTCGATGAATCATCAAGGTAGCAAGTATGCAGGGTGATCAAAATGGTTATGCTGTTAACAATAGACCGAGTCCTATTAATGATGTCGAGCTCATAAGGAGGGACTGAGTCAAAAAAATGAGCAATCAAAAGAATGCTCATCATGATGAAATCATAGGTTTGGATAGCATGGAAATGAGCAGCTAGGTTCTCTTCAAAGGATGTGGCATTATTGTCAAAAGCATGTCATGGGTTTTATAGATCCAAGTGATGATGTTGATCAGATGTATTGTAAATTTCCATCAAGATCAAGTTCGATGAGTTAGTAACCCATCAATTGGACCAAGCTCATTCCAGGAAGATGAGTGATGTCGATGCATATGAACTGAGTAAATAGATTTATGCACGTAAGGAATTGAATGTGAGCTTGAAAGGAATCAGGTGTGATGCCTCGAACTAATTGCATGTGGGATGAACTATTCTCCAAGACTAGGAATGTTCCAATACACCATAAGGGCTTGATGGCTCGAAAGTCAAAAGGCAAGTGGATAAGGGGAGCCCAAAAGGCTAAAAAACGGTGAGGCATCAACAAGCAGTTCCAAGACGTGGCACGAATGGAACCCGTGAAATTTGGAATGGAAAGGTCAATGGATCAATGTGGAGAGCCCTGCAAGGGATGAATTCCAAAAGATTCAAAGGATAGATGGATCAAGAGTTCACCATGTGAGCATGCACAATAAGTCATCCTGACATGTGGTAAATGAAGGATAAATAGCCACTGATGGCTAATGAGTTCATAAGTGATACTTGGCAAAGATTGAGAGGTAGGAGCATGAGATGGAAGGAGCTATAATGACATGATTGGAAGAGTAACCCATATGTCAAGTCCAATAAGTAACTAAATGGGAGCTCGGTGTTAAACAATGAGTGGAGCCGAGGTGAAAGTGATAAAGGTAGCATTCAACATGGTGGGAGTTGGGTAAAATGAGCAGTGGAAAATTTGAGTAAGGGACCAGGTAAGGTGATTAATCAATAAGGAGGAGTTTGCAATGTCCATAAGTTGGAGGGTGATTAGGAAGCATAGGTGAAGATGGAGGAAAGGAAAAGGGGGAGTAAGAGCTCGGCTCGAATGCCGAGGTAAGCTGGCTTGCCAAACAATTCAAACATTAAAACCCCTCCTTATAAAAACATGAAAATATAAATGATGGGCCCACAAAAATGAAATTAATGCAAAATTATTAATTAAATGATAAGGAAACATTAGAGAAAGGAAGAAATTATTAAATTGTCTTTCCTAACAAATAATTAATTGCACAGTCCCATGAAGTTGAAGAAATGCCTAGAAAACCAAAAGAGTTGCAATCACTCAGAAGCTCATAACTTGAGCATTTCTTAACAAAATTGCACAAAATTGGTCTCGTTGGAATCATGTGGATTCCAAGCCCAATGCACAAAAAAAAGAAATTCATAGGATTGATGAAGATTTGATGGATAATTTCATAGAAAATGATCCCAGTTTATGTGACAATTGGGAAGTGGTTGGGAATGCATTAAATGAGCATGGACAATCATTTTTCTCTATTGCAGGTCATGGGACAACATGAGGGAGATTTTGCAAGAAAGTACCATTAATTTCACTCATTTATTGCATCTTGCAAGTGGTTGAAAAGGAAATTTTGAGATTGTTCTTTCTCTCTCTTCTCATTCTATAAATTGTAATCTTGGGCTCATTTGTAAAGGGAGTTAGTCATTTTTTTCCTTCCCCCTCTCTCTTTCTTCTCTGCTAGGGTTGAATGTGGAGCTTAAGCCTCCTTCCCAAGCTTTGTAATGGAATTTTCTTGCCTCTTTCCCACTAATGATGTACTGTGTAAATTCATGGAGCAATAAAATCTATTTTTGTGATGCATCTTGTCCATCCTTCACATATTTTGTTGTCTCTTCTTGCCTCTCTTCATTGCAGGGTATACTGTGCATATTTTGATGCTTATTGCAGGTTTTGGGAGTTGTGTTTAATGGGTAATGAAATGGTGTTCTGTGTGAATCTATCTCTGGTCTTTGGTGCATCTTGTCCACCCTCTCCTTTGCTCACCTCTCTCCATTTCAGGTAGTTGGATCCTTGGCTAACCACCTCCTTTTCTGGTGTATCACCAATGTTAGTGTAGGTTTATTTTCATGCACTCTCTCTCCCTGGTCCCTTGGAAGGTTAGATTAGGATTAGTTAGTTTTCCTACATTAGGAGTAGATTGTGGCAGGTAGTTTAGGAGCAGGAACCAACCTTTCTCTGGAGGGTCATCTCAAGCCCGCAAGTCCCACAGCTTGAGAGATGATCCAATGTTACACAAATTACACCAGTGAATAGGATGGAATCCTTGAAGAGACCCGACTGCTATGAGTTCAAGCTAGAGAGATGGATACAAATTAAAAGGTTTGAACTACCTCAAGATTCTTACAATTTTGTTGCATTCAATATGGGGCCTAGGATTTGTTTGGGAAAATATCTGGGCTATTTACAAATAAAATCTATTGCTGAAATTCTATCATACAATCACATTTCCCCGTTCCTTGGCCATCAAGTGTAGCATAAGATGTCACTTACTCTGTTCATGAAGAATGGCCTCAAAGTGTTTCTTGAACCAAGAAATATCTCTATTCGATAAGGTGGATATTATTCTAGCTATGACACAAATAGCCCCGCAACTTGACATATTTTCAGTCAGGAAACTTTAGTAGTTTCACACACCTTACCAAATATTGGAGATATCCCACTTTTCAATAGTTCTTTTAGCCATTTCAGACAATGGAATGAAATGATATTTCAAGTCTTTATAGACCAATTTAAAGCAAGTAAAAAAACAAATATGGTAATATTAAGTTATCTCATTCTTTAGTAAAGATGAACAAAATAAGAGTTTAACACATTGCGCCAATGCTGTTAAAGAATATTTCACTAGAACTATTACTGTGAAAACATGAGGTAGCATACCCACATGTTTGGTAAATATACAAAAAGATACGGTAATACCCTAATAAACACACTGAATCAATGGAAGCAAAATTAAAAATACAATGGATACAAGTGGAAGTGACCTAATGTTTTCCTTCTAGTCTTTAGAATTTAGATCCTCCCTAACTGCTCTTTATTTTTAGAACTAATAAATTTGATCTCTAAAACCACATATCAAGTCAAGATTAATTATTCTAACATATTTATTGAAACAAATGGCATTTCATTATACTTCAACGCTCTACAATTACAATGACTATTACTCCACAAATTTGATGGAATATTTTATGGCCAATCACCTCAAGGCTATTGCATTGACCCACTTCAAATTTCAGTACTTCTCTTCCTTGAGGATTGTATTCTACAAGTGTTTCTTCTTGGCAATTGCAACCATATTATCACAAACTCATTAAATTCCCAAAAAATATGAAAAATCCATTTTGAAGATTCAATATAACATTGCTAGATTTTTGAGCTATGAAAAGAAGGTCAACTGCTTCATATGAGTGAGAAGAAAGAAAAGAAATTCATTTTCTAATTTTCCAAAAATGTGTAAGGTTTCTTCACAACCTTAATCCAGTCTACGGGCTCAAGTGAATCCATTTTCCATCTGTTTTAAGCAGATGTTATTGGCTCTCAATTTTGGCTAAGTGTTCAATGCACAGAACAAGATAAGGCAAAAAATCTCATTAGGGCAGTTTTTGTATATAACAATGCACAAAGAAAGGTCGTGCACATTAACTCAGTAGTAAGGTTTTGAAGAAGGCTTGTGCAAAGGTTTCACAGGTGTGTAGGGAAGGAAGGTTTTGACACAAAAATTTCACATGTGTGTAAATAAGGAAGACTTGTGCACAAATGGTGAAAGGTAGTAGCGGACTTGCATATCTCACATAGTGCAATATGTGGGATAAGTACAACATAGATTCAAGAGATGATAAGGGCGCACAAATTCTAGATCTCACTTTAGTTGAGCATAGACCACTTTAGTTAGCTTAGGGATATGACTTTTAACATGCACACATTTTGCATTCATTTTGGAATCGAAGTGTTTTAGGGAGGCACATATAGTGCTAATAAATATTGATATTCCTCATTTGTAAGGGCTAGAGTATTATGGTTGGGTACTAGTTTGAGAATTGTTAGAGTTTTAATAGTTAGTAGTGTTAGTATTCAACTGTTAGTATGAGCTCTGAGATATATTCTCTAGAATGCTGAACTGCATAAGCTGCCATTGTTGGAGCTTGAAAATCTTACATGTATTTACATGATATTGTATTTAGATCACACTAATGAATGAAGATGGTATTCCGGGCCTAATTTGTGTTATCTATCTCATGGATCTGCATGTATTTATGTATTGTTAGCATCTTAGTATACATATGATTTCTTATATAAATTATACCAAAGCTTTAGATTCATTAATGACTGCCCTAAAGGGTATATACTTTTTGTTAAATGACATAAGCAAGGGTTGGTAGTCTCTACATCTCAGGTGATGCGCTCGAGGGAAACCTTGGTTGATATGTCAACATAGAAAGCGCCATTTGATCTGTTAGGGATTTTCCATGACACAAATAGGTCTTGATAGTGATGGAAAACCCCTACCATTTTAGCTCCATTGTTGGGACCCTTGATGATAGGTTAATGAAATGATGGGAAATGACAAAGCATATCTTGTTGGAACATGTGGAAAGGTGGTTTGAAGATCTGGAATCAAATCTTGGAAGGTTTTATCCTACTAGGACAAGTTTGAATCCTAAGAAATGGGTACAATAAGAGTTATATACTTGCGTGCACTAGATCTTCATGGTGTAACTTCCTGAACACCTCCATGCATGACTAATAACTTAGGTTAGGAACATAGGTAAGAACTTAAGTCACAAGTATGTTTTGAAAATGACATTCATTGATAATTTAAAATAAACAAACGAGGCCAATTTCTATTTAGTGGAAGGGCACACTTCGAAGCTATATACTAGAGTTTGTAGTGTTAACTTATTCTCTCTCAGAGGAGGAAAAGTATCACTTTTTGTGAGAACCACGAGGTGCATTTGTGGCATAAATACCCTTGTCAATCAAGAATATGATGGTAGATTGGGGGATTGGAAATTTGAACATGGAGGAATAAACACTAGTGTGCATGGGCAAGTGGATGGTGAACAAAGGGAATAAGGTGTGTACCACATGAGCTAGTGGCAGGGAAAATCAAGACTAAAGGATGGAAAACTAGGATGAAAGGGAACGTAGGAGGCACAAGTATGATGAAGGTAGAGAATTGCAAATATCAGACACTTGGGTAAGAAAATTACCAATTCAAGTGACACAAACAACTACAGGAGGAGATGGACTCCTCCAACTATTAAAAGTTAGACCAACCACAAGTACCACATGACCTGCTAACCCTGAAGGGAGCACACCACCTACAAAAAATGTGGTAGCCATGCGTTGTAGTGTTGTATCCCCTAGCCCTATACAAGATAACATCTTGGTTACTCGAGTATAAAAGTGCGGAAAATGCTACAGAGCATACCCACAAATGCAAGATCAATTGGAGAGCAAACAGAGTGGTTGACTCTGATTGTAGAGCAAGTTAGTTTTCCATTGTACTATTGAATCACACACATACATGATGTATGTGAGCTAAGATGGTCAGTATTATCTTCTCTCTTCTCATAATATAAATTAAGATATAAGTAGAAAACCAATCTGGGGCCAACACACAAGTCAAAATAGAATACCAAGTGGTGTAGTAGTTGTGGGTCTAGAACATGATAATATACATTCTTTCAAAGGCATATGGTTATAAATCCTAAGGCTATGATAAGAGATGTAGTCTTATTATAATCCTAATGTTGCAAGAATAAAGATAGTAAATAAGTGCATGCAAGAGATATACCTAAGCTAAAGGTTTGTAAAGCCATATGGTGGATAAAGGCAAGGGCCAATAAGAGAATAATACAATAGACAAGAATATGCTACTCTATTCTAATGTATTATATGATACATCAAACATAGGCAATGATACCAACATAAAGGAAATAGAAAAGTTAGGGATACTTACCTTTATGGGGAAACTGATGGTGCATTAACCCCCAGGGTTACTAGCTCCTCATAAGAAAGTTGTCGTGGGTGGATCACAAGAGGGATAAGTAGAAAACCTAAGTAGAACAAGATTAGGGACTCCAAAATTTTGATAGACATTGCTAGTGTAACTCGTATTCTTGTGGCTCATAGCGACCCAATGTTCCACATTAGACCTCCAACATAAGCTCTAATAAACCCTAAACTTCTTAAACCTTTAAAGGCATATTTGTGAGCAAAAGTAGAACCAACTATCATTATATCACCCCAATTTTATCAGATGTCTCCAAGAATTAGATTTACCTTGTCAAAGGAGGGAAGTTAGTGATTTTTTACCATCATTTCTAGTGGTTTGAGGCAGGTTTCTTCATTGGAGCCACCATACGATAGTGTTGGCGCAAAAAATGACTGTATGAAAATCTAACCCTATGTTAGCTCATGGCCTTGAGGGCATGCAATAATTATGTTTGTAGTATTTCCATAGAGCATAGAGTGTAAGGAGGATTATGTGGGAGTGACCTATGCCTTTTAGGATCGCTCTAGGGCTGTTTAATTTGAACTTACATGCCACTTGTTTTAGGAGTGATTCTTGGTATTGAGCAACTTATGTGAAAACTAATCCCTGAACTATGGAACATATATCAATGGTTATGAGAATAATGAGGTAGTATCTAAAGATATCAATGGGGTTGGTAAACCCTATTGCATGCTTAATCCCATTTAGCCTTTCCTTGTAAACTGGTTAAAGAGAAAACTTAAACAATAAAATATTATTACTCCATTGACGAATTTGTTGTCGTAACTCATTTGAGACTCACTATGAATTTTCCTTGTATGAAACCTAAATCTTTGGGGGTACTGCAGTGAGGACCTATCGGTTCATCTTCTTCTTGTATATGACCTTGAACTCGTGTATGACATAAGAATATCTCAATGGGTGTGATGGCTAGAGCGCACTTTGGATCGCACCCTGAAGTTGCACATTTTAAAACCAACCGTTTTATAAGAAACAAAATTGAAATTTCATTGAAAAAACTAATGAGAACAGAGATGGGAAACTAACTCACGAAAGAACCCAAAAAAAGATGAACTAGTGTTTTTCTTAAATCTAGTCATGAAAAGGATTCATGTTTGAAATATTTATATCACACCTCTTGGTGACATTAGCTATACTTCTGCATTCTAACATCTCTTAAATAATGGAATAAAATGCATATAAAAACAAACTTGTAAATTATGTGTCCTTTGGTTAATGAAAAAATGTGAGTGTTAGTGCTATGTGGGCCCAGTGTTGTATGTCTTATGATCAATGTCACAATTTTAAGTTTTGTTTCATTCAACGACATTTTTTTGCTAGTTTTGTTGTTGCATTTTGAGTTGTGAAATTTTTGGGCATTATTGTCATGATGTTTTTAGAGAAATGAAAACAGTGATGCCTTTAAATAGGGACATATGTGTTGTTATCTTGAGCCCTTGTCCTATGTCATGGCTCAGAACAATGTAAATATGATCATATCAAGTGGATCATCTAGAATGTTGACCTTTTTAGTCACCATCATTTCCATCATTAGCTGTCAACAAGTCAAGAGTTGGCCTTAGAAATGGCTCAGAGATGGTTATAGAAATGGTCCGAAGCTAGAAAAGGGGTGCCATTTTGGTCATTATTGAGTCATATTTGGTGTTTTAAAGGCTTTAATATCAAATAATGGTTCCTCCAAAGTATTGGAAACTCACTTTTAGTAAGGTTGATATTTACAAGTTACAAGGAGGTTTCATAGGCAAAAATAGATCAATTTTAGGACTGTCATAAAAATATCAAGTTTCGTAGCCTCTCTAAGGATCATCCAAGTTTATTTAGGTTCTTAAGACCCCCCAAGATGATATCTTCCAATTTTTACGTCCTAACTCGATCATCTTGGGCATTTTTCAAGCAAGGAAAGTGAAAAGTTGTCATCTCCAGCTATAGGTGAAAACAAGGCACCGAGGAGGACTGCCATAAAAATCATGTAATTATAGTCACTTCCAAGGTCCCTAATTTTTAAAACATGATCTTAATATAATAAGGAAGTTTTATACCAAATTTGGGAGCCAACCAAGGTCGTCTTAGGCATTAAAATCATGACGGAGTTGTAGGACAGGTTGGCATCTCAGCTGCGGGTAGTTTTCATAATGTCATAAAAATGTCAAGCTTCTTAGCCTCTCCAAAGATCATCCAAGTTGCTGTGGGATCTTAAAAACGACCATTATGGTATCTTCCAAATATCAAATCCGTACTCATTCATCTTTGACCTAAAATGCTTTTCAAAATTCAAACTCCTAGGATGAAAACCGTGCAGGGTGGCAATGATCTTTAAATACTCACAAATTTTGATCCAAGTCACGTAATAAGAAAAAGATTAGATTTCTGAAAAGGTCGCGAAGAATACTACATGATTAAAGTAGCTTTAGGTTGCATTAAAGGAAATTTATGTGCCTAAAATGTAAAAAAGGAACCCGTGGTCATTTCTAGATCTGTGTTATGTAAAAAATCTTTGACTCCCCTGCTGGGTTTGCATACTTGTATGCTAGGAGGTCCTTGGTGGTTGGGGAAGTGAGTGAATCGCTTGATGGAAATTTTTCCTATTCCCCTTTTCCTTTTTTCTATAGCTAATTGAAAAATATCCACCTCTCTTGAATACAGGGTTATGTTTCCCTTTTGTGTAGCCAAATATTCTGAGTTGCATGCCTCTGATAAAAGCTTTTGTAATGCATCCAAAACCTTCCAAGTGATTGTAATAGACTGCATATTTATAAGCGATAATATGATGTTGAATATGAATTGTATCTGCCCTTTGGCTTAGATTATTGTCTCCTTGATTTTCTGTTGTTTTCACTTCATGTTGTGTATGGACTATATCTGCATGGCTTCTAGTTCAATGTGTCATATATGCGGGGATTCAATTTTAGGAAGTTGTAGAGATTTAATGTGGTTGGTATCTACCCTCTCAGCCTTGCATGTTTCTTTCTTGTTTTCTTAAGACTTAGGGAGAGAGTTCCCCTTTCTTTGGTATTATCACCATTGTTTTAGCTTACTTCTCCTTTCATGCATTCCTCCTTCCCCTTTTCCCTTGCAGATCCATAGTTTAGATTATGAGTAGTGTTAGCATTATTAAGATAGGTAGAGGAATCCATCCTTCTTTAGAGGTTGATCTCATACAGTGTAGTCAAACATTGAGAGATCATCCCATGTTTCACTAAGGTGCTGAGCCTAGCTTCAACAATGATGCAACTTCATCTTGACAACAACATGTTGTGAAGTCATGTTCATTCTTAATTGATGAAATATTCCTCTAATGGAAAAATGGCTTGCTATATGACATTGACTAGGGTCATGCCATCAACCATAAACAATATCATGTAAAGGTAAAAGGGGAAATAACATGGAGGTAGAACAAATATTAGGAGGCATGTGTGTGGGATTTAAAGGTGTTAAGGTAGTGATGACAGTGATAATACTCAACAGGTAGTAAGGTGGTTGTAATAGGGTAGAAAATGAGTAGTACATGGGTAGAAAGGTATGCTATGCCACATACAACGATTCTATCACCATATACTACTAACCAACCCAACCTTGCTCCTAGTGACGCCACTTAAGGAACACACTTAGGATATTAATTTGACAAAATTATACAAAGAGAAAATATTAATGAGAGTGGAAAACAAGGTGTATACATGTGTCCCAACTAAAGATTAGGCCACAATAATGTAACATGAGATGTTTTTTTGGAAAGAAACATGCAACAGGGAAATCAAAATGAAATGAGTGTAAATGGAATAATAATGAGTATGATAAAAATATGAACTTCAACTGAATAAAATCTACTTACTTGATACTTACCTTCAAATGAATTGGGATGCATAATGGGTGTCATCTCTCAACCATGGAGGGTGCATAGAAGTTGATTGAACCCCAAATGATGTAATTTTGAAGAAACAACACCACAAGATAAATTAGTTTAATAACTAAGAAAAAAATCAATGTAAAAGGACCTCATAAGAGAGTGTTAAGAAAAGGTCCGGGGAATTTGGCAAAGTTAAGTACATATAACCTATGAAAGGTAATAATCAGGTCATAAAATATTTGTAAGTCAGGTTTGGATAGCCTATAAAGATGAGGATAAATTATAGCAAAAAAAGCTAGAAAAGATGTCAAAAGCTTCTAGCTAAGAAGTGAATTGATTGAACTAACAATTTTTGAAGGTGTGTAGGTAGTATACATAGATAATAATGGGCTCTAGGTCATGTCTAGATAGCCTTACAAGGAAAAAATAAATTAGGTTTGGAGTAACCTAAGAAAGTATAAAAATGTGCTAGTCAGGAAATGAATCAATTGATCTAATAGGTCTAGAAATGTCAAATAGGTATATAATGGTAAACAAATGTTCACCAAATGTAAGGAAAACAGTAAAATATGTAGGTAGAAATAAAACATCTAATGAAAAATAGGGAGGAGAATTTGGTAAATCAAAAGATGTGTGATGTAGAGGAGGAATAAGAACTCATGCCAACACAACACAAGTTAGTCCTCAACAACAACAAAATCATGAAATAACACTAAGATCATCACAAGGCAACTTAAACCACAACTCAAGAATTACTTGTAGATATTGATTTAAGGGCTACTTGGACCGTTTCCACTTGTTTTACATTCCTTTCTTTGCATTATACCACAACTAGAACTCTCAATAACAAGTTATGACTTCAATTCATCAATTTCACCTTTAACTCCAAGTAAGAGCTACTAGCCCTAAAAACATACAAAGCTTATTGTTTTGCACCACTCACAAGGACTCAAGAGAATATGATCACCATTTTGTACACCCTTTATGGGCTAACAAATACACCTAAAGTTTCAAGTTCTAATTCACAAAGGAAGATCTTCAACTAAACTGTTATCTAGTTCAACTAGGCCTATTTCTTATAGACTTATTTACATGTAAATATTATTGTTCAGAAAAACCGACGTAGTCCCATGAGAAACTAAACACGTATTTCAATACCCTATATAGAGTTCTTTCTTTTCACCAAATTATAGATTCTAAATCTCAAAGGAAGTCCTTTAAAGTCACCTTTCACCATGCACAATCAGACCTCAATTAGGTTTCCAAGGCTATAAAATAGAGTTTGTAAGTTTATAATGCCTCCTCACTTTTAATTTATTTCTAAAGTACCTCAAATAGGTTAAATATCACACTATAACATGTTACAAATCCTTACTAGGTATTAGACCTTATTCATACTTCAAATCACAAGAAATACACAATTTGCATCCATGCTCAAGTTCATACCTCACTGTTTTACTTTGAGATTGTCCTCACTTCCTTAACTTTTCTAGTCTCCCAGACTTATCAATCCTTCCTTAAATCTGCATGACACCTTGGTTATGTTTAAAAACCTTCAAACAATGCCTATTCATGATGAATTTGTTTTACCTTATCCAAATAAGACTCGAGGAGTAAATAATTACTATTGTAGGATTGTTAAGATATGATGCTATGCCATAAAACACTATTCCTCTTCCATATGCCAATTAGAAAACTTCTACATTGATATATATTGTTCTCCATGTGTGTCTATAATCATGCACATGTGCATAAGTTTAAACTTCTAACAAGAGATTCTAAGACTGATGCTTGAAATTTGTTTCTTCAATCTTCCCTTCTAGGTTATTAGAACCCATTTCTCCTTCACTAGACGCTTGGTACATGTCAATACATCATGGTATGTTGTTTTGGTGAGATTTACTTGCTTTGATTTCTTCCTAAGACCAATTTTTCTCTACACTATTACACAAATTACTAGGAAAATAAATACCTGATTGTGTTTTCTAACTTATAGTCCTCAAAAGCTCAAAATATCTTCCTGAAACTTCATCCACACTTTCATTAACCCTAACACTCACTGTTCACCAAATTTTAGCTTTTCCCACTAGGTAGATTTAAATTTATCTCTAATTTTGACTTCCAAACCCTAGAACATGATGTGCATACCCAAGGGGGATTATTTATGATTTATTTTAATTTTCACGTTCTATCAAGATTTGGTAAGGCTCAAAATACCTCTACATGATTCTTACAAATTCTTCCACTTCCTTCAATCATAATAAACCACTGTAACATGTCAGGTTTTATTCAAAAGATGAATTACCATTCTTTAACTAGATTGTGTAACAATATTTGTCAGCTTTTAGACCCTTTTAAAATAGTCATTCGTATAAACATGAATGCATGCCTAGTTAACATTCTCACACTCTTCTTGACAATGCAAAATTATTCTTTAATGTAGGAACATCACTCCATTTTGTAAATATGGTGTGTTGTCATGCAATTTTAGTTTGAAGGTGTGTTAGTAGGTCTAGTAAGTCCTTGTGAGTCATTTAGGTGTGTTAGTTTGTGCTTTGACCTTTCAAATTTTCAAAATTGTACTTTCCTTCCAAAAGACAAAATTCAAATTTGAAGCCCATTTTTGGGTTGATTAGGTGTTGTTAGTCTTCTCTTGAAATCACCTAGGAAATGTTAAGTTGTTGGCAAGTCTTATGAAGGGTTAAAAGTGACTTCATGACCTAAGACATGAAAATTCCTAAGTTTTAGTCTATAATCAGACCTAAAGTGTTGAAATAAAAGTAAATTTGTGTGTTTTAAAGGTCTTAAAGGATCTATTTGGTGAAAAACCAAAATTTGGTGGTATAAATACCTCTCTATAACTAATTTCCATTCAACATTCGAATGGTCAAGGGGAGAAGAAGAAGATTTCAAGAAGAAGGATTTTTTGTTGTTGTGTATACATAATTGGAATAATTAACAATAGTTTTGCATGTCAATTTGGAGAAGATCTTATAAATTTCTTGATGGATTTTGATGCATGCATGTTATTTTTATAAGTTTATAACTAGTAATATGTTCAAAATTGTGTGTGTTTCATTGATTTTATAAGGATTCATAATCTTGTGCATAGATACAAACTTGAGTACTAACTCTATGACAGACTATGAAGTCTACATGACTAGTATAAGATGAAGATTTTAAGAGTGATTGACCTAAGGGAATGAGAAGATAAATATATGAAATTTGATACAATGTATAATAACTATATGCACCATCAATACATTACAAATTAAGGTTGAAACTATTTGGGAGTCATGATTTAGAGCAAATTTGTATTTTGATCACAGTCAAGCCAAAAGGAAAAGGGAAAACATGTTTTGAAGAGGGATTGGAGTGCAAATATCTTAGAATGGATTTATTAAAATGACCATAGCTCAGAGAACCTACAAATACCTACATAGTGCCAAGAAACCTGTATTTTGCATGAGAAACCCTTGAAGTTGAGTAAACTTTGTTTTAGAAAACAATGTACGTTAGTTTTGGACGGATTTCACACTTGGATGAAGAGTTAAACCGTACTGTTAAGATAATATGTTTAAGGACACATGCAAAGACCTTGAGGAAGGTGGAATGAATCTTGAAGTTTTCCATAGTAAGAGTTATGACTGAAAATCATACCCACGAGCTTGTTTAGAAACCCTCTTAGTGTTTAGGTGAAGTAAGTTGTTTGATACAAAAATTATTTGATCCAAAGCTTAAAATTGGTAAGATATGGTCTCGACGGTGTCTATTTGACGATTCAACATGTGAGATGTTTTAACAAGCCACCATGTTAGAGATATCCTTGACAATATTTTCTCAGTGTACATGTAATAGTGACACAATGAAAGAAGGTGGGTCCAAAGAAAGGAGGGAGTAAGTAAGAGAAGAATTAAGTGGAGTCTTGAGAAGATCCATCGAGCCTTTAAAGAAGATAGAGATGGAGATTAGCAAGAAGAAAGCCCTGAGGTGACTTAAAAGTTTATAACCTTCATCAAGGGAGTATATAAACCTGTAACAGAGCATTTGGAGACTAGGATTTGATGGCATGAAGAAGAGTAAACAAGTTATACAGTGATTTAGGGGCCCAAATTGATAAGACAACATCTTAAGAATATCCTAACTCATATTATCAATGATTTAGGCTTTGGAAAGTTCTTTAACCCCTGATTTCTTTGAGAGTAGGTCTAAAGATATTGTAGTAGAACATGACGACCTAATTAGGAAGCCAAAATTATGTTTTTGGAGCATTTTCAACAAGAAAGGTATAATGAGGCCTCTAACACCAAATTTTTGTCAAAATGGGTATTAGAAAAGGTTACTTGTTTGTGAATTAAACTTAAGAATAAAAAATTACATCAAATTTATACTTATGACAGGACTGGAAACAAGAAGAAGCCTAGGAGGAGGGTTGTGAAGAAAGTGGCATAAATATTAAGATATGAGAGAAACCCTTTTTCCCGCACCTGAGCATTGAAAAAGGGTACTCAAAAATGATTTTAGCTTACATGAGGGGCTTGTGGATTGTTCTGAACTTTAACTCACTTTCCACATTGTCTTGAGAGGCCTAATTGGCAGTTTTTCCTAAGAAGAACAAAAGTGACTAATTCTTGTATTTTTCATCAACTTGATGATTGATATAGTATGATTAAAGGGTAATAAAAATGTTTCAAGCATTTAACAAGATCCTTTGAGAAGATAGGGAAGATTTACATGATTTAGAAGGTTTCCCAACATTGATATAAAAGTCTATTTTGCAAGTTAAGACTAAGTTTAAGTTGTTTGTCCATTCTAACTTGCAGTGTGGGTTATTTTTAAGGTATGCTTTGCATCATTCTCCTATAATTATAAATCCTTGTGGAGTCTCCTCAATCATTCAATAACATATATAAACAACAATATAAATTCTTTCCTTACATATTTGGAATACCTTTGTTCACCAAATGAATTTTGGCATCGATGATGCCCTAACAGCTTCAAACATATCCTTCACATTCTTCTTAACCCTGCACAATCCATAGACACCTGTAATAACACTATTATGCAATACATAAAATGTCACATCACGTTTTTGGATCCCCAACTTGGACGTCTGTGCATGCTGTCAATAAGCTTGATTAGATTATTATATGAGATATCGAGCAATTAAAGAAACAATGATTGGGGTATGTTTTTCTTGATAAAGTTTTAGTAGCCATCAAAATTCTTAACTCGCATCGACATCGTCTATTAAATTATAGTAACCTTAGGACATTATAATTTCAGGAAATGAGATTGTATAGTTGATACTAATATATGTTGCTAACCTTGAAGGTCTCACCTATCTCTTATTGAAAAAGAATGTTATCAATGCATCAAGTATGGTAATATTCTTAACAATAAACCTTGGACTGGTAACATTTATCTTACCTTTTTAGTAGGCACATGCTAAGAATTATCTATGACCATAAAATTATTATGCGAAAGGATAAATGGTTTTGTTGGGCTCCCCCCATATCTATATATAGGGCCAAATCTATATCCATAGATACTGCGACAAAGCTTCTCTCAACCCAAGGGAGCGAACCGAAGGATCTACAATAGAGTTCTCGCCATCTAGCAAAGCGAGTCTATAGATCGATATTATCTTGTATTACTATTATGAGTATGATATCAAATATGTATATGTGCATCCTGTGTTTCTAACATTGACACTAGCTGATAGTTAGACTACATTGACATTTAATAAGGATGATAACACCCTAAAATTTACAAAGAAAATAATATGACTAACAAGGGAAGGCTAACACCATTGCCACCTATAGTCAAGATCTAAGTCTTAGGAATGTATTCATCAATGATCAAAGCTTAAAAGCATGCTAAGAATGTAAACTAAATAGTATCGAACACTAATATACAAAGCATCCTTACTATGTATTGAATTGATAAACTAAAAAAGACCTAAATAGATCTAAGAGGGCAATCGAATTGGGATTGTTACTGATTCCAAACAAGGTGAAATGGTCTCTCCAAATGACTACAAGATCATATTGGATACCCATCTACTAACCCCATTGAATATTTTATGCAAGGATTGAGCATGGCTATAAATCATATTTCTTATATGAGATGCAAATCAAAGCATGGTGTACAAATTTAAAGTGCATGATAATTAGTGCTTTTAATAGTTTTTCCTTTGAGGAAAACTAGCGTTTTGGTGTATGTGGGACTAAAAGTACAAATTAGATTAATAATTGTTAATCATGATTAAGGATTTTCTAATCATAATTAGTGAATTAACAAGTGATTAGGATGTGAGGATCCCTAATCAACCACGTAGGGTCAATTAGGAGGGTAGGATAAGCTTTTAAAGCTTGCTGAGATGTTGTGGACGGAAAGTGGGGTGATTTTGAGTGGTTGGAAGAGAGTTTTGAGCCAATAACAAGGTATATTGACCAAAACAAGGGTAAAATAGGCTTAATTAGCTAATAATCGCTAATTGTCTGTTTGGAAGAGGATTTTGACTTGCGATGTCATCGTAAAGTAGCATCCTTGAATGTGAAAGGGGTTAGGAAATAAAAAAATGTGTTTTTAATTGGCAACTAAATGGTAAGAAATGTTAGTTAATTAGTGGAAATCACCAATTTTTAACGGAATTGGTAAGCATGAGATTGATTTGTGTGCGTTTGGCAATAAGATTGTAAAAGTAGAATTATAGGTTTCTACATTTGCCCCTGTTTGAGGTGAAGTAAGTAACTTCACTTCAAATATAGTAGATAAGCATAATAATCAAGTAAATTTTTTAAGAAAAATTAGTATAATGAAGGATGCCCCCTCGATTGTCGATGGGGTGATAGAATAAGTCAATCGACGATTAAAAATATGATCTTAAATGGATAGAAGAAATAAGGATAGGGATAAACATCGTTGTTTATTGCCCTAGGTGATTTAGAAGAAGAAATTAATAGTGATGATAAATGATAATGGAGAATATAGGACAAGCCCAATCTTTGTCATCCAATCTTTCAATAAGCAACTTTGTTGTATCATTTTACCCCCAGATCTACATCACTCGATCTTTATTGAAATAAACAAAAGTGTAAGATAACATGAAAAGCTAAATTACTAACATTTGTTCATTGCTAAAAATGCGTAACTCCATGCAACATACATAATGCAATACAATACGAGAAAGTAAAACGATGCTGTAACTCCATGCAACATACATAATGAAATACAATACAAGATAGTAAACCAACTAACCTAATAGAGAAACCACATACAATCACACATACTCAAACAAACAATTTTTTACGACAATTGTACCAATGTTTTTGTTGTCAAGATTCAGTTCTCTGAATGTTCATGTTGTAACAACAAGGGTTAAAAAATGGTACCCCAAGCAAGGATACGTGTGAGGGGAAAAATAGAGGACACAAGTAGTCACATGGAAATCATTCATGCAATATGACATAGTCTCTATGACAACTCACTATTGCACAAGAGTAATGACATAGTAAGCAGGTCCAACTTTGTTAATGGAGGTAGATCACAAGGATCCACAAATCCTTTGAGACAAATACAAGAAAAAACGCCTAAGAAAAATGTTTTTTTAGGACAAATTTCATATGTTCCAGGATAAAGTCATTTGATATAGGCTTCAACTACATGCATATCATTTACCAATTTTTGAATTTTTTGTAAATTTTTGGATTATTATTGATTTTACCGATTGTTTTTTAATTTTTTTTGGATTTGTTTGATTTTTTTTTATTTTTACAAAAGAAAATGTTATAGAAGAAATAAATAAGTTGTGAGACATCACTAAAAGTCACTGTAAGGAAAAAATATGCCCCATGTAGTAGAAAAGGCTGTTGGGAAGCAAAACATGCCCTAGGATAGTAAAAACAGGAACAAAAATAATTATTTATTAAAAATAATCATCAAGACGAGTGTTAGAAGAATTTTAGAAGAACCATCATGGCCCCAGGGTGCCTCAGGGGTGAGAAACATGTCACGGGGGGTAAAAATGGGTATATAATGTGCAGGCGCGGCCCTTGGAGCGTGCCTGTGCTTAAAGGGTGCACCTATGTATGTGCATGTGTGGGCACGAACATGCCAGTGTAAAAAGGGGGAGCTCATGCACACGACATGTTTTAATGGAAAAATTTTGGGTTTTTTGATTGTTTTACCATTTTTTTTGGGTTTTTTGAAACATATTTGAATGTTTTTTTATTTTTTAGAATTTTTCTGAAGCTATGTACAGGAAATGAAGAAACATGGGTGCCCCTAGTGTTAGATGGGATGTACAAGGGTGGAATGCCATGCATATGTGCAAGAAAGTGAAGATGTGAAATTTCCCCCAATGTTAGATGGGAATATTCAAAGGAAAAATCTTCACTGCGTAGAATTTGGATCATGTCCAATATAGATAGGTTCAACATGATGGTGAATGTAACCCAATGACGTGCTAGGAAGGAGCAAGGATGCCCCCAATGTAAGATGTCCAAGAAGCACATGATAGAAAGAAGTGGAAGATTGTTTTTTGATAAAAGGGACAAATTTTCCTGCAAACATGGAAAAAAGGAAATATTATACACATCGATGTTTTGAATGAAGTAGAAGAAAAATGTGAATGTGAATGAATGTAACTTAGAAGCGTCATAATGAAGAAGCGATTAGCCAAAGGCACAAATCGTCAGACAAGATACAAACTAGAGTAAGTGTCTGAACAAGATCCAAACAAATATACTTGGTAACATACTAATCATGTTTGCTCATAGAGATCCAGTGTGTGAATGTGGAAATTTATTACCTCTTGGAGGGAAGATTTGATAGACAACAAGTGAAGACACCCTAGCCAATGTGTAGGAATGATTTATTCTTCAAAGCTCGATTTTTTTGTTTAATGGATTGTGGAAGGAGAGCTCATACATTGCTTTGTTGCCAGCTCAGGCATCCATATCCTTGACGGAGATGCATTTGATTCTAATTGCAACATTTATCTACTTCCAGTCAGGCATCCATAGCATTAGTAGAGACTGATTGGAAATACCCCAAGAGAGAGTTATATATCAATTTTCTTATGCTCTTAGCTTTGAATTTTTTATTTGATTGATTTTTTTAGCTTTCTCAAAACTTATTTCAGCTCTCTTGTTTGACAAGGGGTTAAGAACCACTGATGGCTTGATGAAAGGAGGTGGAAGTTCTTGTGATGATGACATTAGCTAGTGTCAACAAATATGTCCAAAAGTTCTTCGCAACAAGTTTTTTAGATGTTGATTGTGATAGGATCTCTATGACGTCACTGCGTTCTTTAATTTACGAAGGTGATGAAAGACCAAAGGCCAAATGGATACCATAGAGGTAAATGTTTCACAAAATGTGATGCAAATTAGGATAACCAAAATATCATCGAAGGGATGAAAATGGTCAGGAAGACTTACTAGAAGAAGAGCAAAGAAAGGGAAGAAAGAACATTTATGTGCATTCAATACCTAGATTGCAATGTTTGTTTGTTTACCTTTGATTTTTTTTACTATTTTAATGTTTTCTCATTTTTTTTGAAAATTTTCTTTTTTAAACGGTGGGACTGACAATGTCACTTGGTGTGATAATATCCAACAAAAATGTTAGTGATTTCCTTGATAAGGAAGACAAGGCATGTTTTCTTATCAAGAGTCATATTATCCCCAAGCTCAATGATCGTGTGAGCTAATACTCAATAGATGACTATGTTTTATCATGAAACATGGATTTTGTAAGCGGGAGGTTGAGTTCCCTATCTAGAGGTTTTTGCACTTTGTGTCATACTTGATAGGTGCGTTGATGTGCATTTTTGAATTGTGGTTGATTATGAAATTTAAGATCGTTTAAATTGTTGTGAGCTTTGGAGCTCTTGGAATTTTTAATCTTAGATTGATGAAGAAACCATTTGTGTTTCTTGTAAGCTATTACTTAACTTTTCTGATCTCGAGAAGTAGGAGAAGAAAATGGACGAATAGAATTTATGTGAGAAGTGATAGTGGACTTGCCACAATCATTGATAGAAGAAAAATGTGATGGATACGTGAAGGGTACAATCCAAGAATTGAAGAGAATGGGCTACCAGGAGGTGTCCCATATACTGAAGATAAAGGACTACTAGGATGTGGCCATAAGATTGAAGATGAGGGACTGCCTGGAGGTGACCCATAGATAGAAGATGATGGGCTGCTAGGACATGGCCCAAGAATTGAAGATGAGGGAGTTTTAGGATGTGCCCCAAGTATAGAAGAGGATGGGCTACCAGAAGGTGTCCCATAAACTAAAGATGAAGGGATACCTGGAGGTGTCCCATATATGGAAGATGATGGGTTACTAGGACGTATGACCCAAGAATCGAAGATGCGGGGTCTCTAGGATGTGCCCCCAGTATAGAAGAAAATGGACTACCGAGAGGTGAGCCACACATAGACGATGAAGGGCTACTTGGAAGTTTCCCACATATATAGAAGTAAATGATGGGCTACCAAGTGGTGACCTACGGTGAGATTATAATGAAGGAATCTTGATAGATAAAGAATGATTGGGTAATGAGAAGATAGGTTGTTGATTAATGCCAGACCCAGAAATTTCATCACATAATGAAGAATGTGAAGATGAAAGAATAAGAGGAGGTCTCAAGTACGATGATCCAAGGGTCTTCTTCTGTTTCGTGATAAGCGAAAGAAACCTCTTCTCTAAAATACGTGAATGTATTAAGGTCTAAAGTGAATTCTGGTGTGTGATCCTCTAGGGGAATGTCATTGTGTGGCCCCATGATTTCTGTGATCACTTCTTCATTCTGAAATGAATCAATCGACATGAATATTTGTTCTTCGACCATAGGAGGTTGACTAGAAGAAACAAGTCCAATTGGTTTGGAATATTGAGAAGATGATGACTCAAGAGAAGAAGTGGATTTGGATCTATATGTCTCGTGAATAGAAGAAGATGTCAATCGAGAAGTGCTTGGCATTGGTTTTCCTAGAAGATGACATATTACGGTAGAAACAACGAGGATCTCATAGAAACTAGGTATATGATTGTGACATAGGAGTCGTCTAAGGTGTTTGTGACGTATGCACCGACTTAGATGATTGTGACATAGGAGTCGAATTAGGTGATTGTGACATGCGTGCCGACTTGGAATATTACCCAGACATGGGAGTTGAAAATTAGGAGATTGGCGACATAGGTGTCGACTTAGAAGATTGCAACATGGGAGTGTGACTTAGGAGATTGCGATGTAGGTGTCAATTTAGATGAATTTGGGGTCGCCCAGATCTTCAATTGAGGAGGAGGATGTGTTGAGGTGGTTGATAAGGGAGGTCCTAAAAAGTAAGGGAGGAGTCACGACTCAAAAACCACATTAGATGTTTGATTAGTAAGACTTGGAGTCGTATGGATCTTCAAAGGAGGAAGATGTCGATTAGGTGACTGATAAAGGGAGTCCTGTGAAGAAATGGAGGATCTGCAACTCAAGAACCACATTAGATGTTTGATTAGCAAGACTTGGAGCCGTATGGATCTTCAAAGGAGGAAGATTCCGTTTAGGCGACTGATAAGGGAAGTCCCGCGAAGAAAGGGAGAACTGCGACTTAAGAGTCAAATGAGGTGAACAAATTTGATGATAACCTTCAGAAGATCAAGGTGAATATGAAGAATCAAAAGAATAATTTGGATTGGAATTAAAATAAGAATGGGGGGAACCCGAATAATAATTTGGATCAGAAGTGTGTAAACCATACCACGGAATATGATATGAAGGTAGGGAACATGGCACCCGATTGGGTTCTCTAGCGCGAAGAACCAAATGAGGCTTAGCCAAGATGGGCATCCTTTGATGGGAATGGTGAAACTTTGATTCCTTAGTGTCGTATGTATAAGGCACCTTGTGATAGTTGTTCATTTTTGGAATTTGCGGGATACAAATGTCTAGACCGAGATAGTGCGATTGAACTCCTTCAATTAGAAGGAAGTCCTATGTCAATTTGGGCAGCACAACAGAAACTAGCTAGAAATTTGGAAATCATGGACCCTAGGACAAACCAAATAGCGTAACAACGTCAAATCATTACAAAGAATACCAAAAAATAAATGGTCACGAATCCAAAGGATCAATATGAACCTAAGGAAACCAAAGAATAAAGAATGACCTACCCTAACAAGGTGATATATGACAAGAGATATCTAGGACAATATAATGACGTATAAGACTCAAATCCAGCCACAACAAAAGTTTACTCCCTATGATTTTTCCAGATAGGTTTGAAACAAATAGTGATAAAAAAATATCACCATTGAGGCCAAGTTTGAAACAAACAAAACCTAAATGCTAAGAGAGTGTTGACGCGACCCTTTAACAAGGTATATTAAATACCAGTTTCTAAACACTAAAAAAGTCTAAGTCTTGTAAAATGGAAGATACAAATATGAGTAGCGGAACAATACTTTGTAGAGATTTAGGCCAAGTTTCACAATGGAAACAAGATGTATATATCACAATTGTATGGCTATAATGTGGGCAACATAACAACTCAAAAGAAGTTACGTGATAAGATAACCTAACTACAATGATAGTAAGTCTCAATATGGGTTGTGAGACAATAGGGGCAACTAGAACTTGATGAAATACCATTCACACTTTCAACTCTTGCATTCTGACATTGCAATCTGGTCATGTAAGAAGACTACAAAAGTGGTGGACACGATTATTTATAGTAGGTATTCGTGTATGTCTGTTCTTCTTTTGTCTCAAAACAAAAAACAAGAAAACAAAGGGATAGACCAAATGGTGGTGAAAAATACTTGGTGTAACTTTGGTAGAGTTTCGCCTTGTCTTAGGACAAGTGAAAA
Source organism: Taxus chinensis (assembly GCA_019776745.2). Taxonomy (NCBI): domain Eukaryota; kingdom Viridiplantae; phylum Streptophyta; class Pinopsida; order Cupressales; family Taxaceae; genus Taxus; species Taxus chinensis. The sequence continues at coordinate 598,297,681 of CM034155.1, read as the reverse complement.
ACTAGGTAAAAGTAATAATAAATAGATTTTGGGATGTAATATCACGTGGTTTCAAATTTAAGAGATTCTTTCCCTTGTTCGAAAAACGAGAGTTTGAATCCAAAAATTTTGTCACTTTGTGAGAGCTCTCAAGTATACTATCTAAGACAAAATTGGCTCCAAGCTGACAAGTTTTCCTAGGGGTTCTCTCTCAATGTGTCACAAGTTTACTTCTGTGAGCTTGGTTTTCCAAGGAGTTACCCTTGGAGTATCCCAACTTTACTTTACCCCCTTTAATAAAATGTGCATAAAAACACATTTAGTTGTATTTTCACTGGGGTTGCAATGGAAATAACTTTGACTCTAATCTCACTAAGGCGTACTTGTCAATTTGGTAGTGTGGAGAACTTTCCTATTTCATTCACAAGGTTCCCTCTTACGTGAACTAATTTTGGGGTTCCTAGGACCACCCCCATTGTTATAGCTTGAGGCTTATACCAAAGGGATTATGTCCTAGTTTAAAGCAGATGAACCATAGCTCTTAACCGAAACCTGCAATACAGTGTTATGAATGGTGTGTTGGTGTGTTTTTTAATCTTTTAGATTAAGCAATTTGGTTTAGACCTCCATTGAAAACCTACAACATACATGGATGTTAGAGTTTGGTTTGAAGAGAGCCCTCCTTTCTTTGACTAGTGATAGGTCCTTCACATAAATGATTAGTAGTTCACAAAGATCTACAATTTTATAGAAAGAGGATTAAGTGTTGCTTTTGTTTCTCAAGATCACACTAGGTGCAAGAGAAGAGCATACACAACAAGTAACACAACTATATGAAAAGATTGTAAATCAACTAACTACCTTAAAAATTTTCAAAACAAGGTTTATTCCCAATTAATCCAAGTGCTTCTTAATGAAAGACTAAAATTGCTTTTGGTTCCCAAGATCACACTAGGTGCAAGGGAAGATCATACACAAATTTTAGCCTTGGTTATTTATCAAGTGAAAAATCTCTTAAACTAAAAGATCATGTACATGCCAAACTGAAAGTTTATCCCCTTAAGCATAGAAATGAATGAAATTTTTTCCTACTTACTCTAAATTAGCAAAAAAGAGGTTTAAGGTTACTTTTGATTCTTAAGATCACACAAGGTGCAAGAGAAGAGCATACATAACCCTATTCCAAACTCATACAAAGAATGAGAAAAAAATTAACTCATCAAACCCTAAGCTAACTTGTTAGAAAAAATTGCTGTAAATAAGTAAAAAATTGACAAAAATACCATCTAAAAATCCCTGGAAAATGACAGAAACACCAAAAACTAGAAATTGAAATTTTAAAATTTGAACAAAATTTACCTGAGTGCACTGGTGCACATCTGTGTGTAGGAGCACACACCTTAGAGCATGAGTGCACACTTTGATGCACATGTGCACATAGTTATGCATAGGCGCATGTCTGTCAAATTTACATAGTTAGCTTACGCATGCACAACTAGAGAGGCGTGGGGTGCACACTTTGAAGCGCAGATGCAAAACATACTCAAAGAACAAAAATACAATGATGCACAGGCGTACACACAGTAGAGAACAGATGCACACAGTAGTGCACAAATGCACACAGTAGTACACATGTGCACACAGTAGTGCACATGCACCACCACACCTTCTAGTAGGTGGTCAAAACATGATTCTTGAGAAGGAATTTTTTAAAAAGATAAAATCTTTGGCCTTTTTAGGGAATTTCGACAGCACTTCGCCTCCTTGAATCTTGTAAGGAACATGAAAACAAAGGAACTATGACTAATCTAATTGAAACAACTATCTAGCTTGAAATTTGAGCTACAAAAATTTGAAAAATTAGTCTAAAAAATTGAAATTAATCTAAAAATCTTGAGAAACTAATCTAAAAATATTGAAATTAAACAAGAAAACTTGAAAGTAATCTAGAAAGCTTGAAATTAATCTAGAAAACTTGAAACTAATCTAGAAAACTTGAAATGAAAAACTTTGAAACTAAGTATAAAAGAATTAAAAATGAATGCAATGGGGTTTGAAACCCATTGAGCGTGCCAAATGATAACACCCTAAACTTTACAAAGAAAATAGTATGAATAACTAGGGAAGGCTAACACCATTGTCACCTATAGTTTTAGGAATGTAACATCAATGATCAAAGCTTAAAGCATGCTAAGAATGTAAACTAAATGGAGCTAAACACTAATCTACAAAACATCCTTACTATGTATTGAATTGCTAAACTAACAAAGACCTAAATAGATCTAAGAGGGAAATCAAATTGGGATTGTTGCTACTCCAAGCAAGGTGAAATGGTCTCTCCAAATGACTACAAGGTAATTTTGAATACCCATCTACTAACCCCATTGAAGACTTTAGGCAAGGATTGAGCTTGGCTATAAATCATATTTCTTATATGAGATGTACATCATAACATGGTGTAAAGTTTAAAGGTATATGGTTAGTCCTTTTTATAGTTTTTCATTTGAGGAAAAATAACATCTTGGTGCATGTGGGACTAAAAAAAAAAATTATATTAAGAATTTCTAATCATGATTAAGCTTTGTTAATCACAATTAGTGAATTAACAAGTGATTAAGATGTGAGGAGCCTTAATCAATCGCTTAGGGTCAATAGGAGGCTAGGATAAGATTTTGAAGCTTGTTGAGATGTTGTGGAGGAAAGGGGGGTGATTTTGAGTCGTTGGAAAAGGGGTTTGAGCCAATAGTAGGGTATATTAACCAAAACAAGGGTAAAACAAACTTAATTAGCTAATAATCGCTAATTGTCTATTTGGAAGAGGATTTTGACTTACGATATGTCATAAAGTGGCATCTTGAATGTGAAAGGGGGTTAGGTAATTAACAAAGCGTTGTTAATTGACCTAAATGGTAAGAAACATTAGTTAATTAGTGGAAATCACTAATTATAATGGAATTGGTAATAATGAGAGTGATTTGTGTGCATTTGGCAATAAGATTGCAAAAGTTAAATTTAGGTGTCTAGAAAGGAAGTAAGGTAAACTGTTATAGTGTGTATTCTATGTTTATTATTGTTTAGATCTCTTAGAATGATAAATGATAAACAAATTGTTAGCATTGTTGTTGTAACAATAATGTTGTTGACCTTGCATGAAGGCATGTAAACATCGTGTTGTTGGGTTACAGTGAATATAGGATACAATAATCTCTATTGTTAAAAAGACCTTGGTCTTTGACCTTGATCAAAAAATGATGCTGTATATTTATTAACATAAGAAATTAAAGAAATATTGTTGTTTGGTTGCACTATGAAATGCATTATCATTGTTATCGACTTTTTGAAAAGGCTTGATGGTTTGCTGACTTGGCAATTAAAATTGAAATATGTCTTAACCCCTCGTGAGTTATTAGTACTTGGAACATGATTATTATTGGAACATTATTAGGAAAAAATAATCATTGTTTTGTTAATTGTCGGTTGACTTGTAAGGAATGATTATTATTAGTTGATTTGTTTATTAATTTGAACGTCCCCAATAGAAAGGTGAGGGTCACAGATCCGACCAAAATCTTAAAGGGATTAGGGGAATGTTATGAATTCTGTTTTAAATCCGTATTAAATTTTTGAATAGCTATTTGGTTATTTGGAGTTGCAAGGGAAAGCTGAAACCCTAACTGAAATTTGCATGATTATTTTTTTCTAAACTTTACATGTGGCTTTGGTAGTGGGTGATTGCATGGGCCGCGGTGATTATTCCGACTCTGCATGTAATTTTATATGTTTGTATGGATATTTAGCTTGAGAAATGGATTTTTATCTTGAGATACATGTGTTTTAACTGAAGTTAATGAATTTATTAAAAATCCCATTACGGACACAACAATATGGGGTAAATAAGGAAGTTGGAGGTTTGCTAGGACATATGGCAAGAAGGAGGATGAGAGAAAGGGTGCACAACTCGTTTAGGGCATGACTACCATTGTTAATAATGAAGGAATGATTTTTCTTTCTCTATTCTTACATAGTCTGTTATGGGCATAAGTATGGGGTTTTTATCTTCTTGTTACATGGTTAAATCAGAACTGCAAATGTTTGTATGCTTTACATTATGAAATTACACATATGATGTGCATTGGTATTCAAGTATATACACCTATATTTTTAGTTGAATAATAATACATGTATATATACACTTAAACAATTATAGATACACTTTTTAAATGATGTATAGAGTATTTGGGGTTTTATCTTGTTGTTTTCCTTGAAACCTTGTTGTCTTGAAAGTATTATGTGTGAAAAGGAATAATGACTAGATTGCTGGTCTGGATGACATGTCATGTTGGTTTAATAATGATATGGGTCTCTCTCTTTGCTTGATTCTGTTGGGCCATGATGGTACTTGAATGTAATAGAGGGTATAACAAAATATTATGTTCTCTCCCTGACTCTGTTGGATATTTTGTACATAAGATTTTATGAAAGTATGTATGAAGAATAATCATGCAAGTTGTTTGAATTGATCCACCATCTTCTGCATGTACATGCTAAGAACAAAATAATGTTGCTCTTGCATTGAAGCATTCTGCATGTTGTTTTACCTTGAATAATTTCACCTTGTTGCCACAAAAGGAGAATAAGGGAAATGTTATGAATCTAAAAATGAATTATATCCATTTCATTGTGGCTTGTACTTTTATAAACTGTAATAGAAGAAGAATCAAGTTTTATTTATTGAGGGAAATATATGTTGTTGTAATTAATTGTGTTTCAATCAAAATAATTGGCATTGTTGATATGATTGATTATTTGAAAGGAAATCCATGAGTAGGGTTTTTACTGTGAATGAGTATCATACCTATTTGGTGATAAGTATGTTTATTAAGGAAGGTCTATTCTCACTTTGTGTTGTAATAACTATGAGAATTTAGCAGAATATTTTCTACGCTTAAGCTTAAATTTTTTGTTGTCATGATGTGAATAGTTATTAATTGATATGATATTATCTTGGAATGCTTATAAACTAATTTTTAATTTAGAAATCTCTAATACCTGCCACTCTTACTGAAGTTTGGGACTAGTTAGGATAATTAAGCTACACCAATTTGGAAATAAATATGTCCTCGTCATCCAGTAATGATGAATATGTAAGATGGCATGACGTCCACTTTGCATGAAGAAATAAATGTATTTTAAACAAATATGTGTAATGAAGACTAGACACATACACCATCGATCTTATTCTACGATGGTGTCTTAAACACTTGAGTGAAAGGTATAGGATGGATAATATTATGGAGTATAGTGTAAAATCAACTCACATTGAGTTAAATAACTGCATGGACCATTAAGTAACAATTGTATGTGTGTAATTTTACCATGAAATAGGAAGTGAAGGAAAATACTCGGAATAAGAAAATCTGGATAAATCTACATTATGTTATTTTGGAATGTTTACCTTATAATTATAAGGCTATGTACTTAGTTGGGTAAATGTGTAAGAATTTTGGTTGGCTTGCAAACAACCATTACAGGACAAGGTCTCCTTAGGGATGTATAATAAAACCTTTTTATAGCATGAAACAAATTCTTACCTTAGAACTTCAAAATATGAAATTATAACCAAGAATGTTGTTACTATCTTTGAATTAATTGCATGTGTAAAAATGCAAAGGGAAATTATAACAATATATGATGTGATATTAAGTTGGGAACACATTATATGGCACAATGTTGTTCCCATAATTTATAACTGAAAAGGAGAGATTAAATGATTAAATGTCTTGCAAGTTAAGTAGAGGTTGTAATAACTATTATAAGAAAGATTAGTTGGTCAAGCATTCACAAGGAAATACTATGAAACTGTATGGAACGAGAAATGTAATATTAAGCCTCCCTAACATATTCGTGGAGGAAGGAACATTTAAGAAAAATGTTATCATGTTAATAAAGTATGTATTTTGTTTTTATAGCAAATATGGTTGTTCCTTCCTTGACATTAGTCCTACAAGTTAAGGAGCACATTAAGCCAGTTTGGAAAATGAGGAAAACTTCTCTTTTTAGTAAATGGTGTTCTCATTGCTCCAAAGAATCAATAACCTAACGGTTATTTTAAGATAAAAATAGGAATATAAGTAGTTATGGCTATAATAAATCCTTTCGGACTTGAGTTTGATGGAACGAAATAAAACATGTTGTATATGATATTGGTTATGAATTGTATGCAAAGTGGTAGCCTTAGATATAACTAGATTCATCTTTATCAATATGAAGATATCATTATGAAAGAAAGACTAATAATGGTTAAGTCTATACACTTGAATACTAATTTTGGTATCAGCTATGTAATTGTTATGGGATTATTATATGAGATAATATTATTTAAATATTCAAATAGGAAGATGAGTAAAATTATGGGCAGAATCCTAACTAAATCATGACAAGATCAATATTGTCTATGAAGTATCTTAAAGGAGCTTCTTATGATTTGAATATGAAGGAAGGAAATGCATGACTCATTGGCATGATAGTTTATTCATTCTTATGTTATGGAATCTGCAAATGAGTTATGAGCTTGGTGGTAGGCACTAAAGAATGTTATCATAACTTGTAACTAGAACAACAATTGATTAAATTAAGCTTGGTGGCAAATAGATAGGCACTAAAGAATGTTATCATAACTTGTAACTAGAACAACAATTCAAGATTAAATTAAGCCAATTCCAATAATCATACATATTGTGTTATCATAAGATAAGTTGTGAATTGATTAGATTGAGTTATTATTTTAATTGTAATTTATAATTAGGTATCATTGAGGAATTTAAATCCTGCAATTTTTTTTGACACTTCATGTGATTGGATGAATGGTATAACCTTCGTTAAAGTCCTAGAGCATAATTATCATTATGCAAGACTTTATATGGAACTAGTTAAAGAAATAAATAAAAAGAATGAATTGACTAAATTAGTACAAGAGCAGTATGAAAATACATCATCACTAAATTATTAAGACGATAAAACAAATTGATAATATCTAGTACATATGTACGTGGATTATACATCAACGAGATAGTGGGTAGTTAATGATGAATTTACAACAAGCCTTATAACAAGGTTATGAGGTGGAATTAACAACAAGTTTATTAGTACTAATCCAGACCCAATGATCATATCCCAAATCTTGAATTTTCATGTTTATAGATATCCGCTTGAATGTTGCTTTGAAGCTGTTTAGGAATGCTATTATTATAAAAGGATAAGTAACCCTCCTCTTCTGATAGTGAATAAAAAATTTCAGTCATATTTTCCAGGAACTAGAGGATGGGTCGCTAACAACACATATCAATATGCATTCAAACATTTACATTCTCATCACACTTTTACAAACTCACTCTCGAGAAATCCTTCATATTAAATTCTTCATTGGTACATCTGGATTCTTGAGATTTTTTTAATCTCTTCCAAAATGGATTGAAAACTACCTCTACCTCCTCTACAACCTAACTGTCACCTCCCATTCAAATGACTCTCCTAAATGACTTAATGAAGGTAGTTACATCTTAGTTCTAGTAACCTAACTATGGTAAGGATTGAGCTTAAGATATTAAACTCTAGTTATATAGGTGATAACACCTCATTTCCATCACATAAGGTCTTTTAAAATATCTTACATCATTTATACTTCCTAACCTATCACCTAACCCCTACCCACAACTTAGAGAATTCAAATAGTTGAATGGCCCATTTTGGAGGGAAAACCCCAAATGGCCTTATTACAAAAATGAGTGGGCCTAAAAGAGTTGGGACACACACTAAACACAATAAAGACTCCCCTAAACCTAACTCAAATGAACATTGCAATAAAAGCCAAAAATTTGATATGTACAAGTAAATGATGCTCCTACATCAATGTGCTAGAATAGGTAGGTAAATCAAAGAAGATTAAAAATGTGATAATGTAAGTAATAAGGTACTAAAGGACATAAAATGTAAAAAAATACGAGATATCATAATCAAAGAACATGGCCAAAGTAAATATAATCTCCAATGAAATCTAAGAAATGTTAAATAAAACAAAATATGTGATTAAAAGTGATTAAAAGGAAACATCCACATGAGTAAAGTGAGAATTATTCCCTGTGCTAGATTTTTTCGGGAGGTAAAATGCTTCCATCTAATATAAAAAATATGGTGAACGGAGATGGTATGGTGTAGTGCCCACAATTTACACACCCAAATACAACAGTAAAAATACCAGGATAAATTTTTTTTGACTTACATTGCTCACAACCTACAACACAGTAAGGGCTCCAAGTACAGAACTCGACACACATGCGACAATCACATAAGTCATCGAATCACATAGACACATGCAGACGACATCGGCATGTCGATACCACACTCTTCCCAACGAACGAATACTAGCAAGACCCAACCACAAGAAACGTGACTTTAGGAACGGCAATCCCACGACAAATCATTACTTTAAATGTATTTTAGTTACGGCTAACTTCCCAAGATCCTTATTAGGTAAGCATGATTTTCTCCCTTTTTCCACCTACATGTCCTGAAAATTCGTTTCCCAGTTCACTTATTGTTCAACCATTTAATTTTGCTCTTTACCCTTATGACAAATCTTCAGAACTTACATAAGTATTTTTCCATATTTCAAAATGCCTACAAGATTCTAATTCTCTCATTCTTATGTTAAGATTTTGCTTCTCAAACGTTTATTTAATGGCTACAGTCTTACCCTTACACTCAAGTGAAAGTGACTTGATGTCCAGAACGAAATCAAGGATTTAACGGAGATTTAGACACAGGGCAGCTTTTCACCAAAATATTTCTCGATTCACACTATATTTATTTCTCTACCATTGCTATTATAATTTGAAAACTTATTGAATTCCTATAAGAGTTATATATAGCTAGGTATACATATCTTTTGTTTTCTCATAATTTGGTCGCACCAAGGTGACTTATATTCTTTGAAACACTTGATTATGTTTAATTAAGTTTTAAGGACTTCATGAGTGACCTCAATCCTAATCTCCAATCTCGTTCTCATCTTAGGATATGCTTATACATCGCACTATGGTCTCGTTCATAGCATTGTTGTGAAATCAAGAGTTACAGAAGTATTTGACTACCATCTTGAAGGGGTATATGGTCGGAAGAATTGTAAACCATACACGAACCACAAGTGACACCTCCTAATCAGCTGAGGGTTGTTTCTTCCATTATGCACTCAATGATCTACGCCTCAACTATAAAAGAGTTTAAGGCAGGTGGACAAAAATATACTAAACCACATTCAAGGACATACCAAGGGGTTATTTTGATAGAATCCAGGGTTGCACTGCTTAGTCGTTCCTTCGAACAAGGACTCATAAGGTGACTCCTAAGGCGGTCTTCAACACTCAGCCTGGTATCGGACCTGAAGAGAGTACATTCTTCTCGCGAATGCCAAATCTAGAAGGAAACCGCATACTCCAGATAGGTTGGACCATGACATTCCTAAATATGGGTTCATGACAATGTCGCTAAACCTAATGACTATGACGGTATACTCCAACGAGGGGTTTTATTTACCTAACCTATGAGGTCTCATCAAGTGCAAAGTTTAAGGTCGTTCTTCGGTTTTAATTTTCTTATTTGGTAGAACAGGATCACACATACAGGCAAGTTATGCATGAATATTTTATTAGGGTTGAGTGTTCCCATTAAAACTCTTTAATGTGTTTGCAATGTAAGAAGGTAACCCAATAATTAATTTAATCATTTATTGAAATACTGAGAAGGTACCACAATATCTTAACTTCAATTTCAAAATTACCTTATATAAATCAAACCTCTTTTTTCCATACACAACTAAAATCAAATTGAACTGGTGATTAGAGGCACATTTCCTAAGTATCCTTAAAACTAGCATATCATACATATTAACAAATTTCATTTATAAATTTTCAGTAACAAGAGACTACAATACACAGTCATTCATTTTACAATGACCTATAAAAATTACAATAATAATAATTAAATTACACATCGCCCTTTGCGTCGTCATTCATCCATCCTGCAAAACCCACGTGAGCATGATATCAGCGATAAATCGCTTGGCATGGCATCCACCCTAAAACAATCATAATTATCATTTTTCAGTTCCCATTTACATCTGACAATAACTACAATATGCAATCGAAATAAAAATAAAACCTAGAAACATGTAATCATTGCATTTCGTTTTTTTTCTTCATTTTATAAACTCAGAAGAGAGAGAGAGAGAAAGGAAGAGAGAGAAAATATCATTTTGTCTAAAGTTCCAATACACACAACAAGTTTCATTCTAGTGTTTTAAATAGTTATTTACGTGTGTTGAAAGTTTCCAAAGGGGATTTGGCAACCCTACGAGGGTCCGCAACTTTCTACTTTTACATTTTCTCACTAATTACAAAAACGTTCAAAACGGGCTCGGAGGCTAAGAAACTGCTTCCAAAAGTTACCTTCCAATGAGAACGCCCTCCACGATCAACTTGCTACGTGTTCCCGGATATACCAAGAGTTCATAGCAACTGACGGAATTGAAAAAGAGCGCACGGTTTGCGTTTGGCGGCTAGTTTTCCGGGGCCACTGGTCGTAGTTCACCCAGTTGTAAAGAGACAAAAGTTAGCTCGAATGGCCCAGAAACCGTGTCCCAAATGACGTTCGACGGATGCGCACACAACGAGACTCTTCCTACTAGTTCCCCTATATAAGGAGAATTCGTTAGAGTCGACGGAAAGGAGAACTAGAAAACCATGTTCAAACGGCGACAAGCTTTCTGGAGCGACAAGACAAAAATGGACCAGTTTGACCTCGTCAAAACTGCGATCGGAGGCCTACAAAACGGCTTCGCCAAACTATCCCGAAAAGTTCTCTTTCCTATACTGAAATTTCCATGCATTTGTCTAGTGTAATCGCTAGAGGTTTGTGAAGACAGGAAGTGATTTCTCTTTCCAGGTTTCAAATGGCGATCCAAAACGAAAGCCAACTTTCTAGTTTTAACAACTTTCTACTGTTGTAAACCAGTGTTACAGGGCTCCTATAAGGGCGTCAAAAGGATGTCATATGATCGTTTCGGGTCAAACCAAAAATCAAGGCGACTCCTCGTATACCAAGGTACCCGAATGAAACTTCACATCTCGTTTCTAGAGTTGTGAAGGGTACTTAGTGAGTCTCCGAAAATTGCAAAATTTAACTATTTTAAGCAGGAAGAAGGTCAACTTAATCAATGGAGAGTCAAATTTGCTGGTCGATAAAACGATATTGAAGCGATCAAAAGAGTAAGAGTTTTCTAGATCATCTCGAAGCGAGGGTGATAGTTCATGGTTTAAAGTAGGCGAGTTATAATGGCTTCGAGAGTTGCGACATGACACTATATTGTTTTGCAATGAGTTGAAGGGACATTTAACTATATTAAAAGTCCTAATGATTTAAAATTCTATTTAATTGCAAAAGAGAACTAAAACACGAGAATTATGAGAGGTAAGGGAAGAAGGACCATGCCTGGAGAACGAACTGGTGAGGCAGAAGTCGAGGAGTTGACATTCACCGATCTCTTTCACTTGCTTGCAGCCACGGTTCAAAACCCAAAAATAACATCCACAATAATGTCAAAATCGGTGGCCAGTTCTATTGGAAAATCCTTTGGTGGCAAGAAAGGAACAACAAGTTGCCTCCAAGTTTCTGAGTAACAAGCCCATGGTAAAGAGGCTTTTATCAGTGTGTTTGGGATAGCCCCAATGTCATGTGTACTATGAATCCATTATGTGCACCATCACTGCAATCCTGCATTCCATGAGACAACATTTCTTTGAGGAGTTCTCCCAAACAGTTCATGCACCGCATCTCAACAAATCCTCTACATATTTAAATGTATTCATTGGGAAAAGTTCATATGCAGCCCATGTATTTGTGCAATATCCCAAAACCATTGCATTCCATGAGACTGAAATATCTTTGAGGCATTTTGTCGAACAATTCACATGTGTCCTTGAATACACTTCCATATTTTCCACGGCATATCAACTATGACACCAAGGCACAAAATATTACAAACAAAACCCATGATTCTATTGTTCATACCATGTTCCAATACTTCCATTTTGGCAGTAGCTGGAGGTTATCAGCAAAGGTTGTGGATTCTGGCTTACACAGAACCAACATCATTTTGCTTGACAAGTTTCCAAGGCCTTTTCAACAAAACTCATTTTGTGCAATCCTGCCATCATTGCAGTCCAAGGAACTGCATTTCTTTCCCCAGGTGTTTTTAGATTTTGACAAACGCAGTTCCACGCACCCTTTAGTTGACACAGTTCATTTTTACACGCTTGCATAACATCTACAAGGGCAACAACTGCAACATCTGACAAAGCCAAGCCTCCTATTTTTTGGAAACCCGACGAGGTCTGCCCACGCGGCCTAGGAGGGAGTTTGTTGGTGAGTGGCTGGCTACGGCATTGCCACCTAAAATCCTCCAACATCCTGATGCATGTCCAAAAAATGCCCCTACATTTTTTGGCACCTTGCAACATTCTTCCACGCTCTCCTTCTCCAAAAGCAAAAAAACGCCCAAGCTTTCCCATGTAGGAGTGGGCGCGGCCTGGGGAAATGGAAACAGTTTTGTGGAGTCTGGCCTGCCTCAAGCATACACTGCATTTACATGAAATTTCCAAGGCTTCCTTTACCAAACGGATTTCAATAAACTCATTTTTTTTTGTGTGCAGGTCCTGCGCCCCCTAAACAAGCAGCACAAATCAAAAAAACAAAGCCCTCCCTTCAATCTGCCCGCAGGTGAAATCACGCCCCAAAAGCTTTACGGCGTTCAGTTCTTTTAAAACAATTTTCTTTAAAACGAAATGAATTCCTTTTAATTTAGCTTATCCCCATTTAATTTTATGTTATTTGTATTTCGACAAACTTGATTTTTTCCTTTTATTTTATTGTTTTAAAATTAAGGGAGGCATTACATTCTCCTCCCCTTAAGAAAGCATCGTCCTCGATGCGACATACGCTGAAGAAGGAGAAATGGTACACAACAAGGGACGAATGTGGTGAAGGTACGACCTAAGGTTAAGATTTCAAACACAAAGATCATGGCCACGGGGTGGCCTAGGAACAATTGGTAGAAATTTTAACTTTCAAGGTTCTGTGAAGATTGGCAGTTCTCTCTTATTCATTATTTCATTAATCTCTTTTCTATTAACATTATTCTTAATTCAAGTCCTTTAAAATTTCATTTTTATAAAATTTTAGTTTATTCATTCATGTGGGTTCCCATCATGAACTACAGTCACAACACCCTACCAGGGTCATACACAACACCAAATTTTCACAACATACTTTTACATACTTTCACGACCGTATCACATCACAAGGGTTTCACCAAACCATGGAATGACAACAAGTAGAACACATAACATTAATTTCCAACAATTACGCCCTAGACATAGACCTAGTACATTCATATGACTAACAAACAAAACCAACACGTTGATACATATACAACGGGTATCACAAGCCCCCCCAAAATCCATGACTATAACAACATAGTTCCAATCCAATATCCAATAGTCCATACCAACCAAGGGAAGAGTCATGCCACCAATCATAACAAGTCTAACCAGACTCACAAGAGGACACATAACTCACTATACCAACTCCACACATAACAAGACATCACGAAACAAACCCCAGATATCTCCAAAAGTACCAGGTAAAACTCCATATATCTCCTAAAGTATCATAAATCAACTCCATATACTCCTTGAAACCATCACCAGATAATCTCCATATACCTCCCAAAGAGAAAGAAACATAGTGTCAAAACCAAGTCGGGTCACTCAACCATAGAGCCCCATCCAAAATAACAGGTCACTCAACCATAGAGTGCCATCATAAATAATATCGGGTCTCTCAACCATAGAGGCCAATCTCCTTTCTCCTTTTAATGAGGCCGGGTCACCCTATTGCCCTGGACACATAGAGCCCCGTCACCCCCAAACCCAAGTGACATAATAACTCGTGGTTCAACAACCCGCTAGTTATCTGTAACTCCTTGGGGCGTACCCCCATACAACGAAGCGGGTCCATAGGTTCAACCACTCCATGGTTAATCCCATGACCCTATTCCAACACATTACGACATTAGAACCAGCATAACAATCCATTCAAATGCCAAGTGGAAAAATCAAAAGCCTTGGGCTAGGCTACAAAACTTTCAAATATGAAAAGAAAGTTTTAAAACCAAGAAGAACAAGTGGCTAATTAGCCATGGTTAGTGTAAAATCCAACTGTTAGTGTAACAATCAAATAAATGCCCAAAATATAAGAACATGTCAATCAAGAAAATGGCTGGTTCTAGCTAAAAGAGAAAGATTAATTTACGAATAAAATACGTAATGAGAAAATAGCACATCACAATCACTATGTGGCCTCATATCGCCACCAAAGGGGTACTCATCGAGTTGCTGGCACTCAGACATCGAGCCTCAGCTCGTGAAAATATACATGTAACCAGAAATGAGTATATCAAATAATGTAACTGTCATCATCTCTACCTGAATCATATCCCTCCAAACTCCCACAAGGATCAACATAGTCAAAATCACATAGGATTATTCAACGAACAATCCAATAGGAAAGAACAGGGGACACAAGGTTGCATAAATTGAGCCTAAGGTGGTGCGCACCCACAATATACTGAGCAAGCTCGAAGTATACTAAACAAATAGAAGTGGATTTTCAGTCTATGAAAGACTCCACTTCCTCACTCGTACTCGGCTCAAGATTATGAAAACCTGGTCCACGCCTCCTCTCTCCACACATACACTCTTGACAGTTTATCCCCTTAGGGTCGTCTAGTGTAGGGTCCACGACATACACATAACTACATCACTAACACAATGGTGATTCACACACAACAACCATAACGTATTACGCATGGTTTAAATATATCAGGGTATAACGCAATCACTACTTCCACAGGTTACGATACATCACATTACCACATCCTGCACCCAAGGTGCAATCACTGTACAATAGGGTTCATAGGCTCACTGTATGCCCCTATATCACAACATGAAATCATTACATATTACACAAATCATACATACAATGGACATAGTAACATCACAACATATCATTCATTTGCTACATACAAGGTGATACACACATTTCTTCAAAACATGGTAAAACATCATGATACAATTCAATTCACTTTACACCAATTTTTTTCATGCAATACATCAATACATCATCACATCACATAAGGTCAAAATGTTCCAACACTCTGCAATTCACAATATCTTTCCATTCACACCAAACAAGGCGGTACATCACACACGGATTCCTCATTAGATCCACGAAAAGGAGAGTCAATACTCTCACCACAAGCAGTAATTCACACGTGAATTCTTCATAGAATCCACACAAAGGAGAGAGAATACTCCCATCCCCAGCACATCAACATGATAAAAAAATAGCACTAAGTGACATACACCTCATGTGCGTTCACACTATCACAATTACGACATAGATCACATCACTCTTAAAACACATTACTCTTCCAATATTTATCACCATCATGAAACACCATCACCATCATGCAACCCATCATGTAACAACATCTCTATCATGCAAAATCATCACAATCTCCAATCCATCCCAGAGGTTCGAGAGCATGAACCTCCGCTCTGATACCATATGTAGTGCCCACATTTTACACACCCAAATACAACAAGTAAAATACCAGGATAATTTTTTTTTGACTTACATTGCTCACGACACACAACACAGTAAGGGCTCCAAGTACATAACTCGACACACATGCGACAATCACATAAGTCATCGACTCACATAGACACATGCAGACGACATCGACATGTCGATACCACACTCTTCCCAACGAACGAATACTAGCAAAGACCCAACCACAAGAAACGTGACTTTAGGAATGGCAATCCCACGACAAAACATTACTTTAAATGTATTTTAGTTACGACTAACTTCCCAAGATCCTTACAGGTAAGCATGATTTTCTCCCTTTTTCCACCTACATGTCCTGAAAATTCGTTTCACCAGTTCACTTATTGTTCAACCAGTTTAATTTTCTCTTTACCCTTATGACAATCTTCATAACTTACATAAGTATTTTTCCATATTTCAAAATGCCTACAAGATTCTAATTCTCTCATTCTTATGTTAAGATTTTGCTTCTCAAACGTTTATTTAATGTATACAGTTTACCCTTACACTCAAGTGAAAGTGACTTGATGTCCAGAACAAAATCAAGGATTTTACGGAGATTTAGACACAGGGATAGCTTTTCACCAAAATATTTCTCGATTCACACTGTATTTATTTCTCTACCATTCGCTATTATAATTTGAAAACTTATTGAATTCCTATAAGAGTTATATATAGCTAGTATACATATCTTTTGTTTTCTCATAGTTTGGTCGCACCAAGGTGAATTATATTCTTTGAAACACTTGATTATGTTTAATTAAGTTTTAAGGACTTCATGAGTGACCTCAATCCTAATCTCCAATCTCGTTCTAATCTTAGGATATGCTTATACATCGCACTATGGTCTCGTTCATAGCATTGTTGTGAAATCAGGAGTTACAGAAGTATTTGACTACCATCTTGAAGGGGTCTATGGTTGGAAGAATTGTAAACCATACACGAACCACAAGTGACACCTCCTACTCAGCTGAGGGTTGGTTTCTTCCATTATGCACTCAATGATCTACGCCTCAACTATATAAGAGTTTAAGGTAGGTGGACAAAAATATACTAAACCACATTCAAGGACATACCAAGGGGTTATTTTGATAGAATCCTAGGGTTGCACTGCTTAGTCGATCCTTCGAACAAGGACTCATAAGGTGACTCCTAAGGTGGTCTTCAACACTCAGCCTGGTATCGACCTGAAGAGAGTACATTCTTCTCGTGAATGCCAAATCTAGAAGGAAACCGCATACTCTGGATAGGTTGGACCATGACATTCCTAAATATGGGTTCACGACAATGTCGCTAAACCTAATGACTATGATGGTAAACTCCAACGAGGGGTTTTATTTACCTAACCTATGAGGTCTCATCAAGTGCAAAGTTTAAGTTCAGTTCTTTGGTTTTAATTTTCTTATATGGTAGAAAGGGATCACACATACAGGACAAGTTATGCACGAATATTTTATTAGGGTTGAGTGTTCCCATTAAAACTCTTTATTGTGTTTGCAAGGTAAGAAGGTAACCCAATAATTAATTTAATTGTTTATTAAATACTGAGAAGGTACTACAATATATTAACTTCAATTTCAAAATTACTTATATAAATCAAACAGCTCTTTTTCCATACACAACTAAAATCAAATTGAACTGGTGATTAGAGGTACATTTCCTAAGTATCCCTAAAACTAGCATATCATACATATTAACAAATTTCATTTATAACTTTTTAGTAACAAGAGACTACATTACACAGTTATTCATTTTACAATGACCTATAAAAATTACAATAATAATAATTAAATTACACATCGCCTTTTTTACGTTGTCATTCATCCATCCTGCAAAACCCACGTGAGCATGATATCAGCGATAAATCGCTGGCATGGCATCCACCCTAAAACAATCATAATTATCATTTTTCAGTTCCCATTTACATCTGACAATAACTACAATATGCAATCGAAATAAAAATAAAACCTAGAAACATGTAATCATTGCATTTCATTTTTTTCTTCATTTTATAAACTCAGAAGAGAGAGAGAGAGAGGAAGAGAGAGAAAATATCATTTTGTCTAAAGTTCCAATACACACAACAAGTTTCATTCCAGTGTTTTAAACAGTTATTTACGTGTCTTAAAAGTTTCCAAAGGGTGATTTGGCAACCCTACGAGGGTCTGCAGCTTTCTACTCTTACATTTTCTCACTAATTACAAAAACGTTCAAAATGGGCTCAGAGGCTAAGAAACTGCTTCCAAAAGTTACCTTCCAATGAGAACACCCTCCACGATCAACTTGCTACGTGTTCCCAGGATATACCAAGAGTTCATAGCAACTGACGGAATTGAAAAAGAGTGCACGGTTTGCGTTTGGCGGCTAGTTTTCCGGGGCCACTGGTCGTAGTTCACCTAGTTGTAAAGAGACAAAAGTTAGCTCGAATGGCCCAGAAACCGTGGTCCCAAATGATTTTTATGGATGCGCACACAACGAGACTCTTCCTACTAGTTCCCCTATATAAGGAGAATTCATCAGAGTCGACGGAAAGGAGAACTAGAAAACCATGTTCAAACGGCGACAAGCTTTCTAGAGCGACAAGACAAAAATGGACCAGTTTGACCTCGTCAAAATTACGATCGGAGGCCTACAAAATGGCTTCGCTAAACTATCCCGAAAATTTCTCTTTCCTATACTGAAAGTTCCATGCATTTTCTAGTGTAATCGCTAGAGGTTTGTGAAGACAGGAAGTGATTTCTCTTTCCAGGTTTCAAATGGCGATCCAAAACGAAAGCCAACTTTCTAGTTTTAACAACTTTCTACTGTTGTAAACCAGTGTTACAGGGCTCCTATAAGGGCGTCAAAAGGATTTCATTTGATCGTTTCAGGTCAAACCAAAAATCAAGGTGACTCCTCGTATACCAAGGTACCCGAATGAAACTTCACATCTCGTTTCTAGAGTTGCGAAGGGTACTTAGTGAGTCTCCGAAAATTGCAAATTTTAACTATTTTAAGCAAGGAAGAAGGTCAACTTAATCAATGGAGAGTCAAATTTGTCTGGTCGTTAAAACGATATTGGAGCGATCAAAAGGGTAAGAGTTTTCTAGATCATCTCGAAGCGAGGGTGATAGTTCATGGTTTAAAGTAGGCGAGTTATAATGGCTTCGAGAGTTGTGACACGACACTTTATTGTTTTGCAATGAGTTGAAGAGACATTTAACTGTATTAACAGTCCTAATAACTTAATATTCTATTTAATTAAAAAAGATAACTAAAATATGAGAATTAGGAGAGGTAAGGAAAGAAGAACCATCCCTGGAGATGAACTGAGTGAGGTCGAAAGCCGCAGGATTTGGGTTCAGAATCTAGCTCGATTTCATTTGCTTGCAGCAACCGGTTCACGAGCATCCAAAAATCAGCATCCACCATAATGTCACAATCGGTGGCAACTTCTATTGGAAAATCCTCTAGTGGCAAGAAAGGAACAACAAGTTCCTCCAACTGAGTAACAAGCCCACGGTAAAGTTGCTTGTCAGTGTGTTTGGGATAGCAAAATATGTCATGTGAACTATGAATCCATTAAGTGCATAACTTGTAGTCCTGGCATTCCACGAGACAACATTTCTTTGAGGCATTCTCCCAAACAGTTCATGCACCTTCTCAACAAATCCTCTACATATTCAAATGTATTCATCGGGAAAAGTTCATATGCATCCCATGTATTTGGAATATCCTAAAACCATTGCATTCCATGAGATGAAATATCTGAGGCATTTTGCCGAACAATTCACATGCCTTGAATACACTTCCACATTTTTCACGCATATCAACTATGACACCAGAAAGCACAAAATATTACAAACAAAACCACATTCTATTGTTTATACCATGTTCCAATACTTCCATTTTGGCACAGGCTGGAGGCACGCTGGCAAAGGTTGTGGATTCTGCTTTACACGCACCATAGGCATTTTCTTGGAAGTTTCCAAGGCCTTTTCAACAACTCATCTGTGCCTACCCTGCCCTTGTGGCATTGCCTGAGCCTGCATTTCTTTGAGGCATTCAAACAAACAGTTTTATGCGCCTTCTACACATTCATTTTGGTGCATACACGTCGACCAGGGCACAACAGCTACAACATCTGAGAAAACCCTCTATCCTTTACCCATGCGTGAAAGAAGGCTCATTTTTTGACGCAGGATGGGGATATTGCTGGCACGGGCCACCAAGGAACATGGCACTCCATGGAATGACATTTGGCGAGGCATTTCTGTGCAGAAGAAAAAATGACGCCCAAGCACATAGATTCGTGTAAACTGCGACCAGAGCACCAAATGAACCTCTGTCCCTTCAAGCATTGTGCAAAACTAGGCTGGAGCTTCCTCCCATGGTGGCGGCGACGACAACACTCCCCCCTCTCCACCAAAACGAAGGAAAATAGTCCCCATTCTGCCCTAAATCCGCCTCAAAGCTTTCACGGGTTTTTTTTTGTTTTAAATTTATTTATTTATTCTTAATTCCTTTTAATTTATTTATCTATTTCTTTCTGTTATTTATTTATTTTTATTTTATTTTATTGTTTTACAAATAAAGGAGGCATTACATATGGATGTAAAGGGGTAAATTGTGAGAAAGGTTCAAAAGCCTTACAATCCAAACTCACAAGTATTTGGTCAGAGCCAACAAGATGGGACATAAATATGAGTAATATAGAGAAGAAAATGTTAAAAGAGTAGGGTCATGGTCAAATACCAGTAGTATCCATCAAGGGGAATAAAGGGAGTGATCACAAAAAAATGAAGTAAGGTGCCACAATGGAAATAAAATATCCTTAGCATTGAATGAGAAACTTCAACTGATGTGATAACTAAAGGATTTCATCATCAAGGTATGAAGGGACTGAAGTATTTGGGTTTTACATACGAAAAATAGTGAAAAATAAAGATATCTCAAGTGAGCTATTAGATGAAATATAAGTAAAGTTAGTATTTTGGGTGAAGATTTGTGTCAAATATTTTAGCTTGACGCTTTGGGTCACTTCCCGTGAACCATTATTGGTATTTTCTCATGATGATGGTTCATAGGAAGTGATTTGAAATGTTGAACTAAAATATTTGACACAGTTCTTCACCAAAAGACTATTTCGAATTCATGGATTGAGAAAATGTGAAATGTCTTAAAAGTAAAAGTTTCTACCTTCCCAAAACATGTTCCATGTTCCTCAAGACCTCACTTAAAGAGTCATAGAACTACTATTAAGACTAGGTACTGCCATGAAAAGACATGGATACTAAATAATAGCTATGTAACCTCCTATCCTAGTTTAAAAAAATACCACACCCTATAGGACCTCAAGCTTTATGATGAGGCCAACCGTAGATTTTGAGATTTCAATTAGAATGGGGACATGCAAATGATCTCGCGTCTTTTTTAGTTGTGATTGATTTTTTTAAATTGTAATAATTTCCTTTAATGCCATGGATGGAAAAGGGATGGAGCTCCAAACAAATTAATGCCATTTTCCTTACTCTGCAACCTTTGCCAGTATCCTCCCATATTGTGAAAATGGGAGCGGTGGAAGTATGTGCGTAGAGCTGTTGAACATGGTTTAGGCTTCCCAGAAAGATGTGATGATTTTCAAGATGCACACAAAATGGGCTCGTTGAAAATAAGTAACAAGATTTTATGCAGATGATGGTGGCTTATTCACCCAACAAGGCACACGAACCACTTGACAAAATGCCTCAAACATGTTTTCTTGTGGACTGTGATGATTGCAGAGGATTCAAAAATTGGTTTTTTATTTTATTAGGAACTTTGTCTGGTGTAAGCCCAAATTCCATAGTTCATGCCAACATACTCCCAACCTGTGCGTAATTAGGAGGTTGAAATGGAGTATGGATTTCCACCAAGTAAAATGGAGGAACGACCGTATCAAATGATTTAGTTACAGGTGCATTGGTAGATATTAATGCAAACTGTGGAAGCAAAAAACAAGGCCTGCGAACTATTTGACAAAATGCCTGAAAACATTTGGGTTGTGGATAACTTTGTTTACAGGATATGTAGAATGTATTTGTTAAAAGGGGCACTAAAAAATTTCTTGTAAAAGCAAATGATAGGTGTAAAGACAAACAACAAACCTTTTCCAACACAATCCCTACCTAGGCCAAAATGGAAGCTCATTTTTGTTAAAATTCCTTTCCTTGCTACACATGGTGCCGTGAGTTTGAAATTTAGAGTGGATGACATTAACATTGTGTGTTCATGATTGAAGCAACTGGAATGTGTAGCGCCTCCTTCAGTGCACCATATCTACATGATGCTATGAGATTGAGATTGGCAGTGGATGAAATTAACATTGTATGATTTTCTTATTTCAGTGTTGCAAATGGGGAAGCATGTGTCGACACAAAATCACACACTTTGGGTAATTATCTAGTCTCGATCACATACTACTATTTGCATGATTCCTAAGTAAGAACAATACTAATTAACCCATGTTTTTGGCCACCTTTATTTGCTTTATGCTTCTTCTTTCAGTCTTGCACTCTTACTTGCTCACTATGTCTTTTCACCTATAGGCATTTGTCATTTTGGACACCAATGCCCAGCCAGGACGCCAGTGCCAGGTGTCCCCATCCCCTATGGGTGCCCTTGTCCTCTTTGTATTTTACTCACACTTTTTGGATCCTTTCCAACCGTTTGAGCATCTGAGCTTTTTGATAGTTGGCCTTTTCGGGGTTAGTTACGAAGTTCAAATGAAGGAATCATATAAATAATAAGTTATGTGATCATAATAAGGGACTAAACACTAAGAATATACTATCTCCACCTAAGGTTGCATCTATCAAAGGCATCTAAGATCTCCATTGCATCCATCTAGCTCCATCACAAGGGACAAAGGTTGGTTCATATGCATCACAATTCCTAGGAGGGGAGTCTATTATTTCCATGCACACATTATTTACATTACATCTAGTTGCTCGCTACTCACAAAGTGTGACATGCATAAGAGCAACCTAAGGCATAATTCCACACATATTCACATAGAACTACGTTGGGTCTGAGATGTAGTGCAGTGCTTAGTTGTAAGTCCACCATTGTGGCAGCTGAGGACAGTCTGACCCCTCATTCTGCATTTTTTTTAGGATTTGATGTCTATTTGTGGGTTTTACAGGTGTTTTCTTCATTGTAGGATTACGAGTACTTCGACAATATTATAACAACATACATGTGACAAAAGGTGAACAAGTGTGAACCTCTTGCGACACATTAGAGGATATTTTTTGAGCATCTACGCAGACCAGGGTACCCAGAAACGAGACTAGGGTGCCCACATGTGCCCCTATCCCTCTCCAGGTGCCCCATTCCAATTCAAATCTGCCAGATCTGCATTATTCTCGGCTTCTATGTGACGATCTTCTATCTCTATTCAACCAGTATCCACTGTAACATAGTCCAACAACCTCTTCGAATAATATAAGGCATTTTACCCTTCTTTGCACATTAGGGTTTCATTGTTTATTGCTTAGCTTGCTTTGGTATATTTTTTTATTTCATTATTGCATTTATTTACTACAAACTTACATTAGATTAGGTTATTATTTTACATTTTAGCATAATCATTTTGGTGAACCCAACTGATTCAACACATTACTTATGAGTCTGTCTTCATCGTATCAAGTTATGACTCAATCATCTTATCCCTCTTTCGCTCCCACTAGGGTTTTTGGTATAGTTACTACTCCTGCTGATTTCATGCAAGTTTGTACTCAACACCCTCCTTGATTTGTTACGCCTATGACTGATTCTTATATCAATGTAGTAACCACTTGACGTACTCGCCATCCTATGGCTACACCCCGTTTCTATTCCACCACATATTGCTTTTGCAACTTCTTCAACTACTATTACTTTTAAAGGATATGATATCATTGAACAACTTAAGAATACATCGACCAAAATATCTCTCTATGACTTATTGTGCAATGTGCCAGACTGTCATCAAACATCAGAGGCTGCCCTACGTGCTATCCATATTGAAAGTGATAATTCCGTAGTAGCTTTTACACACCTCATTCAGTCTCTTAAAAATCTTCCGTGCACACTATATCATTCACTAGTGAGGACATATCACCGTTTGCTCATGAAAATCCATGTGTGTCATTTCTTATCACCGTTTTCCTTAACACCACTTGTATTAAACATGTTCTTATCGATAATAGATCAACAGTTAATATATGTTCTCATTCCCTTCTAAAATAGATGGGCATTAATGATAATCTAATTTCCAAGAGATCCACTCTCATTCAGAGATATGATTCAACTACTCGCACATGCCTAGGAACTATTCATTACATATTCAAGTGGGCCTAAGACATTCCTTATCGACTTCTTTGTTATAGATGCTTCATTTTAGTTCAACCTATTACTCGGAAGACCTTGGATTCATGCAATAAAAGTAATACCATCTACATTACACCAATGCGTCAAATTCGTGCATGATGGCTACGAACATACTATTGATGCAGATTCTGAACCCTTCAAATTCTGTCATATAAACCCCATCACCACCATGCCTATTACTCCTATGTAACTTATTCCATATATTAGTATTAATACGTATGCCATTGGTTAGTCTAGCGCTTGACACTCTTCTTCCACGACTTCAGACACTCCAATTATTTCTACTCATATTACTGCTATCATTTTACCCATAGTGCCTACTCCTATACAAACTACTAATACGACCACTGACGCTCCTCTTACATCTAGTGCACCACCTACCAACGTACTCAATATAACAATACAACATGACAATGCAAACACTGATGATTTTGATGACTTTGATGACAAAGTTAATCATGTTTATCTTACTGATGAAGCATTAGTCAAACTCAATTTCAATCCTAATGATGTTGATGACTCTTATTTTGACACTTTTTTGGCTGATGGCCCTAGTGAATAAAAATTCAAGACCCCTCCCTCTACTAATGCTATGGTAATTTAACAGGGGTTTGTCCATACTTTAAATGTTATTTCACACTCTCATTAGCAATCTACATCTACCCCACCTCCTTTCACATGGATGCTCTTACTAAACAAGTCATATTGACATCGTATTCCAGTGGATCGTGCTTGCTCCGATACTATTTTCACATATGATGGCTTAGCTAAGCTTGGACTGACACTTTATGATATCTTACCACCACCTCATTCACCTCATCGTTATCATGGTTATTTCCACCTTACAACCGCCTATGGTCTGTGGGTATTCCATTTAGCAATTTTCGTTGCATGTACCCCTCGTATTTCTCCACTGACACTCGGACAATATTGGGTTGACTTCATTGGGGGCACGTTAGATTCCACTCATACGTTTATCACTTTCCCCATGCCCTTCAGTAATATCACTATTAGTAGCAACTCATCTCCTAGTCATTCTCAAAATCTTACCTGTTGGTATGCTCATGATTGTCCACCAACACCTTTCACTGATGAAGAATATGCCATGAATGTGTACACCTTATGTCGTAATGACTCTTTATACGATCCACCTCATCCTATTTCCTATCAAGTATCCAATGCAACCCTAATTGGATTCAATCCAGACTATGACAATCTTTTAGACCATGACACTTGATCACTCTCTTCCTTCACACACTTGGGGGGCATCATGCTCATTCCCCCTCCTAACATTAACAAATATCTAATTCTCTCATCACTGCACATCTAGATCTATACACACGACACACACATCTTATCACACACCCCTAGTATCAACACTACCTGATGACACACTCTTGTGCTTCCATTCACACTTGACTATTGAGGGCATCATATACACATGAACCTCACACACTACACACTATACATGCTACATATTCTCATACACTTGACCATATCACACATTTTACACTAGACACATCCACCACACATATCTCTAACATTTATTAGTCCACACTACACATTACACATCTCACACAACACACATTCTATACATTTGAAATTATCTTATTACATCATCTATCACACATTTTGCATCTTACTCACCATATACATTCATGTTACATCTACTTTTACGCGATCCACTCACTACCCTATGATGCACTCTAGTCTCACAGTCCATACTGGACTATTGATGGTATACATCACAAACGGACCTTATCCCACTCACACATTCAACCATTCAACCTTTTTCTCATGTGACATTCCTAGATTAGTGATATACGGTTTAGGATACATCATCACTTCTTCTAGAATTCTTTAGTGATATACGATTTAGGCTACATCATCACTTCTTTTAGTTATCCTGTAGTGATATATGCTTTAGGCTAAATCATCACACTTCTAATCCACTTTAGGCTAAATCACACCTCATATCTATGTCGCATATCATCACTACACATTCATCACATCATGCCACACATAACACATCGTTTGAACCATTTCCCGATGACACCACTCTCGTTTATGGTTCATTCTTGACTACTGAGGGGGCATAAATAAATGAACCTCATGCATACAAATCCATTCACTCTGGGGGCACGTGGCTCCTATCATTCACTTTGCATTCCATTCCATCCATCCATAAGATATTCCATATCTTGGTTGCATTTACTCTTTCTTACATTATGCTTTGTATATGTTCATCTTTATTACACATGCTAGATATATATTGTGTATGTCATTATCATTTATCATACACGCATGCGTGTTCACTTGCTTTCTAGTTACATGATCGTAGACTCTATAGGTCCGTTACACACAACACAGATGCTTGGCACCTATTCTAGTCTCGCACAGGTTCCTGGGGGCATCCACATTCCATACACTGCAGGTTTTATTGTTTCATTTTTTCATAGCACACTATTTTATTGGTTATACACAAGCTTTAACAAACTTTTTATCTTTCTAACATGTTAACGGGTGTTTCATGTGCAACATTTGCTATGCAGGGACTATTTGCTTCCATGGTTATCTTGTTATTTGTCTGTACTTTCTTGTTTATATGCCACTGTTTGTTGGATTTATGCCCTTTATTTTTTGTGCACACTTGTATTATTTGGCATCCATTGCGAACTTGAGTGTCTTGCAACATCGTGAGTGGTGTCCCATATTTGTAATCCACTTTGTGTGGATCTACATTGTCTTCTTGGGTGTTTACATTGTCTGCTTGTATCCTAGCTTACAAATTGTCTTTGTCATTTACACTTGTCTTTGACATGCGTTCTTTGCTTCCCACTAACACTTGTTTCCTAGCCACTTTGTTTTGCATGTGCCTTAGGTTTCTACTAAGCACATCCCTTTCCCCCTGCAGGGCACAGTTTCAGTTATGACGGTTTATTCTCTTTTGGGGCCACATTCTCCTACAACAATTTCACATGCTTCCCTAAAAAGGGGGGTATGATTTGGGTGAATCAGTCACCCCATACATAGTCTACACAACACAATACCAGTACAAGTTTAGTTTTCAGATTTCGGGGCTCATGAATCATACTTGGGTCCATGACACAATGAGCAGGTTCAACACATTACTATAAAACTCCATATCACAAACAACCTTACATATTAGGGTAGACTGGGGAGATTCACACATTCTGGGGAGTAGTTATAGGTTAGATGATAAATCATACCTTAACTCTCTACACTACTTCTTATAGTGGCGTCAAATCACTTAAAAAACTCATACAATACAGAGATATCTATAGTTTTAGGAAGCAATTACAAGTTGAAGGATACATCAAAATTTCCTCCCTACACTTCTTCCATGTACTAGTGGTGTGAGATCGCCCAAAAAACTTGTGTGCATCGACTTCATCTGACATGATCCTTTCTACACCCTCTTTTCTCATCACGGATTAGGTGCACATGTTCCTTTTTCACATTTTTATACTTTTCAATTACATGCTTTTTACATACATACATATTTACACACATATACATGCGTATTTGACTACTTAGATCATCTTTTCTTTTGCAGGTTCATCCATATGAGAAGAAAACACTCAACATCAACAACAATGTCACACACATTGAACATGCAACAGGTACATCATACATCATTGGCATTCACACATGCGTTTTCTGCCCTAGGTTCACTCTCATCACCTTTCTACATTTTTTGCATCTTTAGTCTCCATGCTCCATATTTTTATCACTCTACGCTTTGTTTATTCCCTCGGCATGCTTTCTACATAAATTTACATGGATATCAGGTATGCGTATATATCTACTTTATGTTACCGAGAATTCTTCTCACCAACATAAAGTAGGGGAAAATGTAGACACAAAATCATGCACTTTGAGTCATTATCTAGTCTCGATCACATACTACTATTTGCATGATTCCTAAGAAAGAAGAGTATTGATTAACCCATATTTTTGGACATCTTTTGTTGCTTTCTGTTGCTACTTTCAATCTTTCACCTTTGTTTTCCCAATCTGTCTTTTCATATTTCAGTTTTTCCTTTTATAGACTAGAGCACCCAGCCAGGATGTCAGTGTCATGTGCCCTCATCCCATCTAGGCGTCCCTATTACTTGTATACTTCAGATCATGAGTAGAAATATAACACCAAATAACACAATATTCCAGAATAATGATCTCAATATGCAATTAGAATAGCTTCGCCACTTCGAGGGGGCAACCTCCAAACCATACAATAATACTCAAATGCTCCAATGATGATAAACTACTACCTACTAACCTCTATATATACTATTCCTATGTTATGGCCAGCACCAAGGCCGACCCACTAATGAAAATATAACATATATGAAAGAAATACATAATGATAAGAAGTTATGATAGCCACAAGTCGGCTATATACATCCAATATAAGCTATATGATTAAGGGCGTAGCATGCCCCTCCCCTTCGAAGCAACATTGTCCCCAATGTTGAGAAGATCTGGATGCTGCTGCAGGAAATTTGCATCCTCCCAAGTTGCGTCTTCATTGTCTAGATTTTTCCACTTGATCAAATACTCAGTGATGACCCTTGTCCTCAACCGCTTAGTGCGTGTCTGAAGGATGCATTCTGGTTCCAGGATGATTCTGCCCTCTTCATCAAGCTCTAGTAACACTGTCTGGGTTGATATTGTCTGTCCAATTACCTTCTTTAGGCAAGATACATGGAAGACTGGATGAATTCGAGTAGCCGGAGGAAGTTCCAGTTTGTATGCTACATTTCCAATCTTCTGTAACACTTGATAAGGACCATAATATTTAGGTGAAAGCTTGTTATCCTTTTTGTGTTGTTTTAAGGACATTTGCTTATATGGTTGTAAATGCACAAAAACCCAATCACCGACTTCAAAATGTCTTTCACTACGATGTTGGTCTGCCTGCTGCTTCATGCGGTTTTGTGACATGGCCAAATTCTCCCTGAGACTACAAAGCACCTCTTGTTGGTGTTGAATATGTTCTTCAACTGCTCGAACCTTTGGCTGGACTCTCAAAGATGAAGTGATAGATGGTGGATGATACCCATATAATGCTAAGAAAGGAGACATTTTAGATGAAGTATGAAAGGAGGTGTTATACCACCATTCTGCCAGCGGTAACCATTGGACCCATCTCGCTTGCTTCTCTGATGTAAAACAACGAAGATATCCCTCCAAGCACTTGTTTACCACCTCTGTTTGCCCATCAGACTAGGGATGATAAGAGGAACTACGAGCTAGTTGTGTGCCCAAGCATGAGAACAAGTCAGTCCAAAAATTACTAGTAAAGATAGGGTCTCGATCACTTACTATAATCTTTGGTGTCCCATGTAGCTTCTGAATTGTATCCCTGAAGGCCGTTGCTACTGTACTCGCAACAAATGGATGTGATAAAGCACAAAAATGGGCATATTTGGTGAGTCTATCCACCACCACCATGATTACATTTTTACCTTCTGATTTAGGCAATCCTGTGATGAAGTCCATAGACACCTCTTCCCACCTCTGGCTAGGAATAGATAGAGGTTGTAAAAGACCTGGGGACTTAATTGTTTCACCCTTATTTTGCTGACAAACCATGCATTCTGCCACAAACTTTTGGACATCTCCTTTTAACCCTTCCCAGAAAAAATCATGCTTGATTCGATGATAAGTCTTTAAGAAGCCAGAATGACCCCCTACTGGAGAAGCATGGAGCTCAGATAGAACCCTATTTTTAAGGATTGAATTCTTACATAGATATAATCTATCTTTATACCATAAAACATCTCCTTTCCATAAAAAATTTTCTGACATGTTTGGATTTTGTTGGAGATTCTGAATGAGATTTTGTGTACCTGGGTCATTTTTCCATTCAGACCTTGCATCCTCTATCCAATCCTCCTGTAATACAGATATGGCATACAACAATGCCTGGGCAGATTCATCCTTCCGAGATAAAGCATCAGCAACTACATTCTCTTTCCCTTTCTTGTATATTATCTCAAAATCATACCCCAACATTTTTGAGACCCATTTCTGTTGTTCTTCTGATGATAAGCGTTGCTCTAAGAAGTATTTCAAACTATCATGATCTGTCTTTACTTTGAAATGTCGTCCCATTAGATATGGTCTCCATTGTTTCACTGCATGAAGTATTGCTAACATTTCTTTCTCATAAATTGGTTTAGAGATATTCTTACCTTTGAATTGGTGGCTCTCGAAGGCAATGGGTCGCCCTTCTTGCATGAGTACTACCCCCATACCATACCCTGAAGCATCACATTCAACAATGAATGTTTTTGAAAAATCTAGGGTGGCTAGAACTGGAGTGGTGCACATGGCCGCCTTCAACTTCTCAAAGGCCATAGTAGCTTGCTCGTTCCAATGGAAAGAGTCCTTCTTCAATAAAGTTGTGAGTGGTGCTGTGATGCTGCCATAATTCCTTACAAATCTACGATAATAACTTGTAAGCCCCAAAAATCCTCAGAGATTTTTTAGGGTTTTGGGAACCTTCCATTCAAGCATGGCTTTTATCTTGTTAGGATCCACTTTAACACCTTCATAAGAGACAATATGACCCAGATATTCAACCTCCTTGACACCAAAAGAACACTTAGAAGGCTTTGCATAAAGTTGATGTTGTTCAAGAGTTTCCAACACTTTATTTACATGATGCAGGTGTTCCTCCCATGTTTTACTATAGATTAATATATCATCAAAGAACACTAAAACAAACTTTCGAAGAAATGGCTTAAATATTGAATTCATCAAGCTTTGAAATGTAGAGGGTGCATTTGTTAGTCCAAAAGGCATTACCAAGAACTCATAGTGTCCTTCATGTGTCCTGAAGGCTGTTTTATGAATATCTTCATCCTTGATTCTAATCTGATGATATCCAGAACGAAGATCAAGTTTTGTAAAGTAAACAGCACCATGTAACTCATCTAGCAAATCATCAATTACAGGAATAGGAAACTTATCTTTAACTGTGTACTTATTGAGTTCCCTGTAATCTGGACACATGCGCCAATTGTCATCTTTTTTCCGTACCATCACTACAGGAGAAGAGTAAGCACTTTGACTATGACGAATAAGTCCTTGCTTCTAACATCTCTTGAACTATCTTCTCAATCTCACTCTTTTGCATATAGGGGTACCTATAAGGTCTGATGTTGGGTGGTTGACTCCCTGGTACTAGCTGGATGGCATGGTCATGGTCTCTTTTCAGAGGCAAACCCTTGGGCATTTCTCCAAAAACCCCTGAGTGCTCATCTATAACTGCTTGCATATCTGCAGGTATAAATGTATTGGAATGATGTGCTTCCAATGAAAATAGTTGTGCCACAAACCCTTCTGCACCCTTTCTAAGAAATTTTTGCATCTGATGAGAACTTACCATCTGCGGGATTTTGCTCTTAGTCCTTTTAGTTTAAAATTCCTCCCTTCTGACTGAAATTGCATGAACAACTCTTGGAAATTCATTTCAATGGTTCCCAAGGTGGTAAGCCACTGAACTCCTAACACAATGTCTGCTCCTCCCATGGCAATGGCATACATATTGCTAGTTAGCAAGTAATCTCCCATGGCGAGATTAATGTTATGGCATTTTCCTGAACAACTAACAGTTTTCCCATCAGCGATCATGACTTGACATTCTGGAGCTGGATAAACAAAGCAGTTCAAGCGTACCGCTAACTTATGATTGATGAAATTGTGAGTACTTCCGAATCAATCAACACTGTTACCCTCTATTTTTTTAAGAATCCAACTACTTTGAGAGTTTGGGGAGTGCTAATACCAGAAATTGCATGGCATGATATTGTTGGTTGGGGATCTCCTAATTCCTCCTCTGGCTCTACCTCTTCGTCTTCTTCATTTTCTTCTTCTTCAGTAGGTCCCTCAATGTAGAACAACTTCTTTTCCGCACACTTATGTCCTGGTCCAAATTTGTTGTCACAATTAAAACATAACCCTTTGGCTCTCTTTTCTTCAATTTGTTGAGGTGTCAGTCTCACTGGCCGAGGGAATGATGGTGGAAGGGTGCTACGATCTCTGATAGTACTGACAGTTTGTTTCCGACTTGAAAGAAATTTTTCCTCTGCCCTACGTGCCATGATCATAGAGTCTGAAACCTTATGAGGATTAAACATACGCACCTCAGTCTCAATTTTTTCTTTAAGACCCCCAAGAAATAAGTCATTCAAATTATCTTCAGGAATATTTTCCACCCGTAAGGAAAGGTTTTGGAATTGATGGATGTAATCTTTGACTGTTCCTGTTTGTCTGAGCTTTGCTAATTGGCTAAAGTAATTCTCTGACACACTAGAACTATAGTGCAATTGCAACTCTTCGGTGAATACTGTCCATGTAACATTGAGACCACTCTTTTTCCTTTGAGCACATAACCATCGATACCAAATGAATTGGTCAGGTTCAAGATACAATGATGCCATGGTAACCTTTTGTCCCAATGGAATCTGATGAAGATCAAAGAAATTCTCCATCTGGTTAATCCAATTGAGTGGATCCTTTCCATCAAACTTACGCATTTCCACTTTTGGAAGCATGTGACGGGCTTGTAGAGTGTTTGTATTTGGATTGGTCTTGTTTTCAGATCCACCCTGGCTAGTTTGTTTATTACTTTGACCTAAAGATCCACCATGGTTAGTATGAGTATGATTGAGTTGTGGCTCATTAGGAATGATATGATGACCCATGATATTGTAGCTAAATTGTTGAATGAAATCCTCCAATCGTTGTCCAATCTTTTCTACATCTTCTTTGCTGGCCACTCTACCTTCAAGGTTTCGCAACTCTAACTCAAGATAGCTGACCTTATGGTCAGTTGAAGTAAACCCTAACCCTGAGGACTCTGTAAATACCCCTTCTGACTCTAACTCCTCAACTATTATCTCATCCTTATCAGGGGTTTTACCCGGAGTGATGGGATTCTTTTTGCCTCTTGTCGAAGGCCCAGCCATGATGCCCCAAAATGGTAAGATTTAAGGATCAAGGTCAAAATTTAGGGTTTCAGATTTCAATAGGAATTCGGCCAAATTTTATAAAACTCAAAGAACGAACTCAAACTAATTTTTAATCTTCTTTCTGGAAATGTAAATAACTTTGAAAAATTCCACAAATTGCACCCTATGTAGCCGAATTATGAAAAAACATAAAACCGCTATAACTTTTGCAGAACAAGTCAAAAATTATTAAAATTTTGAGGGAAGCTTACTTGACTGATTTCGCCACACCACAGAAAAATTTGCTGAAAAATTCGCTACTGATGTTGAGATATGGACGAACCTTCAAAATTAGGGTTTGACGCAGTGTTGGCCGAGTTCAAGCTCTGATACCACTTGTAATGAAATTACTTGTATAATTCAGATCATGAGCAGAAATATAACACCAAATAACACAATATTCCAGAATAATGATCTCAATATGCAATTAGAATAGCTTCGCCACTTCGAGGGGGCAACCTCCAAACCATACAATAATACTCAAATGCTCCAATGATGATAAACTACTACCTACTAACCTCTATATATACTATTCCTATGTTATGGCCAACACCAAGGCCGACCCACTAATGAAAATATAACATATATGAAAGAAATACATAATGATAAGAAGTTATGATAGCCACAAGTCGGCTATATACATCCAATATAAGATATATGATTAAGGGCGTAGTCTTGAGTTGTGGACATTCGTATCCAAACTTAAGCACAATCATCCTCCTATCTAATTCTTGATAGAATGATAATTGCTTTAACATGGTCAAGCACCATCATGATCACCTTGATCTTTCTTTTCCTAAGTCTTAAGTTTAACATTTACATTGTTGGACTTTAAGCATTTACCATCTTACATCATTAAATTTCACATTCACTTTTTTGAATTTTTCAACATCTTCATATTTCTTCACTCCTCTCTTTTAAAGAATTCACTTTGTTATAATTCGGTGTCCTTAATCAATCACTTTCCCTTCATATTTTATCCTCGCTTTTGTGAGATTAAGACATTTTCATCATCATTTCTTCACTTCTTGTTTTGAAATTCCCATTTTCGTTATTTGAGTGCTCCTCTTCCATTGTTTAGTTGCGTCTCTTAATACTCAACTTGTTAAGAGTCGAGTACCTCCATCATATTTTTAGGCCACTTACACATGAAAAAAGGAAAACAAGTGCACCTCTTGCGACACCTTTGTTCAGATTCAAACATTTTCATCATGTTTTCAAGTTTTAAAAATCATTTTTTAAGAGTCAAGGCAACCTCTTCCATCTTTACATTCAACTTGTAAAGTGTCGAGAAACCTTTCCAACCTTTTCATCTCTCTTAGCACTCATTTTGTTAAGAGTCCTCCAATATAACCTTTTAATCCCCTCTTCTACCTTACCACTACCCATTTTATTAAGGGTTGATAAGTCACACCTTTTAATTTCTCTTAACACTCATCATGTTAAGAGTGGACCTTTCAAACCTTTTCGTTTCTCTTAACACTCATTGTGTTAAGATTTGATCAACTCACCTTGTTAAGTCTCTTTTCTTTTAACATTCATTTTTGTTAAGGACCGAGCACATATAAACCCTTAACGTCTCTTCTATCTTAACACTTATCTCGTAAGAGTCAAAAAATTAACCCTTTTAACCTCCTCCCTCTTAGCACTGATTTTGTTAGGGTCGAGCATTCTAACATTTTCCCCTCTTCCATCTTAGCATTCACTTTGCTAAGGGTTGACTTTTTCTATCACACCTTTTATTTGTTCTTCTCCTCTTTCAAGCATGGTGGGAACAAGACACCATGATTATAGTTCCTTCAGAAGGAAAGACAAAAATCCTTTCCATATTAGCTTGGATGAAGAGGATGAAGATAAAATTTAAAATATTTATATAGAATGTTTCCTTACTTTGCGATAAAATAAGGACCATTTCCTTCTTCATCTCCTCAAGATGGGAGCAATATTTCCTCCATGACTTTGAGTGTGGACATGTTGCTAAAAGTACCTTATGAGGACAACCTAAATCACCACATGAATGGGGTCCACCACCTAGATCAAACAAACCATGATGATGTAGGACCTTAAGTTAAAATAAGCATCAATGATAAAGGTAAATCTAGTGCTTCATCCCCCAAGCCAAACCATAGCCTTGTTATGACCAAATCAATGCAATGGAAAAATAGTTGGCTCTCATATCCTCTAAAGTCACTACTAAAACCAATGTTAAGTTGAGTCGTCCAATAAAAGTGATGAGACCTTCATGGACTTATTTTGTGACTGATAAAGAGAAAAATAATCTAACAAATAATACTCCCTCCATCCCACAAACTAATGTCACTATTTTATCAAGAATGGAAAATGATGAAAGACACAATTTAGAGTATGCAACAACAATGTAATTGGAGAGCGTCATTTTCCTGGATGCCATTGTTTACCCCATTTTGTCTATTATGGATATGTTCTTATCACATATCTTCCATCATTTTCAAGACGATTTTTTATTTTTTCAAATATGCAAGGAAATATAAATTTAAAAGAGCAATCAAATATTATTTTTATGGTTATTTCAAAATTGTAGTGCAAAACTATAAAATCTACCTTGCATGTTTTATGTAAGAATGAGGAAAATATTTGTCAAGCATACTCTTAAACCCCATTCTGAAGGTGATATTCACTAACTTTCATGGACCAAACTCAGAGATAGTTCGTAAACCCTTTTATTCCAACCTTGAGTTGAGTTTGAATTTTTTTAAAACTTATCAATCATTACATTGAAAAAGTTAACAATTTGTTTTTCATCAGACACGTGACATACCTCTTTGAACCCCCAATTCGAAAGGTCAATAGTTTGACCTTTTTCCTTGTTAAAAAATGCACAATAACTTGATTAGAACACCCTTATTTATTCATTTAACGTAAAATAGTTAGGATCCCTTTGACCCTGTTTGTAATTTTGGATAACTTTCACATAAGATGCAAATGCATGGTTTGTTTTGAGGAAGTTTAGGCCCTGGGTTGACTCAAATAGAATTTTGCTCCTCATACCTCTAGTATTCTTCGTGACAATCATTTTAAAACCCTTAGTTCGTAGAAATATTCTCACAACAATAGTTTTCTCAGTTGGGTTTTTAGGCCACGGTCAACTACAAGGCCATTTGAGTGTCATTATGATGTCACATACAATCAAAAGATGGGTGTCAATTGAACCTAGAACAATAATTTTGAGATTCTGTCAGCTTAAACCAGTTTCATTATACCATAGGGGAAGGTAGGGATTCTCCTCCTTGTGTATTTAATTGATGACATTATTTTCAACATATTTTTTGAGCTATTTATCTCAATTTTGACATAGAAAGTTTTGGAAACTTGTAACAAAATGCATATAAATTTCTATGACCTTATTCAAGAAAAATATTGCCAAGAAACCTCATGTAAAAATGGGAACATATGACATAGGAAACTTTCCTTGACACCAAAAAAAACAAATTGATCATCTGGAAAAATGTTTTCCAATCTCTTTCCTAACCATGTTTTATAAAAGGTAAAATCTCCTAAACAATATGTCTCTTACTCAAACCTTCGATTTTATGTGTATTATCATCGTGAACATAAAATTATGAAATCTACTAATTGTAAAGATGGTAGGAAGATTACACCCCAACTATGTGAACATGACTCTAGTACCTTTCATAGGATTAAATATCATGCTTAATACGTTGTGATCAAATTGTTATAATTAAATGAATACATTGTAAATTGGTAACCCAAGCCTAGTTGGTGCAAATTTATAGAATAAAATATTGTATCAAGAAAGATTGAAGGATATTACTACTTCATGATAAAACTGATAATCTCATTATTTCAAGACTTTTGGATAAATTTCTATTGTAATCGGTTGTACTATCACAATCGAAGAAGCATCATGTTGTTTTACTTCATATATGCAATTGTTAACCATTGTAATTATTATTGTCCCCTCATAAGATTACAATGATGATAAAATTCATTACACTCTAAATCAAAACCAATCTAAGTTTTAATCCTTCTGGATTTTATTTTCTCTCTTGGTTGTAGACATTGAACCTAGTTTAGAAAACCCTTCAACATCTTTAAAGACATGAGCTTAGAGCTAATTTCAAGGGTGTCTTCCTTTCATACACATAGAATTCTTCCAAAAGACCATTTCTATAATTTAAGTCCTTGCAT
This sequence comes from Taxus chinensis, assembly GCA_019776745.2. Lineage (NCBI taxonomy): Eukaryota > Viridiplantae > Streptophyta > Pinopsida > Cupressales > Taxaceae > Taxus > Taxus chinensis. Next base: position 598,260,296 of record CM034155.1, on the reverse strand, counting down.
GAAGCCTAATAGACTATGTGAGCTTTCCATTTATGGGATAAACTTATGACTAACACTTAGCCTTGGTATCATAGAAACTCATCTTCATAACGAGTTTACAATGTTTGCATTTTTCCTTTCGTATCCAGTGGAATACCAAATTCTTATGAATGATCAGTCTTGGGTAAATCTCATCAATGATTGATCTACTTGTACATGGGATCTACAGATGATGTAATGAGGTACATATACTGGAATTTCCTTACACATTAAACTCTTGTTAATGATCCCATTAATTCCTTCGTCAAATAAAGGGTTTTACCTTGGCTAGTAACAAAAAATATCCTTGTTTTACGAGCCTTTAAGGAACTTAAAGATATTTGACATCTTGAATTGATTTCTAGTTGGCATGTAGAACTCATAGATGAATTTATGAATTAAAATAAACCCTTTGCCCATTAAGAGGTTAACTTGTATCACGTAAATTGTAACTAACTCTTATCCAAATAAAATTGACTTTGGAAGTTGTCCACTTAAGAGAAACTTCAGGAAACTAAAATCTGGTCCCTTAACTCCTAGACTAAGACCTTTTATGCCCAAGGATAAAACTAATGTTCTCATGCAGGATCTTGAGATATGGAAACCTGAGCTTTGACTTGGAACTCATCCACTTATGATTCTCAAAAATCAAAATTCTTAATGTATCTATCAGATTTAAGAAATATTTGACTGTAAACTCATTTTTGTTTTAAAAGTCTTGTAAGAGACCAAAGTAACGACATGATCATCATGAGAACAAGGGTAAATATTTATTATTTTAGGAATACATTATACTTGAAGTCCTTATAAGTCTTAATTAGGCACTTCTCATGTTGTTAAAAATGAATACAAGTGGTTCTTGGATGAGATTGCAAACCCTTTGAGAAAATATAAAAAAATATAAAAAAAAAACTTAAATAAAAACTTCTTGATGTGTTAATTTTACGTGGGACTCAAACTAACTTTTAAACTATAAAAACTATAACATGATTTAATAAATATGCTCTAATGGAGGGAGGTTTATAGGAAGAGGTAACTTGAACCTTAATCTCCTTAATATATTCATATTTCTATCCCCCCATTGACTTCATGTTAGTTCCCTTATGTAATGAGGGTAAAATTTAACGTCAAATAAACCTATTTTTGAGAAACAGAACCTTATCATAAGAATGAACATCTAGAGTTTTGTATGTATTTACAATGTGTCAAATAAAAATTAAGTTATGAAAATTATTGTAAAGGAGAAATATAGCCAAATTAAGTGTACTTATTATATGTTAAATCTTAATTGAAATTAAAAATATGTAGGTATGAGAATGAAAATTTATGCTCGTGCGATGATAATAGCTCTTGGAATTTTAATTGTAAATAAGATGTAACCATGGTGATGATGTGTTTTGGAACATGCCTATCCTTATGCTATCTTATTGTGGCTAGGTTGTTATTTGTATTTGTTCATTTGGGGAAAGTGTGGCATTGCTTTACATATGGTGTCATCTTGTTATTTGTATGTTCTTCATGTTGGTGTAAATGTCACATGTGATGTTGAGTAGTTCTTGTGAGCTTTAGTGGTGTCGTATACGGATATATCAACTAATTGTAAGAAAATAAAAAAAAATTACATTATTTTTACTATTTTATTTGGGTGTGTAAATCTTGGGGCACTAGCGTATGGTATCAGAGAGGAGGTTCATACTATCAAACCTCTGGGAAAATTGGTCTTGTGATGGTTATTCATGATGGTAGAGGATTTGGAAGTGTAATGTGATAATATGTTGTGATATGACATAATTGTAATTATGATCATGTGAATGCACCTATTGTGCTTACCACTTAGTGTTGACTAACTATGATGTTGATGTGTTTTGTGATGAGAGTTATCTCTCTCTCTCTCATGGATTCAACATAAATTCCTTGTGTGTTAACACTTTGTTGTGTGAAAATAATGTTAATGTGAGATGTGAAAGTGTTGTAACGGTTCATCATCTTGTGATATTGGATATGTGTAATAATGCGTTACAGCAAAAATTGCTTTGTAGTGAATTGTGTCATATCATGTTGTTGCCACCATATTGTGACTTATTATGAGGTATGTCACAATGTTGTATTGTGTTTTGTATATGTGTAGTGAAGTTAATCACTATATTTGTCATACATATGTATTCTTGTGTTCTGTGATAAAATTTGTGTCATGAATTAGAGGCATATGGTGATCATATGGTCCCTATTGTATTGTACTTGCAATTTTGGTGCATTGTGTGTAAATGTTATACATTGTAAGCCATGGAATAATTGTTATGTTCTATCTAGTAAGAAAAACATGCGTAAGACGCTATGGTGGTTGTGCGTATACATCGATTTTTAGTAATGCAGTTATGTCTCAAGTTGTGTACCCTACACTACTGATCCCTACAGGTAACATCCAAAAGTGTATGTGTGGAGAGAGAAGGCGTGAACCGGGTTTCCATAACCTTGATCCGAGTACAAGTTTGGAAATGGAGTCTCATGTAGACCGAAAACCCACGTCTATGAATTTGGTATACTTCAAGCTTGCATGGTATATTATGGATGCGCACCACCTTAGGCTCAAGTTATGCAAACTAGAGTTCCCACTCTCTCCTATGTAGGTTTTCTATTGAACAATCCTATGTGATACTGACTATGTGGATCCTCGTACATGCGATTTAGAGATATATGGAGATATGCTTATTCTGGTTATATATATTTTACAAGTTGAGACTCGATATCCGAGTGCCAACAACTCAAGGAGTACCCCTTTGGTTGCCATGGAAAGGCCGCGTAGTGATCGTAATGTGATTTTTCTATGTTCGGATTTTATACATAAAATGATCTTCTTCTCTTTTCTTTTAAGAACCAACAATGTTTCTTGATTGACGGGGCTTGTCGTTGTGGTTATTCATGTTAGATGCCTCATCGTATTGCACCCATGTTGTATCACTATGTCTAACTCAATTTCGGAGAAATTTTTTGTTGGTTTCTTTATGTTACATATTTAAAAATAAAATAAAACAAAATAAAATATTTTGTGGGTGCGTGGAACACGTTGATGGAGGAAATAGAGGCCACGGTGTTTCGAATGGAGATAAATTTTAAAAAAGAATTTTGAAATATTGAAATAGTAAAATGAGCTAAGATCAAATTGGTCAAGATTAATTCAAAATAAAATAAATACATGGATGATTAAAATATTAATAATGACAAAGCCCTAATGTGAGACTTAGGGAAAATGGTATTTTGTTTGTCTCAGAGTTTCTTGTTTCCCTCTCTTACTGGTTTTGGGCGGCCGCCATTAAGGGATAAGGGAGGGAACATCAAAAAAATGACTTCAATTTTGTTTGCCTCTACAATCTTTGCCAATATCTTCCATCCTTGTGGAAATGAAAGCCATGGAAGCATGTGCGTAGAGCTGTTGAAAAGGGTTTTGGCATCCCTAGGTGAATGTGATGATTTGCAGGATGCACATAAAATGGGTTTGTTGAAAAGACTTCAGAAGATTTTATGTAGATGATGTTGGCTTATTCACCCAATAAGGCACACAAACCACTTGAAAAAATGTCTCACTATCTCTACATGATGCTATGAGATTGATATTGGTAGTGGAAAACTTCAACATTATATAATTTTCTTATTTCAGTGTTGCAAATGGCGAAGTATGCACGTAGCTTGTGAACTCTTTGACAAAATTCCTGAAAGAAACGTGACTCCTGTTTGATCATTTGACATGCGAACTAGATGGAAAAGAATAGATGGTGGCAATGGATGGCTCTGTCATTATTTGTTTTATTGCAGCAATGAAATGTAGGAGCATATGCAAAGCACATTGACTGTTAGATAAAATGCCATGGAGGAATGCTTCATATAATGCCACAGTTGCTGGATTCACACAAAAATGGGTTTTGTTGATGGTTCTATGGACTGATTTTTTTCCTTTCTCTTGAATGATACAGGTTGTTCCCTTAGCGCTTGGGAATGGGTAGCTTGCCTGATCCACCACCTCATGTGTGGGCCGCTTGTGTCTGAGTTGACAGCTAGATGGTATGTTGCTAGTAGTAGTTGGTAGGCTGTGATCTCTATGGGAATAGAATGGAAGGTCATATGGACCGTATTTTACACTTTTCTTGATTTGAACATGCGAAGGTTGTTGTGGTGAGTTGGTATTTGACGCTCAATGCACGTAGTCTGGGTGTGACACTTGGTTACTATTCATGAGTTGTGAGCTATCCGTTGAGGCATGTAATTTGGTTGGCAGTTCCTTTTTGTGAAGTTACGTGGATTCTGTTTGGTTATGAGGTGGAAACATGTGTTATGTCTTTGGGTCTGCACAAAATAGGTTTTCCAAAGGATTTAGAGTTTTCAAGAAAATATGATTTGAGAGCAAGCGGACCTCTTGAAGCCATGTTTACCCCATTTCGTCTATTATCAGGCATGTGGTTATTATCTGTCTCGTTTTTTTTTTAATAGTTTTTCCTTCGCAATGAAATATAAATTTAAACTAAAGGATTATTATTCTTTTGGTTATTTTAAAAATGAAATTTTAGTGCAAAATAGTAAAATCTACCTTGTGTTTTACCTAACCTGAATGAATTTTAGTTTGTCAATGATACTCTTAAACCCCATTATGAGATGTTTTGACAACTTAATTAACTAGACTAGATAGCCATAACCCCGTTAATTGATGAGACGAGTTTGAGTTCTCTTTTTAAACCTATCAATAGTTACATTTTCAAAGTTAATAAATCATGTTTTGCATCGACACGTGACATACCTCTATGAACCCCCAATCTGAAAGGTCAAGGTTTGACCTTGTTCCATGTTAACATGAGATGCAATTTTTTTTTTTTACAAAACCCGTATTTGATCATTTAATGTAGCACGTTAGGAAACCTGTTGACCCTGTTTGCAACGTTCGGTAGCAGTTGAAATTTAAAAGTTTTGTTTGGGTTTAACTCACAGTTTAGGCCTTGTGTGGAGAAATAGAATTTGGCTCCCGCACACATTTAGTTTTTCTCGGCGACAATTGCTACCAACCCTTAGTTTGAAGAAATTATTCTTGCACGTGAGTTTTCTAGTTGGGTTTTCTAAGCCCCCAGTCGTTGGGAGGCAAGACCATTCGGGTGCAATTACGATCATCATCTCTGAAAAGACGGGTGCTAATTGAACCCAGTTGCAAGTTTTGGATTTTTTTTAGCTCTGAGTGCTTCCATATAATATAGGGGAGCAGATAGTGATTTGACTCCTTGTGTAGTTAATTCTCATATATCATTTTTTAGCGTAGTTTTTTGAGCTACTTATCTAAATTTGATATTTTTTGGAAATTTGTAACAAAATGGAGAAAATTTTCGTATGACATGTTGTCATGCTAAAATTCTAGCATGAAAAATTGAATTTTTTTGCCGTGACAACTAAGCCCACACTAAAAAATCCTTGAACGAGTTATGTAAATCTACCCTCCGACCAATTTATGACTATTTAAACCCCATCATGGGCAAGAGGTATGTGTTAACAGGATTTTTAAAGTGTGTTTCATATGCATGTAGGTTGGTGGGAAGAAATTCATGGATTTATTTTGATCCACTTTGATGAAACTACTCCCAGAAGCCCAAAATGGCCTATTTTTAAGGGTTTGTACACTAGGTAATCACCCTCTGGAAATGAATCAAGAAGATATAATGCATCCAAATAGTGTGTGACAGAGCTAAGAGATCATCAGAGGAATTTTAGGGAAGTTATTCAAGAAAAATCAGGTTTAGGAACAAGCTATGCAACACGAGGCTACTTATAACATAGTGCAGGGAAATGAAAGTAGTAAAAAAGATAATGGGATTTTTTATGAATGGTTTGGGAGCCTCATGATGAATTAGATAGAGACCAGATACTAATTGGAAATATAATAATTCCTACTTCACATTGCAAAATGTTTCGAGAGATTCTACTGTCCAAATTTGGAGATATTAGCCCAACAATGCAGATGAAGAATCCCGATCCTGGTGGGGATTCAAATGAGTATTCCAAGAGTTATATGGATATTTAGGTCTTATTCAAATTCCAAGGTGACCTATGTAATTCCCTCTTCACTCAAAATGTGTTGGTTGTCATTTTCATCATCATAATTTTTGGTGGCAGTCCCTTTCATTGACACACAATCTTAAGCATAATAAAATGGGGTAAATTTAAAATTTCAAGAAGAATTGAATCATGAAATTTCTAGGAATGATCTCATCATAACTTTTGGAGTCAAAATCATATAAGTTTTTTCTAGGTAACTCTCAGGGAAGCTCCCACGGCAAAGAATCACTCTCTGATGTGTATTTTTAATAGTTGTTGGTGAAGGCGGGGTTTCCAAAAGTGTCCATGGTGCATTTTAGCACATTTGATGCACTTTTTCACCTTTTTACTTTGTGGAAATGTGCATTAGGTGAAAAAAACAATTCCACTAAGGTGATGAGAGGAAGATTTTGAGCTTTTGCCACTTACGATGTCTTTTGAGTGGTTAGGTGAGTGTTATGCACTCACAAGTCATTTTGGTCCCCTCTCGATGTTGGGAATGAAGCATGGCACTCTTGGAAGGCCCTGATTCACCTTTTCACCTAGTTAAAAATTTCATGAGGTTAAAAAATGTTCACCACTAAGGGAAGGATGTGTTTTATTCACTTACGTGATAACTTCATGTGTTAGGTGCATGTTTTGCATTCACACCTTCCATCTCCCCCCCTCTCCATGTTGAACCTCACCCTTAGTGCCATTTTCCAAACCTATTACACCTTTGCACCTGGTGAAAAAGTACATTAGATGCAAAAAATTATGCCACCATGGAATCTCCCCCTCTCTCGTTGCTCACCACTTCACATGTCATGTTTTCCACTCACCTCACTCATTACCCTTGCCCCCCTCCTCATGTTGGCTGCACACTTCGTGAAATTTTCTCCATGTTAGTGAACATTTTCACCTCATTTACCCTTAATAAATTTTATAAGGGACATGAGGGGTTCCCAGACCCTTTTAGTAACCCATAACTCACCCTCATCTCGGGTTAAGAAAGAAGTGCTAAAAGTGGGTCAACATGTGGGTTCTCCTAACCTGGGTTAATTTTTGAATATTTAAATCATCCTTAGCCAATTTTGGAGCCTAGTTTTTAATATATCCTCCCTCCATTGCTTCTTTAACTATGTCATGTTAAAATTTCACTAAGAAACCCTATGCTCAAAAGCACATTTTTTGCTCATATCTCACAAACCCTTACTCTGTTCTTTATGAGATTTAAACTGAAGGATCCTTGTAAAAACACCTTTAAAGGGAATGTTTTCATACCTCAATTAATGAAACCTGATATTTTATATAGTAATATGAAACTTTCATCCATGGAAAATTTCCCCCTTAGATATCTGGAGTTATAGTGAGCCAAATGAGCTAAAAATCAGAGTATGAGATCCTAAAAAAATTAGCTTTCTAATGAGCACTTTCTTGCCCCATGAAAATGGGTAGGATTACAGTTACGAAGGAATTTTATTTTTCTAGATTCTTCCCTATCAGACAAAGAAACACATATCTGCAAGTTCACTTTTTGTTTCGTGAATATCTGGACGAAAGAAACCTCTGAAGATTGGAGAAAAGCATCTCGATGAGAAGTAGAATTTTTGGAGAACTTTTTCGGCCCGATCTGACACCCTGGACACCCCCGTGGAAGATGTATAATTTTAGTAAGTACCTATACGGTGGAAAAGTGATTCAAGTACCCATTCAATTAACAATGGAATTAGTTCTAAAGGATGAATGGATTTAAGACACTAAGCTCATTCCCCAGGAGGAAAAGTGCTCAAAAGTGACAATTCGGTGAAATTGCCAAAACTAGTCACCCAAGAAGAACTAACTAAAAATAGTAAGTGTCCAGAAAAGGCTCAAAATGGTCATGGTTGTTTATCCTCCATTCCTCACTAATTTAAACCTTCACATAGGAGAAACCCATGATTTTGAAAGGGTGGATAATGGCATTGTGTCTCAAGCAAAAGAAGAGCCTTCTTAGTTCCCAATTTTGCTCACAGTGGAGAATTCTGGTCTCGGTGTGTTTCTCACTTCACCAAAATGGTTGATAAAGGGCTTGAAGCATGTTACATAAAATATCTCACCTTCACTCATCACATGATCATATTTCTCTTCACCTCATTTCATCTCATGGCTTCCCCCAAGGCCCTAGATCATCAGGTTGAATTATGCAGGCAATGGTCTCAAGCTACATCAAGAAATTGGCATTTTGGGAGGCATTGCAATGATTCAAAGGTTTGAATGTTTTTTCAAGTGAGGTAAATCACCATTCATTGTATTCCATGATTAAAGGCTCATCACCTTTCCTTTCAATGAAATTCACATATGCTACAAAGGTGCATCATTCTAGTGAGGTCTTGAAGGAACAAAGTTTCAAAGAATTAATCTTCATTAACAGAGCATAGCTGCATTGTAGAAGGTCATCATGGATCAAAATTTCATCTTCAACACCATTGAATCTGATCTACATTGAGGGAAGAGGCATCTTCATCCATGTTTTGGATTATTTCTTCTTTTCTCTACTCATTCTTTCTCCTCTTCTCTTCCCCTAATTTTCATTGTAATTCAATCATTGTCTTGTTGTAAGTGACTCTAAAGTTTAAATGTAAAATTCCCTTTTGATTTATAAAATAGGGACTTATTTTCTCACTTCCTAGGAAAATGAAAAGTCACAAGTTGAATAAGGACATGAAGAGGCATGTGGGGGGTTGATGAAGAGATGAATTGTAAAGCAATAAAGGGATATGACCTCCTGATTGTAAGGGGATGGTTAATTCTTGTTTACTAGCTCCCATTGTCTTTCTGGGAAAAATTTCCTTCATTTCCTCTATTCTCTTGTCTATTGAAATTCTATCTCCATCTCAACTTATACTCCAAGATCATTATAAATTGTGCAACATGATACAATAAAACTTTTTGTTTCTTGTTCATTGTTCGTCTTACTATGTGAATGGTTTCTTCTGGTTGATGCAAGTGAAATAATATGATTTTAATGCAATAAACTTAGCTATGCTATTTTTTGGTTAGATGCCCCCTCTGATTTCCCTTCCCTATCTCTCTCTAAGTAATTTTCCTCCCTTGTATTCCATACAAGAAATTACCACATGTTTAGGGAAGTATTCTTGTGTGATCCTCGGTCTACGGGTCACCCCTAAAAATTAATTTAGTTTATATTTGTTTCCTTGCTTTAAATAAATGGAGCTGCCCCATTTAAGAAGAGGGACCTAGTCCCTAAGCCTTGGTGAAATCCCACAATTTTACCTTACGAAAACTTGCGGGTGGAAATTGTAACTAACTCTTAGCGAAAAAAATTCTTTTAGGAAGTTGTTGACTTAAGAGAAATGGAGAAACTAAAAACTTAGTCCCTTAACTCCTGGCTAAGTTATTTTATGGCATTGAGGATAAAAGAAATGTTCCACATGGGATCTTGAAATACATAAACATCCACCATGCTTACAAAGTTGAAAAGAAAATAAAAATACAGTAGAGGAACATAAGCAAAAAAATATAAGAAATGCAAATTTTATTGCTTGAAGTAGTAGTGGTAGATATCAACAACATACAATCAAACAATAATTTAAAACCATTTGGAAAAGAGAGGGCATTACAATATATAGTCAATTCCAGTGGATCTTCGCATTCCCATGTGACTTTTCAACTTAAAGTGCAATCCTCAATGAATAAATAGAAACTTTAAGTGAATTAAATCACTTTTTACAAAATATTCTTCTCAATGAAGAAATAAAATTCTAGATAGAGAAAGAGAGAAGAAGAGAGAGAGAGAAGAATAAACTCTAGGATTGAATGAAGATGATGACGATTTTATGATCATGAAGAAGATCCACTCCTGATCCTGATGACCCCTGCACTGATGCTCCTGATGAAGAACTCTGACCCCTTTGCACTGTGAGAAGTCTCCTCTTGAATGATTGATCATAGTAGCACATTAGGTGCTCCTTCTGATCCTGAAACACTGTCATGCCTTCTTGATCAATTACACATGATGAAAACTCAGAATAATTTCCCACATAATGCAACTATGATGATCCTTGATTCTTCCATCTTGAGAACATTAATGACCAATGAGATGCAAGACCAGATCCTTTCAACATAGAGGTGAAGTAAGGAGGAGAGATTAAATGAAATGTCATTCAATTTATGGTAAAGCACCCCATTTGAGATGAAGAAAAATGTCCTCCGGGACCAAAATTCACTTTTAGACCAAAATTGGGAACCAAGAGGGCTTCCCTTCCACCCGAGTCATTAATCAACCTTCAAACCTCTTGCAATCACGAATTTGTCCTCATCTTTCCTATGAGACAATTCCCTGGGAGATGATCACCACATTGTGGTGGGTGGGGATTTTCAAATGTTGAGAAGAACCTGCTTAGAATGAGGTCCGTAAAAATTATGATTATTGGTATAGACACCTAAAATGTCTACACAATAATTAAAATTAATCATGTCCCACATTTTAGCCTCATCACCATTTATCCACTACCAATCCATATAATAATTAATCTCAAGATTAATTATTATTATTTAATCTATTTTATCATATTTATCAATATTTCCCCCTTTTATCATTATTTATCATTTATCCAATATTCCATCATTCCATCCTTTTAATCCATCATCATATCCCATTTTATTATCCCTTTTATTTCATTATTATATCTTATTATCCTATTATAATCCCACTTAACATTTATAGGAATTTAATATTCCTATGCCTCACTTACCCTAGTCTACACCTACACCTACCACTAGCTATTCCATGCACTCACCCATCATTAATTATCCTAATCACATCATTTAAACTAAACTAATCATGTGCACACACCTCTAAATCTAGAGGCTTATAAATCTAGAAGCTTCTCTATCTTTCCATCTTATTTTCAAATATTCAAATGAATCTACACTATTCCATTGAATTTTTATTTCAATGGAGAGTCCTCACAAAATCTAGAATTTTCCATTCTAGAATCCTCCAATCCTCTCATCAATCCTCCAACATTGATTTTAATCTAACATGGCTTAATCCTAGCCATTTAATCCTCCACTCCTCAGCTATAAATTTAGCTCTCATCCTCCATGAGAGCACAACTTGAAAATCCATAACAAAGCTCTGCTACTTTTATCTTCATCCAATCAATCCATCTACAATCTATCATCATCCAATCCTTCATCAAGCATTCTTCAAGAAAAGATCATCAAGATATCAAGGGGAGGTGCTGGCCAAGTGCATCCACAACAAAATCTGAAGCAATCTTCCAATCCACAAGCAAATCCAAATCAAGGAAGGAGAATTACATACTAGATGGTAAGTGCAGGTATAATTCTCCCTCTTTTCATCCTTTCTTGATCTGAAGTATGTTCTTAAGGTTTTATATTAGGAATCAAGCATACTTTGGTTTCTAGTTTGATATCTAGAATTTTAACATCTATAATTGGTTTTCCAGAGTTGTTCCTGAAACTTGGTCACAACATGATGCACAAGTTAAAAATATCTTTGTGATTTGAAACAAGTGACCATTTGTTTTGAATGGAACACTTTGAGAGAATCCCTAGAGGAGACATGGCAATGCTCACAATCATGGTTCCGATTTTTAAATCTTTTGAACAATCTAATTGAATGTTTTTGATCAACAATCCTCCCGCATATGCTGACTCATGTCCACAAATGAGTTTTCCTTCTTTCACCTTTTTCTTTAGATCATCAAAATTCACGTGCTCCATTAAAACTGAAATGGATCCGTATCTATATTTGGGAAGCTTCATATTGAATTTTTATGATATACTATCCTTATAAAGTGATAACAATTATCTGGTACAAAGGAAAGTTGATTCCACAACCTTTTTAAAAACCTCATAAATTTGAGTGCAATTTGGTGCTACGGGTTCTTGATTATGTAATACGGGAAAATGTGAGAAAATAAAATCCAAATTGGATGTGACTTAATTCATTGAAAATATAATCCCAAGATAAACAAGTTATCCCAATTTGGTGATATTCCCTCGTTGGAATCAACAAGAAATTAGAAAATGGGATTTGGCCATGGGAAATGCTTGATAAATTGTGGAAGGGGCAAAAAGGGAAAAACTTAAAATAATCATTCCATGATAAATACTTGTCCATTTGAGCTTATCTTAATTTTTTTTTTAATCTCTTGGGGAGAGGAATAGTTTACTCCAAATTTTAAGGGGTTCTCTCACGGTGTTTAGGAGAACGAGTTAGTCAATTTTTAAGGGTGTAGGGTTTTGAAGGGGTTTTAGATCTTGAAAAAAGTTTTTTTTTATCATATCTTCTGATTTATACCACTTTATATCATCAATGATGGTTCAAAAAAATGCATTTTATGAGAGTAATAGATGCTCCAATTTTTATATGATTCCTTCGTGGGGTTTGGGAGAAATCTAGCTTGCAAATCTTGATTTTTTGGAGTGTCAAGGGCAAGTTTGTCAAAAATTAGTAATACATAAATTTTGAACGTGTTTTTCATATGATATGATCAGTAGATAATCTTTAAGGTGTCAACATAAGGAACTTATGGTTTAAATTTGGAGGCAAACGAAGCAAAGGGTCATGAGATATGAAGGAAACAAAAATGAGATGAATAGGGCATCAAAGGATGTATCTTTCTCTTGGGAGGAATAAGCCAGATTCAAAGGGGACATAATGGACGCCACTCTTCAATTTTTGGTTATGTTTCAATTTTATGTGTTGTGGAGGTAAGAGGGGATGCACTTATATGGTGGAAGTTAGAGTGGAGGGAAGCACATGGTGAAATGGAATGATGAAGGAAGTGGAGAAGTGGGGTTTGAGTGTCCTATTGCACTTGGGAAAAAAATTTGGGTGAAATTTCTCCTCGGATGTGTGCCCAAGGTGCATGGTGTAGATTGGAGCCTGTCATGGGATGTGGATTTGTGAAAACACATGCATTCACATCCCAAACACAAGCACTTTTTCATGTTTTTAAGTTGTCTTGGAATGCATGCACATGAAATTTTTGAACCAATAAGAGAATGATGAAATTTTGGGGTGTAATTGAACCTCAAAATTTTTCCCAAGGTGCAAATAGATTTTTAATGTGCACTTTTGGGGAACATATGGCACCCACCATCACTTAAAACACTTACCTAGTCATAAAGTGCACTTTTTTGGTTTCCACCTTATGTTTTTTAGTTGAGAATTTGGACCAATGAGAGTGAGGCAAAATTAAGAGTTGAAATTTCACCTTAGAGGTGTGCCAAATGTGTAAGGGTACATCAAAAGTGCGACTAAGATCCCAAGTGTTGCTTTGAAACATGATTCAAACCCTTGATTGACTTCCAGAATTGATTTCTTCGCCCCGGGATCAAAACTTGATGGATTTTGGCCGTATAATATATGAATTTGCATGAAAAATGGAAAATGAATCCAATTAACCTATTTGGAAGGATTGAAAATGTGTTCTTCAAAATTTTTTACATGTACCCTCCCTTTTTCCTAGAGCGATGCGCCAATGAGTTGAGTTGTAAAAGTAATTTCCAACAAGTGCAGGATAAACCAACATATGGGTTCTAAATATCATTGAAAATACCCCCACTTGAATTTTTTTAGGCTCATAAATCCTCTTGAGGTTCGCAAATATTCTGTGTAAACATCTAGTGCAAAACGAACACCTTGTGTCAGTGTCTGAAGATTTTCTCCCTTTTTATGTTCTCAAAACCTTTTCACACTGAGTCCATCATGAATTATGATCTATTATATTTCCAATTCCTAGGATATGAGCTCAAAAAACTTCAGAAGACTCCTGAAACCTTTCGATGAAGTTGATTCTTCGACAAAGTCTACACACTCCATTTTTCTCAAAAAGTGCTGCATGTGAGGAAATTTTTCCCAAGACCGTCCAAAAGTTTCCAAAATACTTCCTAAGTCATGTCATCATGGAAAAGAATCTAATAGCTTTTCGATGACTACAAAAAATAATTTTGAAACACTATGAGGTTTCCGAAACCTTTCCCAAAAGTTGATTTTTAAAAATGAGCAATTTTGGCAATTTTGACAACTCAGGCAATTTTGACCAATTTGACCAGAAAGGGGAAAAATTTTCAACAACGTTGTCATATAAAATTTAATGACATTTCATATTCCAACAGATGGCTCCACTTCGGGGACATTGGACTGTAAGGGGCATGAGAGAACCTTAGGTATCTCATGGGGTAACAAACTAATGTTTTGTCCATTGGGCTATAGAGTCACCACACTACAAATCTATAAATACAACCAAGAGACAAAGGAGAAAAACACACAACATGAAAAGGAGACACACAATGAGAAGGGGAAAAAAAAAAACCTACATCAACTATGGTACATGTGGGGGACAACCCGCTTTCATTGTACTATTGATTCTTATTGAATGTTTACCCATACATGTGTATCGCCGACTGCCTTTCTCTGCAAATCCATTCACGAGGTCACTGAAATACGAACCCTTTCTAAATTTATTGATAAATTTTGCATGATTATACTTACAATTGAGGGTCCACTCAGCCAGTTCATTTCTTTGAAATCTCTTTTTTTCATCTTCTCATTTATTCCCAAGTTAATCCTAATTGTTGTTTTTTCTTCGATGTTACAAGGACGAGTCTTGATCATACTAGGCTTATTATTATTATACTTAGGCTCATGGTCTCTGGTGGAAATTTGAATTTCACTTGTCATCTTCTTCATGACCACCATTTCCGAGATTTATTTCTCAACATATGTTTTAGGAGTTTCAATAATATCACAAGCCTCTTGATGCTCCATGTTTCTAAATGGCTCTAAGCAACTATCTTTTAAACACACTGAATATTTCTTGACTTGTTTCTTTGTATAGTGAGGTGTGTATATTGTTTCATTATTTTGGAAAGAGAACGAGCACAAGGTTGGGCATACAACATGGAAATAATCATCTTCTCCATCTTCATGAAAGGGGAATGAGCACAAGATTGAGGCTGAAATAATTTATATTATCATTTTCCCAATCTTGAACACCATGAACTAGGGATTCCATTTCCATGATGAATTAATCATCTTCTTGATTATATTCAGCTATGAGAAGCTACAAAAAAATTTTTTTCATGCATTTCTCATTGCAAGATCCATCCTCTACTAATAGAAAAGAGAAAGCTTTGCATTCATAATCATCATTATTGGAAAAATTTTCATGGCGAGTTTTAAGAATATGATTGGAAACATTGAATTCACCTGCTAAGAAATTGTTTGCAATCATTTTGCATTCATGACCCACATTGATCATCACCTAGGATTTCTTTGTTGCAAGTCGATACCTTCATGGCCATCATAACCACTCAGTAAAGAGATTGCATTCATGCTCCATCCAGTGAGAAATACATACATTCAAATTATGATTCCATTAGAACAACATAATTCTTTCTGATCGGCTACATGACACTCAGATAATATTATAACAACATGGGGGACTCAACATCTTCTTCTGAAGCTATGAAAAAGTAGCAATCCCTTGAATTTTGAAATAGGATATCCACCCTGGGATCATCTGGTATCTGAATGGTGTATTTCATTTTCCTAATGGGAAGGAGTTTCTTCATCTTTCCATTGACTGAAATGGTGGTGTGCGACCAATCCATCTGTATATCTCCCCCAACATCTTGATAGAAGATTCGACTTAGTAACATACCATATGAGGTTGACATGTCTGCTACAAGAATTTTCATTGTGATCTTCTTCTTAGGAAAATATGAAAATTCTACCTGAGCATTCCTGACATGGATAACAATAGGTGCTTATTTTATTTCCATGGAGTAGCAATGGTCAGTAGTGGGAATGAGAGAGAGATTGAGTGATTTATAAAATTTAATAGGCATGAAATTATCAGAGGCACTAGAGTAAATAATGAAATTATTTAGTTTATAGCCATTGATCAACATGGATAGATAGAAATGTTCTAATTTCCCAAAGTTGGAGGGTGTGGAAGTGAGAAAGTTCTTGGTATGAGGATCATAAGTTATTTTTTTGGCAGTGGCATATTTGGAACATGAAATTGAACTACTTCCTTTGATAAACTGTACAAGCCTATCAAATTTCTTGGGATGAGTTCTTAAGTATTCAGACTAAAAAATTTGATTTCTTGGCTTTATTGCAATGGTCAATGATGTCGAAAGGTGAAGAGGTGGTAAGCACATTGGGAACTATGAAAGTTTTGACAAGAGTAGGATTTACATGTTTGGGATCAATAGAAGTTGAAAATTATTTGTCAAGAGGAGATGAAATAGAATTACTTGAATATGCAGATGGATTATTGATTGAGGTGGTCTCAGAATTCTTCTTGGCTGACCCCATGGAAGCGAACATTGATGATCCTCCTTTCATTGTCATTTTTCGTAGAGTCCCCATTTGAAAATGCAAATGCTTACCTTGGGAAATGGAAGAAGAGGATTTTTTCTTCATTTGTGATCAAGTGAATATTGCACAAGAGTAACCATTCATGCCTTCCATGGATTCTTTAGAATCTTCATCCGGACGAGTATTCGAAATATCCAATCCTGAGCACATCCATATTCGTCTTCAATTTATGATTAAGCAATTTCTTCTCCTTAATCTTCATTGGTACCACATATTGCATTGACCGGTGGAGCTTCCAAGACAATCATTTGGTGTGCTTCTGCAATCTATTTTTTGTTCCAGTTTTGGTATGAGGCATGTTGGGAAACTTCCTTCTTTAACATTGTAAAAATCATTTGCCAATTTTTGTAGTAATGGATCAACTCTTTCATCTTTAGAATTCTAGGCATTATCCTTCATTGAATAGTTCTTGATCTTTCTCAACATTATGAGGCCATCTTCCACATAAATGGAAAGTTCTTGAGCATTCTCTAGATTTTTTGGCTAAGCTTTCTTTAGTATGAAGCTAACCTCAAGTAACTTGTATATTGTTGAACCATATACAAGTGCATTCACAAAGAACCTTTTTTGATTATCCGTAGTAGGACGAGCATAAATAGGAATCTTGTTGATTAACTTGTTGAATTTTACTACAAATTATCTCATCGACTATTGTGGATCTTTCTTCATCTAAGTAAGTTTAGCAAGTAGGGTATGTGCATCTTCTGCAAGCTTGAATATTGCTTCAAACTTGATTTTCATATCATCCCAATCAGTAATTGATCATGATGGAAAGTAGTATAACCAGTCCGCGACAACATCCTACAATGTTTCCATGAATAACTGCACTACAACATCTTTTTTTTGCACTCCAAGAATACCACAAGGTGTGATGAAAGTTTTAATATGGTCATCAGGTCATTTCTTTCCGTCTCCGTAGAATTTGGAAACATTCGTCCTTGATCTTTTTGGAAGTTCATGAATTAATGGAGACAAATCCAATGGAATAGTATTATTGTCCCCATGGAAGAGGTGCAACCGTTTCTTCTTATTCTTCCTCTGGTTCTTCTTCTCTTTCTTCTTTAGGATAAATGAGGATTAGTGGTTCAATAACTGGTTATTCAATATGACCTTATATAGGAAACTTAGGATCGAATTTAGGAAAGTACTCTTGACCGGTCTTTCTTGCTATTTGAACACGGGGAATCCTGAAACCAACTTGTTGTTTCTCTTCAAATTTTTGTTAAATTATGCCACCTACATGATCAACTCGAGTGTATCTCTTTTCAGCTAGTTTTCTCAAAGTGTTAGATATTGATGTAACTTGGAAAAATGCTTATTTTTTAATAGGATCACAACAAGGATATTGAACATTCAAATTGATATTTTTGGATTTTATGGATTTTTAGAATATGTATTTTTTTGGATTTTAAGAGATTTTTTAAAGGTGCAAAAATGGGATATCTTCCCCAAAAAAGTTGCCAAAAATTGTTGGTGAAATAATTTTTCATGTTGCAAATTATTGGTTTCCACCAATAGACATGGGGCTAAACCCCTCCTTCTTGTGTGTGGGGAGGATCCCATTATTGAATGTAAACTAACTAAAAGCTTTGGGTGGTTGTTAGGAGAGGTAAATGGGAGTTTGGGAAATAAGGAGAGAAAGGGTTGTTGTTGTGAGTAGGATTACATAATTCACATATAATAACTGGAGTAAGTCCACATTCAACTAGAAGAACAAAACAATGCAAACAACTAACAAGACTGAAAGACTAGAGACACACAATTCTAGAGATTCATTAATCAAGGACACACAATTACTTCTTGGTTATGCAAGATTACCATGCTTAGAAAGTTGAAAAGTAAAGAGAACTATAATAGAGGAACATAAGAAAAGAAATAGAAGAAATGCATATTTTATTCCTTGATATATTAGTGGTAGATCTCAACAACATACAATCAACCAACAATTGCCAACCCTTTGGAAAAGAGAAGGCATTACAATATATAGCCAAGTCTAGTGGCTCTTCGCATTCTCATGTGACTTTTCAACTAAAATGAAATCCTAAATGAAGAAATAGAAACTTCAAGTGACTTAAGTCACTTTTTACAAAATATTCTTCTCAACGAAGAAATAGAATTATATAGAGAGAAAGAGAGAATAAAAGAGAAAGAAGAAACTCCAGGATCAATTAAAGATGATAAAGAATCTTTGATCATGAATAAGATCTATTGCTGATACTTATGACATTTGTAGTGATGCACATGATGAAGAACCCTTACCCCTTCGCACTGTGAGAAGTCTCCTCTTGAATGATCAATCATAGTAGCCGATTAGGTGCTCCTTCCGATCCCTAAAACATTATAATGACTTCTTGAAAAATTGCACATGATGAGAAATCAAAAAAATTTCCCACAAAATGCAACCACGATGATCCTTGATTATTCCATCTTGATAACATTGATGACCAATGAGATGCAAAATGAAATACTTTCGACACAAAGGTGAAGTAAGGAGAGAGATATTGCATGCAATGTCATTCA
Source organism: Taxus chinensis (assembly GCA_019776745.2). Classification (NCBI taxonomy): domain Eukaryota; kingdom Viridiplantae; phylum Streptophyta; class Pinopsida; order Cupressales; family Taxaceae; genus Taxus; species Taxus chinensis. Next base: position 598,241,284 of record CM034155.1, on the reverse strand, counting down.
CTTTATGATCAAGCACCCCATATGAGATGAATAAAAATGTCCTCTGGGACAAAAATACACATTGAGACCAAAATTGGGAACAAAGTGGGATTCCCTTTCACTTGAGTCATGAATCAAGCTTCAAACCTCTTACAATCATGAATTTGTCATCATCATTCCTATGGGACAATCCCATGGGAGATGATCACTACATAGTAGCGGGTGGAGATTTTTTAAATGTTGAGAAGAACCTTTCAATATGAGGGCAATCAAAAGTAGACTATTGTTTTCTAGAGGTGTTCCTAAAACTTGGTCACGACATGATGCATAGGTTAAAAATAGATTTGTGATTTGAAAAAGGTGACCATTTGTTTTAAATAACACACTTTGAGAGAATCCCTAGAGGAGACATGAAGACACTCAAAATTATGGTTCCCATTGTGAAATAATTAGATTAATCCAATTGAATGTTTTGTGATAAAAAATCCTCCCGCGTACACTAAATGAGGTCCACAAATGAGTTTTCCTTCTTCTACCTTTTGCTTTAGATAATTGAAATTCACTTGCTCCACTGAAACCGAAATGTGCCATTATCTGCGGTTGTGAATATTCATATTTTAATTTTACAATCCCACTAGCCTTAGAAAGTGATATCAATTATATGGTGCAAAGGAAAGTGGATTTCGTAACCTTTTCCAAAAACTCGTAAGTTTGAGTGTAATTTGGTGCCACAGGTTGCTGATTCTGTAATCCGAGAAAAAAATGAAAAAATCAAATCCAATTTGGAAGATAATTGATTCATTGGAAATATAACACCAAGAAAAACAATTTCTCAAAATTTGGTGTGATTCCCTCATCAAAATTAACGAGAAAATAGAAAACAAGATCTAGCCTTGGGAAATGCTTTATAAATTATGGGAAGGGGGAAAATGGGAAAAAATTTAAATGATCATTACATGAGAAATAATTTTCAATTTGAGCTGATCTTAGGCTCTTTTTTAAGCTCTTTTGGATATGAATGGATGATTTAAATTTCAAGGGGTTCTCCTGCGGGTTTTAGGAGAACGACCCAGATCAAATTTTCAAAGGTGTAGGGTTTTGAAGGGGTTTGGAGCTACAAAATATTTTTTCTCATATGTTATGATTTATACAACTTGAGATAATGAATTATGGTTTAAAAATATTCATTTGATGATAGGAATGGATGCTCCAAGTTTCATATGATTCCTTCGTGGGGTTTGGGAGAAATTACAAATCTTAATTTTTTGTAGTGTCAAGACCAAGTTTTTCAAAAAATAGTCATCCATAAATTTTTAACGTGGTTTTCATATGCTATGAGCAGTAGATCACGTTTAAGGCATCCAAATAAGCAACTTATGGTTCAAATTTGGTGGCAAATAGAGCTAAGGGTCATGAGATATGAAGGAAACAAGAATGAGATAATTAGGGCATCAAAGGAGGTTTCTTGCTGTTGGGAGGTTTAAACCAGCTTCAAAAGGGATCTAATGGCTTCCAGTATTAAATTTTTGTTATGTTTCAAGTTTATGTGTTGTGGACGCAAGAGGGGATGCACTTATATGGTGGAAGTTGGAGTGGAGGGAAGTACATGGTGAAATGGAAGGATATAAGAAGTGGAGAAGTGGAGTTTATGTGTCCCATTGCACTTGGGCACAAATTTTGGTTGAAATTACAGCTCAGATGTGCACCCAAGGTGCATGGTGGATATTTGAGTGTGCCATGGGATGTGGATGGGTGAAAACAATACATGCACATCCCAAACACAAGCACCTTTTCATGTTTTTAAGTTGTCTTGGCATGCATGTGGATGAAAATTTTGAGCCAATAGGAGCATGACACACTTTTGGGGTGAAATTACACCTAAAAAGTGACTAAGGTGGAAATATATTTTTAATGTGTGCTTTGGGGGAAAACATGGGACCCACCATCACTTAAAACACTTACCAAGTCATATAGTGCACATTTTTGGCTTCCACCTTAAGTTTTTGAGTTGGGAATTTGGACCAATGAGAGTGAGACACGCTTATGAGGTGAAATTGCACCTCAAAAGTGTGCCAAAGGTGCAAGGGGACACCAAAATTGCAACTTAGTGCCCAAGTGCCACTCCGGAACATGATTTGAACCCTTGAGTGACTTCCATAAATGTTTTCTTTGTCATGAGATCAAAACTTGATGGATTTTAGATGTCTAATATATGAATTTACATGGAAAAGGGACAATGAATCTAATTAAACTATTAGGAAGGCTTGAAAACATGTTCTTCATAATTTTTTACATGTACCCTCCCTTTTGCTTAGAGCGGTGCACCAGTGAGATGACTTATAAAAATAGTTTCCAACAAGTGCAGGCTAAACCAACTTATGTGTCCTGAATAGCATTGAAAATATCCCCACTTAAGATTTTGTGGCTTGGAAGGGTGGATTTTTTTTGAAATTTTGTGTCATTTTATAATGTAATGAAACATGGTGTGATAAAGATGGATTGACTCTTATCACTCCAACAAATATACACCTTTCAATACACCATAAGTGGTATGTTAAAGGGGCTCGTTGGATCAATGGTTTCATGTTCAAATGGGACCCATCATATGTAAGCCAATGGTGGCCTACCCCTTTGGGGTTTATGCCTAATGACTAGTAATAGTGGGAAAAGGGGGAATGTATGCATATGTTTTTCCTTATAACTCATTGGTAATCTATAGGGATTATATCATATAATTCGTTATTATAGTTGTGTTAGTTGGAAGATGCAGTAGGCTAACAATGATGGATTTACCAATAAATTTGACCCAGAGACACCATAAATATCAAACATTACTATGAGCCAAGCCTCTTATTGTGCACAATAGTAGTAAAGTAAAAATACCATAGCTATTTTTTATTCCCAAGATCACCTAAAGGCATAAGGGAATGATATACATATCATGCAATCTATATATATGAATACCAAAAGTTAAAATTCTTTCCCTTATTTAAAAAAAAATTAATTAGAAACAAAATAGTTTCATTTGTGACCACCTTGAAACCATATTGTTAGATATTTTCAAAAGAAATTTGCGAGACAATCATGGCTACGACTGACCAACAACTAGATTTTTTGGTAAGATTTGTAAGAGAAAATGTAAGATTTTTAATAACAAGTGTTAGAATTTTTTAATTTTTTTTTTCAAAGGAATAAAAAACCCTAACGAAAAACAAATTGAGATTCACAAAATGAAATAATTTAACCCACAACAAAAATGGTCCCACCACGATCACCAAAATGTATGCCTAGATTTGGATCACTTGTAAGATGTGTTAGTTGATATAATATAAAACCCCAAATTAATGTTACTTAATTAAAATGGGTTTATGATGTTGTCATAAAAATGAGAGAGATAATCATGGGTTCTTTCAATGAATAAAGTGGGCGAAACTTCCATGTCTAAATATAAAATTTGCATGTAAACACTAAAAAAGGTCAGTTATTTATGGTGGTTACAGTATATTCCTAGGTCAAATCCCTAACCATTTTAAGGATATAACAACCATTTTATTATAAAAAAAAGAAAAAATAATAAATAAAAATAAATAATATACCCAACTCAGCCACAAACCAGTCACGATTGTGATTCAACAAAAGTCGCAAGAAGGTCGCAATCCAGGTATGGGTGGAATTGGCACTTGTGTTGTGATTTAACCAAAATAGTAGTTTTTGGGGTTGCACCAATATTTTTTGATCCACCTTCACCTATCGAAAACCTAAAACTGAAACATGTAAGAAAATAATCAAATAGTAAGATATGGGCTCAAGTGCACAAAGAGTTGAGAGGTTGGAATGAGAAGGGTGGATGTTAATTTATAGTTTTTTAATGCATAGAAGGTTGTGACACATATAGGTGCAATGCACATGGAAGGGTGAAATGATAAAGGTCTATAATGCATTGGGGATGTAAACGGCTAGGTGGGGTGGATAAAATTAAATGTGAGTGGGCGAAGATGAGTAAATAAGAGTATATGATGATAAGTGAGGATGAGATTCCTTAAATAAACATTATTATTTATTTTAAGGTTTTTTATGGAAATATTTGATTTTTTTAGGATTTTTATGTGGTTTTATACAGGGAAAATTTTAGTGGCGAATATTCGTTAATTCACAAATATTCCAATTTTTAAAATTTGAAATTGGCAAATTCTTAGGGTAGGAATTACGTTCGGGTCGCCTAAATTTTCTGGGCACAAGTTAATTCTAGGGGGTCAATTCGCCATTAGCGTGAAATTAAAGTTCATGATACCCGCCTTTATGTTGTTGGCCGGTAGCATTTTTTAATACTACCGGCCGACAATATAATATATGATGTCGGCTGGTACAATAAAACATTCTACTGATCCACAATATATTTTATGCTACCGGTTGGTAGCATACAATCAGTAGCATTTTTCAATGATGTCATTAGACACAAAAAAGAGTATGGGATTTTTTTTTTCTTACGCCATATTTTAGGAGGATAGATTTCTCATTGAGACAATCATTTTAATTGCTAACAAAAATTTTTTAAAAATAAATTCCATACAAAATAAGCGAAATATGTATTTTTTCACAAAAAATCATTTTTTTAATTTTTTTTCTTTGCGTAATATTTTGTGAGGATAGATTTCTCATCGAGTCGGTCATTTTAATTGCTATTGTTAAAAAATGATTTTTCAAAAAAAATTATATGCTTTTGGCCGACATCATATACTATCAGCGGACAACATAAATTGTTAGTCAAAAATTGCTAACGACTGACACCATTATTAAATGATTTTTCAAACCCTTCGAACCCTGTTTTCTTCATATTCGCCATCATTTCGAAAGTCAATTTTCACATATTTACCAAGGAATATATACGATTTTTTTGGGGGAACCTTAAGCCTAGTTTTATGTTGTTTTTATGTTTTTAGCTTAGATGACTTTATGCAAAAGGTGCATTTTCTAGTGTCTACATTTTTTAATATATCTTGTAATGGTGTTAAATTACTAGCATGTTTCTTATATCATGTTATATATCCAAATATTTAATATTTTTTTTAATAATTTTATATTTCAATTCAAACTCTTAAATTACTTTATATATTTATTGCTGCAATAATTTAATATACAAAATATCATTTTGACATGCATAATGACGTTTTAATGAAAGTGATGGTCATGTAATTTTCCAAATAGTCATATATTTGTTGATGCATTCTAGCAGTGCATTATGAGACCTTTTTTACAAGGTTTGAATGAGGGATGGCGATACAAATGATATATGGAGAACTACATGTGTTAAACAAGGTTTCCCACTCTCTCTTACACTATTTGGTCTTTACATCGATGAACTAGAGAAAATGATTTTAGGTGCATTGGGTGCAACCCCCCCTCTATATAGATTTGGCAGATAGGGGCCCTATCTGGGCGGCGCCCCCTCCTCTATATATTATCTATCTGGGATCCATATATGGGGCGCCCTATAGATTAAAATTCTTATATTTACATATGCCATTATTTTAATGTCTCACTCAGTGAGATGTCTCTAACAATAACTTAATATTTTAGCCTTTTTTTTATACTCTTTGGTTTCAATATATTTTGTATAAAACAAAAAAATATGTCATTCAACATCTCTTTAAATAGTGAAAGTGTGGTGATTCTTAATTACAAAGGGGAGAAGGTTGAGGTAGTCTCTTCATATGTATTTTTTGGGTTCCTCTTCTCTAGAACATTTTTTTATCTCGACTCTAGTTATAGATTCTGGGACGATTAAGAGTTTTGCATCTTTCATCATACTAAAAAAATATTAATTTCAAATTCAATTTCCAGAAATTCAAATGAAGATCTTCCTTTTTGGTGCAGGAGCATCTATCCTTGTCGAGAGTTTAGGTGTCATATTGGCTTAAGAGTGTAGTAAAGTTTACTTTCCCTCCATTATTTGTATCTGAACTTTTTCAATGTGTGGCTTTCATGAAATAAATAAGCATGAACTCTAATTTTGAGTTTGATACTAAATTGAGCATGTATAATGCTAAATAGAGCATGAAGATCATGCAAGTGGGGAAGATCTATTTGGTACAAGCCATAGAGTGATATTAGGAATGCACCTAGTATATTTACGCCGAAGGCGTTCTTGTAGTGGAGTTGAACCAGTTGATTCTGATAGAAGTCAGAAATCAAACGGAGGACATTATTTCTTGGAGTGTCGTTGAAATCCAACGATAACCATATTTCAAGCATTTAAATGTTTTTTTTTGGTATTTTCTATTTTTGCCATCTGCATGGTAGAGACAAGTGGTTGATGCATGCTGTTTCTTCTCCAAGCTTCTGCCACCACTCCCAGGTCTCTCGCCTCCTGACTGTCCTCGCATGCAGTATTCATTGTCTAGCACATGTCCTCGCATGTAGTGTTCATAGTTGTTCTAGCGGTTTTGGTCGTGGACGAGCCCACCTCTGTTCTAGATAGATTCTCTGCCATGCACATCACAAACATTCTTGAGTATGCCATGGATGTTCGTGCGCTAACGAAGGCCTGTAGATATTTTTGCAAGAGCAGGAGATTTTGATGAGAGAAACCTACGGCTTCAGGCGTTTTTCTTCACTGGAAGCATTTTCTGTAGGTGGGTTGTCTATATATTTTGGATATCCTGGGTGGAAATTGTAATGGTATGTGGGTTTTGTTTAGTGCAGCAAAATGAGGCTTGCAGTGATTCGGGCCCTCCATCCAATCCGCCCACAAAGAGGAATGTACATTCCTTTTGCAAGACTCTCACTGCCTCTGATACTAGCACCCATGGAGGCTTCTCGGTTCTCCAGAGGCATGTTGATGATTGCCTTCCTCCTCTGGTTAGTTATCTACCTCAATGTTATCATTGATTTTTGTGTATTGGATTTCTTGGGGTTTTAACTCATTTTTTAATCCAACATGCAGGATAGCCAACAACCTCCCCACCCAAGAGTTCATGGCCAAAGATCTTTATTGGATGGAATGGCGTTTCATCTCTATTTTTTCTTCTTCTTTCAAGTTTTATTTATTGCACGATAATCAGTCCAGCGTTTATGTTAGGGGATATAAATCAGAGCAACTTTGGGATCCACAGGCAGAAGCGGGTCTTATTCTATATAGTAAGGTATTTGAGGTTTTATTTCCACTTCAGATAAGTATAATGTCATTTGGTCTAATCTCAGAGTCTATTTGGGATATTAGGATCTGGCGCTTGCTTAACAAGCTGAGCATCTGAAGCAACACAATTTTTGTCTTTAAAAGAGTCCTTGTGTGCTGTAAGGGGAAAGTACAGCCCCCTTGAAAAAATTATGATGAAGAAATCTAGAGACCACTGCTAACATTATGCAGCATGTTTCATGTTGCTGCATAAAAGGTGTTTGATGCAAGGGGCTGCATGCAAATGCTCGGAAGCGCAAATGTTGTGCGCAAAATTCATTGGTGTGACATAGGAGGTGTATGATGCAAGGCATTGTGAGGTGATGCACAAGTAACCAATGCACTCAAGGTAAGAGTGTGTGGTTTTGCAGCTGCACACATATTAGAAAGTTTCTACCATATGATTCACACAACATTGTCTTATGATCCATACAATGCTTAGGAAATGGCTATTGTACTCTGTCTGAACTTCAAGAATATGCAAATTGGATAGAAAGTAAATTTTCACATTTTCATCGAATCATCGTGGCTCGGGATTGGAAATGAATTTTATTGCCAACAACAAGGTTAAGAATTTAGCATACAGAATGAGGAACCTTGACATCGGTGAAAAACCTTATAGTAGCTAACATTTATTAAAAATCTCCCGTTGCAGAATTCAAGTCAGTTGTCAAATGCCCAAGATTTGGCATGCATATAGTATCATAAAAGGATATCAAACCCACCCGAACACAATGGGGCATTCTTTTCTACTTAATTTACATCTGACTACTGTAGAAGAACATGCAATACACAGTCTCTATGAAGACCAAAACATCCCATTTTAATATGCAGTGAAGCCAATTCTAATCTCTTCTGTAATATTTTTTAGAAACTTAGAAACATCTACTGCTCTATAGATAATCATGAGTGATATCTAATTTGAGGCTTCCACATTGGTTTAATTTCATACTGTGTGCTTCTGGGATCCGCGTGTCAAAATCTTTAAAACCCAAAGATGCTTTCACATGTATCAAGTTTTCAGAAATGCATGCTTCCAATGTATTAGCTTTCGAACTACCATGTCTGTATGCGAACAAAAGTTATGCACGTAAACAAAGCAATAAGCACATAAGCAGATTCTCATATTCTTGGGTTCAATTTTTAGATGTGACATTTGCAGACACAAATAAACCTGTAAGAAAATACTACCTTGTGGTTCTTACCTTTCTTGTGCATGCTTGTGAAACTTCAGGGATTGTTTCCTTTGTTCAGCATATTAAAGATGAAATCTTAGCTGCAATTGTTTAATACATACAAAAGATCTAATTCCCATGGTTTCATGGCTGCAAAACATGAAATATTCTCAGGTTTTGTCAAGCACGAGTTCTGCTCCTCTCTACAAAATCATATTAACGAAACCGGTCATATCTACATTCAACAACTGGTTTGCAATTTGCATCATATAATCAGTATGTTGGAACCAAACCCTAGTTGAGTAAACTTTTCAGGAACCTTTTGTTGTGCCTCTCTCTCCCCAGTTTTGGCAAGCTGGTTAGTGAGTGATCCAAATGTATAGTATCAGGTGCAATTCCAAGCATGAATCCTGCTCCTTTCCTACCAAGGCATACTAATGAAACCAAATGTATCTACCTTCGACAACTACTTTGCATCATATAATCAGTGTGTTGGAACCAGACCCTTATTGAGTAGATTTTTCAGGAACCTGTTTGCTCTCTCTCTCTCTCTCCAGTTTTGGCAAACTGATTAATGAGAGATCCAAAGGTATTAGCATTAAGCACATAACCTTTTCCCATCATTTATTTTAAAATAATCGTAACCTCAATTCTGTTGCGGAGTTTGCACCATTCACCAATTAAAATGTTGTATGTTGAGGAGCTAGGAATCAATCCTCCTTGTTGCATTTCATTTAAAAGATCCTTTGCTTGACGCATTTTACCTGCCTTGGCAAAACCACTGATAAGCACATTGTAAGCACCAATTGTAGGAATAAGGCCTTTTTTGACCATCTCATCATGCAACTTAAGGGCCTTCTTTAGATTACCTTTCTTACCATGTCCACCAATAACTGTGTTGTAGGTAATGGAATCAAGAACAAGACCTCTTGCTACTATTTCATTAAACAGATCATCTGCTTGTTGCATCATTCCTATTCCACAAAATCCCCCGAGGAGTATATTGTAAGTTTCAATAGTTGGTGCTAGACCTCTCCTTGTTATTTCACCATACAACCAGAGTGACTCTTTCAGATTTCCAATCTTACGGTAACCATTTATGAGAGCATTGTAAGTGGATATGTCCGGCACTATTCTTGATTCCAACATTTCGTCCCAAAGGACCTTTGCTATTGGGAGAATTGGGATTAAAAATAATAATAATAATTTGTTATAAGGCAGCTATTACTTAGCATTCATTTCCTGAATGAATAAAAATTTATTGAAAAATAGTTCCGTCTAGGAAGAGGACAAATGCATTTTTTTATATAAATGGTTTCCAAGTTGATCTTTAAAATTTCAGTCGTTCTTTGTAAACAAAGAATTTTTATTGAAGTCTTAACTCTATTTTTTAGTTGAAGACTTTATTTTTTGGGTAAAATTTTTTGACTGGAACACACTTTATTTATCCATAATTGGCCATATTTCCATTTAAATTGAAGTCTTAACTCTATTTTTTAGTTGAAGACTTTATTTTTTGGGTAAAAGTTTTTGACTGGAACACACTTTATTCATCCATAATCGGCCATATTTCCATTTAAGAGGATGTCTTCAAAATTTGAACTTGGGTGGTGCCACAAACAACAAATAATCAGTTCAATTTGAAGCATTATAAGTTAATTTGGATCCACTAAATTTTGTTCCCAATAACACACGTTGTTCTCAATGGACGGCCCTTGGTTCACCATGTTAAGTTTGGTTTCTCTTACAAGTTATGGGATGTTGTTAATGGTGATAGAAATTGAAATACCAGTGGTGGAGGTTTCAACAATAGTTGATTGCCGTTATGTTAACAGCTTGTGCATCAGCGATGTGGACTGCGCTCCCGGTGACGGAAGCATTGTTTGCTGCAGCATTGGGTAGTGCCCCAGTGGGCAAGGAATATGCAATTACCCTTACTACTGTGAATGATATTGATTTTCTTCATCATTAATGCCTCTCTTTTAATCTTCCCTTCTCCGATTTCCTTGGTTTTAAAAAACAACTTTTTTAATGCTTACAAGTATAATCTTTCCCCTCTCCTTTCTTGACCTCCTCTTCAATAAACATTTTGCATTCTATTCCATTGTCACGTTATAAGGCTATATTCCCAATCTTATAAGAGTTTGTGTTCTTTTATTCACATTGCAATATACCTATTTCCTAAAATTATAAACTTTGTATTTTTAATTACACTACAAGAACTGTATGCAAAAGCAATTATAGAATTAGCATAAAAAAGCCAGAGATGAAATTCTCAATCTAAAAATCTTGAAAGCGGCAAAAACAACTCTCACTCAAAACAATATTTTAAAAATGAAATGTAATAAATTCGTAACTGCCAACAAAGGAGGTTTCATTGACTTGCACACTGTCGAATTGGAAGCTTTAAAACTAGGTGTGTACATTCATGAGAATTAAAGAAAATAGATTGTTAACTGATGTTGCAAATTGGAAAAATGAATGAAATATATAAAATACATGTGGATTGTATTTAAAAAATAGCCTCAAAGACATGCCATCATTTGGAATGTAGTTATTTCAACATTGAAATCATGAAAACAATTTGAAACATGCCAAAAAAAATTTCGGCTCCTTCACATGAAATAGATTAGAGTTATATTATATGTAAATACATTCCTGGAAATATATATATTAAAATATATAAAAAAAAAACCGTTATAAAGTTACATCTATATTATATATAATTTTAAGGAGATGGAAATTAAAAAAAGGTGTGTCAAAATAGATTATACAACTATTTTGCATTCTACTTGTTTACAAGATCTTTGACCATGTCAACATATTATTAGCCATTGTTTACTATTCAAATGCTAAGTTCGTTAGCGACGATATTGATTACTTCCCGCACCAAAGACGACCGAAGGATATAATTTTACTTTTGCATTGTGCAATTTTACGTTTTGTATTCTACCTTTGTATTCTTATACTGGTTGGTCACTCAAAGTCCACTTTGCCTAGGCATTAGGAAAACAAAACATGATTGTTTCTACTTGAGATTTGATTATGTTTCTGCTCTTAAGTTGAAAGAAAGACCTCACATTGAATTATGTCTTTACTCCAAAAAAAATTTGTTGTCTCATGTTGCATGTTTTTTCAATGATGTCTACACGAAATTATTGTGAGGAGCGTGTTATTTTTTGTCAAAAATTAGAGGTGATCTCTCTGACATCATTGAACAAAAAACCTCCCCCATGCACTATTCTTTACTTTAAGTGCATCTGACACCAAATGGCCAGACCTGCATAAAATTATGTCTGGCTCTAGACCTGTTGACCCTCGTGGTGTGCAAAGACGGAGAAACCTTAACATTGTTTCGAACCCCATCGTGTTTCTGCATTCCTTCATCAAAGATTCATAATATTCCGTGAAAAATTCTTGCAAAAACACCTTCAGGCTCGTGACTATTGACGCAGGTAAGAGTTATTTCCCTTCTCTATTTTGTTTAGTCAATTACAATCTTGAATATATGATCTCCCCTCTTATAGGTTTGAGTGGCAACATCAAGGCTCTGCACATGTACACGGCCTTTTGTGGCTTCCACATGTGTTGAATGTTGAGACACTAAACTAGGATGACATATCTTTTCTTCAATCTATGAAAAAGTACTGACCAGTTTGTTTATGCATGGAACCCCTGACCCTTAGCTTGATGGATAGAATATATTCAATGTTGCATTGAAGATCACCTGTGCCTATTAAACACACAACAGCTAATGGTTATCAATACTCTTTCTGACTTGGAATAATTGTTGAACCGTGTTTAACGCCACACCAAATGCTTTGAACAAGCTTGCCTCTGAAAAAAGGAATATGCATACATTTTCACTACAAAGCACCATGAGACATGTGAGTTGAATCAAAATTCACAACCACCCACCCCTGCCCTTTTTTTGGGGGGGTGATTGTTGAATAACAGTGCTGCCCCAATTGTTGATGGGGGGAACTTCACATGATGTCACCACCTCTAGATGCCACTTACACTCCACATCTTCACATCCCTAAATGATACGAATAAAACTACAAACACATTTTCACTTTCGCAATAATTTTCTGCCATTCCTTACATTCACATATATACCTATAAATTGTTTCCGCAACGTCTTGAACAACACTACTTGTTTCATTCAAAGGATTTCCATATATGATGTCATATTGTTCTATGTTTGAGTTTCACATTGACTCTACTATTTATTTTCGGTGCCCCCACACTTTTCCACCCTCTAACCTCTTTATCTTCACCCCTCTTCTTCTCCCAATGTTTCCCTCCTTCCAATATAAATCCTTCAAAAGATTCCCTTTGGCGTTTCCATTGTACATTTCACGTACGATTGCTAGTTGTAAAGTTGTTGCATGATGAGTCAAGAATGGAATGTTGTTGAGTCTTTCTAGGGTGTTGTTGAGTGAATTATGGATTCTATCCTAGGGAAGAGATCACCAATTCATAGAAGATCTCAGACGTAATAAAGGAGAGGATTGTAATGTATGGAAGTTCTTGAATAATGAAAAAATAATACACAGGTTCAGAGGTTCTTGACTGAGATCAATATAGTGTTGTACCTGATAGGTTTTGTAATTGCAATCGTGTTTATGGGAAACAAATAAAATCTTTGATGCCATTTCCCTTTGCATGAACGAATATAGGTGTGAAAATATGTAGTTTGCATTACTGTTAAGTTCACTGAGAATAAAAGACGTTGTAAATCGGGTTACAGAGTGCTTACATAGATTTGTTCATAAGAATTCGAAAACTGGAAAAGCCTCCTCATAGTCTAAGCGTTCCTCCAAGGTAAGCAAATTTGAAAAGGACCTCGAATTAAGGGAGAATTGAATGTTTTTTTGATATCTCGGGTTTGATACAGTCGAAATACCTGCAACTAGGGTTTTCAAAATGAAATCTTCATCAATCTATCAATTTAACCCACGAAAAATTCTGAAACTTTGAGGAAAAGTATGTCTGGAAATCGTGCAGCTAATGAAAAAGGAATTAGATCGAATGGTTGCTTAATGAAGGAGAACGATTTGTCAGAATTTTGGAGAAACCGTGGCAGGTATTTGAGATAACGTTTTTTTGCAGAATTCGATAGAAATACCAAAAATTGAAGGTCGGTGTTCTTCGAGGGAATTGTGATTAGTGTTGAGGGTATGGAATTGTGTTAATGAAAGCATGAATATTATTTTACCACTGAAATTGCAATTATTAGCACAGAGAAACACACAAAGGACAAAGGACAGGACAGAGTTAGAAGAATTATATTGTCAAGAACTTCAAAAGACACATAAGATAAATTTTGGACTTGAATTTAATAAGAGATTGATTGAACATCTAGAAGGACTGTCATTTTATCCTTCAGAGATTATAAGGAATCTTGAAACAAGCATAAAAACAGTGAACAACAATGATAAGCCTATAAATGGAAAGGCATACAAGTTAGTCAAGGTAAAAGTTGATAATTGAAGTAATAAAAGGGTTGTTATACATCCACCACTTTTTTGTTCATTAGTCACACCTAGCCTCTTTTATGGCTATGAGTTTTAAGGAGTTTATATATTTGATATGAGGACTGAAATAAAGAGTCACAATGCTATCTAGACCATATTAATGTCAAGATATCAATCTCACATGCCTTAAGAGTTGTAATAATTGACACAATGTCTATTATTACTTTATTGGTATTTTATCTTGTGGATATGATTAATAGACTTAGACAATTTGGTAATTTCCATAATGGTGGTCTTAGGTATCCATAACCTATTTTCAAGTGACAGCGAAAAGATATATAGTGTCATTTACTCTCCAATCCAAGCATTGTTTTCAGTAAGAGTTGCCCTATGATTATGAACTTCCCAACCTACCAAAATACTACCTACCCAATATAAGGTTCATGGTATCCCACGGATGTTATTCCCATGTTGTAAGAAATGACATCCTCCTCACGTACAAAATCTATTTCATGAATTATGGGACCAGCTTAGTTAGTTACAAATGATTGTACCTAGTAGTTATTTCATAAAAAGCGTTATAGAACATGACATAAACACATATTTAATCTATATTCCTCCACTTAGAAAATCAATCAAAGCCTTTATCAACATATCGTTCCATGTTCACATTGCATTGTACACATACAATTAATAGACTTAGACAATTTGGTAACTTCCATAATGGTGGTCTTGGGTATCCATAACCTATTTCCAAATAATCTATGAATAGGAAACCCATAGGATTGATTTTTGTTGGTATGTGAGAGCTTCCTCATTTCCTTTCATTATTGATATTGGGAATTAATTCATGTTGGTATGGGGTTGATTCATGAAATTGATTATGTTTCCCCCTTTCTTATTTATATTTTATCTTTTAGAGTCCCATGGGCCAATATTGGCCTTTAGTGGATACTCAAATATGTGAACATATTTGCTTATTTTGAAAAACCATTAAATTCGGTTGAAACATTTTCTATGGAATAAATGACATGTGCATGGTGTACTAAATATAAAGTGGATTTTCAGAAAATAAAAAATAAAACCAATACCCATGTGGGATACATATATAGAAAATATCACCTCTCAAAATTTTAAATTTAAGAAAAAACAAGACTACATATTTTCTAAAATGAATTACTTCTTTTTAAGGAGGGTTTCTTTCCTATTAATATAATAGTCAATTAATTATAGAATTATTAATATGATTGTTTTCTCGACCTTTTTCTTTTCTTATGTGACCTATTTTTTAAAAACCATTCAAATTGTCCTTAAATAGATAAATATTATTATTTCAAATAAAACCCATCAATATTAAAATTTGACGTTTGATATACATATCAAAATAAAATTAGGTGACATTATAATAACATTATATGAACTTGAGTAATAATAGTGATATATAAAAAAATGAAACATATAGTAATTCCTAATAAATAATAGATTTTATAAATTTAATATGACAAATAAAATATTGTATCATAGATCATTGAAGGTCACGAGCATTATTTCGTTGAAAAACTCACAAATCAAATTATATGAACAAATGACCAATTCAATGTAAATAATTAGGCCGAAGGCATGTTTCCAGTTAGACTCTATATGGGGTGGAGCCTTTCCACACTTTGACGGGTCGTGCATCAACGACACAATAATATTAAATGGTTGTGTGCAAAGGATGTGTTCAACTTTGTCCTTTATGGCAATCAGTCATAAATCACTGTCCAACATATTTAAACTTCTCATATGCTCTGGTCTTCCTGTCTGCAGACGATATTCTTCTTCTTTCTGTAGCTGAAATATTTCTTCAAATAATAGGTTCCATTCTATGTTTCAGGTCTTTGTGACAGTCATCTTGTTTACTTTTCCTGCCATCATATTCTGTTGTTGTTGGTTTGTTCTTTGCTTCAATTTACATGGCAACGATTACACCACCCACCATCCCAATATTATATCAAACATTCTTCTTCTGAAGTCCACTGGTTGATCTATTCTAGTTGTTAGTGTAGGATTTATTTTCCTCACTTTATTTGTATTATCCTACTCGGAATATTCCACCTCACTTGGAGTTTCCCTACACTTATGGGATATGCTTGCTTAGGTGTACACTTGACTACACTATTCTAGGTGTTGGTTACCACTTGACTACATTATTCTAGGTGTTAGTCACCATTTGACTACACCATTCTAGTTGTTGGTTACCCACTATTCTAAGTGGAGATTTCCATGACTCTAGGAGGAGGTTACACATTCACCTCCTATATGTACATCTCTTGCAATACTATATTTGATCGTATTGAGTTGGAGCTATTTCTTGTGTTATTGCAATTATCTCTCTTGCATTTTCATAATTTTGTAGTCTTGTATGCTTGCATTGTTTTGTCTTGGAACAATTCACGTCTCGCATCATCCACCTGTGCAATCTTTGAACCAATAGATCCTAAGTGATTTTCTGATACTAGTTGCATCCACCCCACATAGTACCCATGCTCCACGTTTTTCCAAGTTTCCGATAGTAATTCTCATATATTTGTAGAGACTTATAACCTTCTCTACAATCACAATGAACATATGTCAGTACTAAAGGTTGATAATCACATAATATAAAAGGAAATTTGATTTGTGATAACAATAAAAGATTTGAAACTTGGACTGATTAATGCCCTTATAGAAAGCATGAAAAACAAGTTCTATAGACCTTTGCTATTAAGGGATGTGGAAACAATGTTATCTTCATGCCAAAACTTAGTGGTTAAACCAGAAGAAAATGAGAAGTCTCCCTCTCCAACTAGAAGAATCCTATGCAAGGCTTGAATAATGCATAAGCCAATTCTCCAATGATCATCATTGTCCCTGCAAAAATAAGAATCCATAAATATCTTCAGTAAATGTAGAGCCGATTTCACCCCAACACAAAAAAGATTCCACAAAGGTGCAAGAAACTAATCTCCAACATGGATGGGATAAAAAACAACATGCAGTCATAATGACAAAATAATATTGCAAATAATTCCATATCCCAGAACAAGAATATCAATTCCGCTAAAAATCAGGACTAATCCAAACAAAGACCGAAAAAAATAGTAAACAATTGATGGGGATAACAAAGTTCAAAACATTGTCTACCAGCAAATCATTGCCGTTGTTACACTTATTTGCCTCTAAAATCCAAATCCCAATTCTTCCAGAACATAGCATTTACAAGGCATTAAGGCATTAACAATATTCAATGCTATACATTAGTAATTCTCTTAGCACACAATAATGACATATATTATCATTTTAGGTGGGAACAGGGATACATGGTAGTGACATTGCAAGGAACCCCACCTTTTTTGGCATGAAATTCCCATTGCCACCTTAGGGTTTGGTGAAAAATGATAGAGAGTTTGGTAGGTAAGTACTTATATAGTGTGCGAAATGCGAAGTTTCCACGATGCAATTTTTCGTTGTTGATGGTAGAAAGGGAAGGGCATAAACTCTATTAGTGTTTGACGTGTGTGTGGGAGTGGTTCAAAATTGATGCCTTCCTTACATATTTATTATGCCCATTTGATAGTCACACGTCACACATCTACATATTCTGTCATGACACTAATTCTGAACTTGGCAAGATTTTATTGGGTTCAACCATTGAAGGTGAGTGTATCTTCTATAGGGATATTCTTAGGTCAGCACATGTTGGTTGGGGAAATTGAATAAGTGTCAGATAGGACAAAAGCTTATGTGTAGGAGTATGTGTGCAAGGAAGAAAAGGATAACACAGGGGGGCACGTGGAGGTAACATGGATCATCGCACAAGGCTGCATGCACATATACAAAAGAAAAAGGAATTAGCCAATATTCCAGAACAACTAAAAATAGAAAAAATAGGGGTTGATTGCCGACCAAGAAAAGGATAAAATCATGATAAATTAGCTACTAAGCAAGGAAGGAAAAACACATGCAAGGAAATAAGAGAACCTGTACGAGTTAGAGCTAATAATAGTATTAAATCAAGGTTTATATTTAGGATAATCTATTATTAGCATATAATGTAAATCATGTGAGCTATTTTGGTAAGCATGCCTATTTTTAGGAGAGTGCATGGGTGATGAAGGGAAATTCCCCAACCATATATTATATATATATATATATGATGTATGTCTTTGTTAAAGAGGACTGTAGGAGACTGGGTGTGTGATTGCATGTGAGACTGAAAAAAGTTATGTTATTATGGTGCAAGTTTAGGGTTTCTGCACGAGGACTTGTGTACCATTTTATTGATTGTTATATTGTATCAGCTCTTGTGATGTAAAGAATTCTGATTTATAATGGATACATGTGGTTGGATAATGGTAGTTGATATGTTTGAAGATGGTGTTTGATGATGTAGTTGATCTTAGCTCTTGTTTACATTGATTAAGTATATTCCTTATCATATGTGTTGTTGTATTTCCATGGTTATGATGATTCTCTATGCATGAATGAATATCTTGACCATGACTAGGATGACTATGCATGCTAACATTTTGATGGGCATAACAAAGGAGGGACCTGGTGGTTGTACGCGTTTGGGTGAGTATTCAGAATTGTTTGAATGAAGTGTCAATGTGATTAACTAAAATTAAAATAAACTATAAGAAAGTATAATAATAGTTAATCTAATATAGGAGGACTAAAACGATGTAAACTATGCTAAAATAGTATGGATTGATTTGTAAATAATTATACTAAAATGAAATAAAACCCTAATGTATGCAAGATGTCAAAAGGAAAAATGACTTAGCTGATTGTCTATGGAGACTGTCACAGGTTGCCACAAGTATGACTGTAGATTCCAAAAGTAGGAACGATCTCTCAAAGGTCTCGTAAAGGTCAGATATGGAAGATATAAGTAGCACTGCAGTCGCCCAAGAAGGTACTGGGGCACCCAGGGTGCCTTGGTCTGTATAATAGGTGCCCTGGTCTTTGTAAAATATCAAAATCTAGTTTTGGTAGTGTCACAAGATGCTCTAAAATATTCCTTGTCTGTCACACTGGATCTTCCGAACTTGCGCCGGGTATGTGAAATAATGCAAGATGAAGGAATGACCTGATAAAAGACAAAGAAGTATCAAAACCCTAAAAATAAAAGATGCAAAATGAATGGATCGGAACTGACCTCAACTACCACAATAGTGGGCTTACTAATCTGAGTGTTGCACTACATTTCAGACCCAAATGTAGTTCTGTGGTGTGTGGTGTGCATGCATGTCGTTCCCTAGGTGCTCTTATGCTAGTCACACTTTGTGAAGTAGAGAGCAATAATAACTATAGAAAAATGTAATAGCATGTGTGCATGGAATACAATAGAATCCCTCCCCCTATGTTGTGTGTTTGATGCAGAACTCCTAGCCTTGATGCATGTACACTATGTGGATGCAAATGATGCAATGGATGCAACTCTAGATGGAGTGATAGTAGTATGTGATGCTTAGGACCCTCATTATGGTCTCATAACTTTATATTTATAGGGTTCTCTTGCTCTAATTTGTAATTTATCTCAACATGGCCAACTAGGAAAAAGATAAGGATGAAAAATGGCTAGAATGAGGCCAAAAAGAGGTTGGAAAGAAGAACATGGATCGGGGTGCACCCCAGGTGTGACCAAGGTGCCTCAGGGTGCCCCAGTATAGACCTGGGTGCCCCAGTTTAGGCTAAAATGATGAGGACAGTTAACGAAATAGGTGGGCATACATAGGAAAATACACAGGAATGATGAAATAAAAAGATAAAAATAAGATGGCCAAAAGGTGGGATTAATTAGTACTTTCTTCACTTGAGAACCCTTCTAAATAGTAGTATAAGACTGGGATAAATAATGCCTAAAGTGCATGATTTTGTGTCTACATTTTTCCCCCACTTTATGTTGGTGAGTGGAACGCTCAGTAACATAAAGTAGATAGAGATGAGTACCTGATATCCATGTAGAGTGTAGTAGAAGATGTGCCGATGGACTAGACTCAAGCGTGGAATGATAAAAATAAAAAGGTGGAGGAGGGTGGATTCTAAAGATGAAAAATGCACATAAAAAGTGATGAGAGTGAACCTAGGGAAAAACAGTGCATGTAGTTGTTGCGGTGTGTAGTGTACCTACATGGTTAGTAAAGGAAAGTGTCACTGTGGCATGTTTTCATTTTCATTGTTTGTTGTTGTTTTGTTGTTGCCCCAATTTGATGTTTTGTTTCTCATACGGCCATACCTGTAAGGAGAAAATGATCAAGTAGTCAAATATATATGTATGTAAAAATGTTGTGTAAAATACAGTATGTGTATAGAAATGTGTACACTATGAAAATGTAAAATACATGAAAAGGAAAGTAAATGGAACATGTGCACCTGATCCATGTCGAGAAAAAGGGTGTAGAAGGATATCTATGTACTGTCACGAGTTTTTTGGGTGATCTCACACCACCCTGGCTGAAGAAGTGTAGGGAGGAAATGCTCTGTGTCCTCCAACCTTTAACCAGACTTCTGCTGAAATGTGTGAAGAGATATCTCTATAGCATCCTAGTTTTTTGGGTGATCCAATGCCAACTGGATGCCGAAGTAGTGTAGAGAGGCACACCCACTGTAACCTCCAAGCCTATAATGCTTCCTAGAAATGCTAAAGGACACCATGTCCTTGTAAAGGCCACTGTGTATGGTATTTCGTAGACTGGTCTGAACTCACTCGATTGTATGTAAACCCATAATGCCAAGGGCAGAAAGTGCACTATACTAAACTTCGATGTAAATACATTGTGTTAGTATGTAAAACCCTCAATGATGACCCCCCTTATTTGGGGGCGCATGTGATGTCACTAAAAGGAGAATGCGGCCCCAAAAGAGGACCTACTACACTTTGACCTGTAGAAATATTCCCTGTAGGGGGAAAGGGAAAGAACTTGGTAGAAACCAAGGCAGCTCACAAAAGGGGATGGCTAGCCAAAACAAATGTTAGTCCAAAAACACATGCATGTAATAAGACAAGTGTAAAATACATAGACAATGTAATAACTACCAAACAAAGTAGTGTAAACATGCAAGAAAATAAGTAGACCACACAAATTGGGTTGACAAACATGGGACATAACTCATGATGTCGCAAGACACATGCAAGGCCATCATGGCCACAAAACAACAGCACCCAAGTGTGCACAAAGAAATAGGAAAAAGCCCGCATACAATGGAAAACAATGGAAGACAAGTAAAAACAAACAAACAAGGAGTCATGGAGACATATAATCTTACAAAACAAGTGTTATTAATTCACATGGAACACCCCATTAGCATGTTAGAGGAAATAGTTTCCAATATTTCAAAATCTTATGTATGAGGTAAAGTAACTCAAATCATAAGTTGTTAAGTACAAAATAAACAATAACACCTAGATAAGATGAATGTGGATGGAATCCCCCAGTGACTATATCCAAGTATAGGAAGGGTATCCAAAGGTTAAGCAAAAGAATACAATGTTGTGTAAGATTCCTGTATACGATCACACTAAAAAAATTTGCATGAATGTGCATGTGTGTATGATATAAATAATGACATATAAGAAATCATCTAACATGTGTAGTAAAGTGATCATGAAAAACACTAGTAAGAAAAAGTAAATGCCCCCAAGACAATGCAGTATGTTGTGGATGGATGGAATGGAATGCAAGATGGAATGATAGGAACAATGATCCCCCTCGAGTGGATGGAAGTGTATGCAATGAGGTTCATTTTTTTCCCCCCTCAGCAGTCAAGAATGAACCGTAAATGAGAATGCATCATCGGGAAATGGTCGAGTAGTGTTTTGTGTGTCTAACAATGTGATGTGATGAGTGTGTATATGTAATGGTGATGAGATGTGACATGTGGAGATGATGTGTGTGGACCCTATAGCCTAAGTGTATACCATGAATTGTTGAGATGAATGAGTGATGATTTATCCCTAAAAGGAAGAGGTGTATATCATTATATATAATGAATGGACGGAGATGGGTGACATTTAGCCTAAGTGTATATCACTATGATAGATGAAAGTAAGGAGTGATGATTTAGACTTAAGTTGTATAGCCACTATAAGATGATAATAGACAGGATATGGTGATGTAGCCTAAGGTGTATACCACTAGAAAATATATGGAATAGGTGACGATTTATCCTAAATTGTATGTCACTACAAGATGAATAATAAGGGAGTGGTGATGTAACCTAAGAGTGTATACCACTACAAAATGATAGAATAGGTGACTAGAATTTAGCCTAAAGTGTATGTCACTATGGTGGAAATGTCACATGAAATTAACATCACATGGTGAGTGTAAGGTCCATTTGATTGAGTAAACCCTCTGTAGTCGAGTATGGACTGAGGAACTAAAGTGTACATATAGGGTGGTGAGTTCAACATGTAGAAGCAACATGTAGATGAAACTAGATGACCATGTGAGAATAGGGTATTTATAATGCGTGTGTGGGAAATAGCAATATAGGATGTGTATGGGTGTATAGGATACAATGTGTGTAAAAGGAATAATAGGTGTAGATAGAAATGGAATACATAATGATAAAATGCAAAGCTAGACCCATGTAAATGTAAACTAGCAGTGTGTAGAGATGTATGTGGAAATGCATGTATGTATATATGTATGTGGTTATGCGTGGATAGCCTAGTAAAGTATATGGTGTGTAGGGTAAGGACTAGTAAAATGTAGAATGTAGGGATGAAATGTAAAAGTCTATACTCCATAGGTAATGATGACTAGTATAATATTGAAAAACGTTATGATATGTGACTCCACACAGTAATGTATAGTGTGACTAAGTGTGCATAGGTACCGTCATAGGAATGTAATGCAAGTGAGGACTAGTCATAATGTAGGGATAATAGAGTGTAGAATGAATGGTATCCTATGAAAGTAATGTAAGGATGAAATGCAATATATAGTGACCTATGACCCTGTAGTGTGTAGGGTTCAGTTGTAAATGGTAATCCCTCAACAGTCAAGTGTGAACCGAAGCACAAGAGTTTGTCTCTGAGGTAATGATAGTACTAATCAATGTAGGATGACAGTGTATGCTATAAGATTAATATATGAAAAGTATGAAAGTAAAATATGCTGCTAAGTTATCATAAGGGAATGTGTGGATGTTATTCCCCCCACAGTGTATGATAACTGTGTGTACATATGTAATAAATGATGTAGGATAGGTAATGTAGCATGCTGGATTTTGTTTAATTAATGATGTGTAAGGAGTGTTAAAGTATTATAGATGTCATGTATGTATAGGTGTGATGTCCATGGACCAAATGGGAAAGATGAAACAAGGGTTCTTTATAGGTGTGTCATATCCCTCAACAGTCATATAAGAGCAATAAGACATAGGACATGTGTCCATAAGGAGGTTCAGTAGTAACACCAGTACCCTCACCTACCAGTCAAGTGTGAAGTGAAGCACATGTAGATGTTGGGGTTAAACCATATAACAATGTTTTCACAGATCTATAATCAGATAAAGCATACAAGCAATGAATGCAGAAATAAACCAGAAGATAAAATAAACAAGAGAAAGATAACACCAGATTTAACGTGGTTCACCCAGTGTGGGCTACGTCCACCAAGAAATGGTCAATATTATTATTCAGTGCTTTATAGAGGAAATACAATGAAGATCTGTTGTCTTCCAACACCTCATATGGATGTTCAATGTTTTTCCCTCACTCAGTTACTCTTTCTTGCTCACCAAGAAAACTAACATGCAAACAATTTCTATTTTCTTCTCTCATACCCTAATACATACATACATGCAACATATATCTATATTATGGGAAACTAACTATGATTTTACAAATCAATAAATCATTTTTAAAGGAAAATTGATTTATTCTAATTCTTGGAAAAAAATAAATCACCATTGTCGCACAGGTTGACCGATGTCGGTCACTGTGTGACCGATGTCGGTTAGTGTCCTACCAATGCTGATCCGGCCTGACCAATGATGGTTGATAACTCCCCTGACTGACTGTCTGACCGTTAGCACTGTCAAATCCAATTACACATGTAAAAGTAAGCTTCTTAATTGAAGAAATTAAGCTCCACACTCAACAATATCCCACTTGGAGATCAATTGTTGCACTGTACTATACATCACCATCCTTGGTTCCTTTTCCTTGGCCTATTTCTTCCTCTTCAAGTCTAAAACTCGAAGACCAACATAAGTGGAGTGAAGCTCTAACTTCTCCTTTATCAATGGCTTCGTTAGCATATCCACAGGGTTCTCATCAGTATGGATTTTCTCTAACTTTAGTTTCCCATCCTCCAACACCTATCGTATGAAGTGATACCTCAACTGAATGTGTTTGGTTCTTGAATGAAATGTTGAGTTATTTACCAAATGGATCACGCTCTGACTATCACTATATAATCTGAAATCCTCTTGCTCCTTACCCAACTCTTTCATGAACCTTACTCATCCATATCATTTCCTTGCTAGCTTCTGTAGCTGCAACATACTCTGCCTCTATAGTAGATAAAGCCACAACCTTCTGCAATCTTGAAATCCAGCTAACTTCCATTCCACCTACTGTGAAAACATATCTAGTGGTGCTCCTCCTGCCATCCAAATCTCCAACCATATCTGAATCAACATAGCCACGTAAAGAAGTATCTGACCCTCCATAGCATAACTCCATGATCTGGATGTCCCTCTCAAATACCTGAGAATCCATTGGACTATCTTTCCAAAGTTCTTTACCTGGATTAGCCATAAACCTGCTCACAACTCCCACTACCTGTGCAATGTCTAGTCTAGTACAAACCATGGCATACATAAGACTTCCTACTGCTGAAGCATAGGGAACATGTGTCATGTACTCAACCTCCTCGTGTGATGAAGGACATTGATCTTTTCTCAATTTAAAGTGTCCAACCATAGGTGTACTAACAGGTTTTGAATTCTGCATGTTAAACCTTTTTCCAACACCTTATTGATATAAGCCTTCATGAGACAAATACAACTTCTTGTTTTTCCTGTCTCGGTGAATTTTCATGCCAAGGATTTTCTTTGCATAGCTCCCAAATCCTTCATTGCAAATGTGTGAGCTAACCTTTCTTTAAGTTTACCAATGTCCTGCATACTAGATCCTACAATCAATATATCATCCACATACAGTAACAAAATAACATAGCTCCCATTTTCAAGCTTCTTAAAATAAACACAATGGTCAAATTCACATCTCATATAACCATGCTCATGCATAAAACTGTCAAATTTCAAATACCATTTCCTTGGAGCTTACTTGAGCCCATATAGGCTCTTTTTCAATCTACACACAAGTTTCTCCTTACCCTTGACTTCATAACCAAGCAGGTGTTGCATATAAATTTCTTCCTCCAAATCACCATGAAGAAAATCCATCTTAACATTAAGTTGTTCTAAATGCAAATCTTCTTTTGCAACCAAACTTATAACTAATATGAATAGAATTCATCTTAACTACAGGAGAAAAAATATCATCAAAGTCAATACCTTCTTTCTGTGCAAATCCCTTTACCACAAGCCTTTCCTTGTACCTTTTCATTCCACCCTCTTCTTCCTTGATCTTGTAAACCCATTTGTTCTATAGTGTTTTCTTACCTGCTGACAACATTGACCAAATCCCATGTCTGATTTTGTTCCAAGGAGTCCATCTCCTCATCCATGTCATGCTCCCACTATTCATGTTGGTATCTACCTGCATTGCTTCTTCAAATCTTTTTGGTTCACCACTATCAGTCAATAATAAATAAGAAAAGGAAGGTGAAAATATCTTTGAGAGGTCTACTTACCCTTTGTGACCTTCTTACTGAGATTTGGGGTGTCTGGGGCTCATTTTGTGCCTATTGCACATTCGTGTCAATCTCTGTCAGTGACCGACACCGGTTCACCTGTATACCGACTTGCGGTTCTCTAACCGATCATGGTTCCTCTATCTGTCGACCATGACTGCGGTTACCTTACCAACATCGATTTGAGGATTATTGACACCCGGTTCTAGTAGTTTCTGGTTCTAACCATGACATGTCTGACCGATACCGGTTAGCCTGACCTGACATTGGCGGTTGTGTAGAACCGACGCTGGTGTCTGTGGATGTCTGCTTTAGGTCTAAAAGTTGATTTTCCTTCAAAATCTCCTCAACCTATTCATGTTTAGGCACCAAAACTGATCCCTATACATTCTTTTTCATTCCAATCAACGTCATGACTCCTAACAATATTAGAATCTTCTAAATCCCAAAATTGATAATCGAAAATCACCAGAGCCATAACCAATGAAAGTACATCTCTTAGATTTAGCATCCAACTTCTTTCTATTTTCCCTATCAACATGCACAAAAGCTTCTGAGCCAAAAACTCTAAGAAAAATAAAAATCTACCTCTTTTCCAGACCAAGCTTCTTCTGGTATTCCACCATCCAGTGTTGTTGAAGGCTCCAGTTGATCAAGTACATACCGTTGTATCCACTTGCTTCTTCCCAAAACTTCAAAGGCAAACCGTCATGTATCCTCATGCTTCTAGCACAGTTTCATGATTGTTCTATTCATTATTTCTTTTCAACTCCATTCTCCTGTGGAGTTCTAGGAACCATTCTTTCTCTTCGTATTCCATTCATCTGAATAATAATCATTAAAATCCTTACTGCAGTACTCACCACCATTGTCAGATCTAAGGCACTTTAATTTTAAGTTTGTTTCATTTTCCACAAGGGATTTCCACCTTTTAAAAGTCTCAAAAACATCATATTTATGCTTAATACAATAGATCCATACCTTCCTTGTGTCATCATCAATGAAAGTCACATAATATTGGGATCCTCCAATAGAAGCTACCTGAGCTAGTCTCCACACATCTGAGTGTACAAGCTCCAATTTTTTCTCCTTCTTTGTTGACCCAACCTTGAGAAATCTCACTCTCTTCTATTTCCAAATATGCAGTGCTCACAAAATTCAAGATCTAATTGTTTCAAATCTGATAACTTACCCTTAGCCTTTAAGATCTGCATTCCTTTTTCACTTCATATGGCCTAGCCAACTATGCCACATGATTGCATTTGAATCTATAGTAGATAGCACAGAAAATGAATCAGTAACACAGGTAGACAAATATAAAGTTCCTACCTTCTTACCTCTTGCCACAACAAGAGATACCTTGGTAACCTTCCAAGAATCAAATGTGAATGTAACCACGCATCCAGATTCACCTAGTTGCCCTGCAGATATTAGATTTCTCTTGCAGGCTTGGCACATGCCTCACATCTTTCAATACCCATGGATTTCCATTCTGCAACTTTAGATGAACATCACCTTTACCAGTAATATTGCATGGCTCATCATCTCCTAAATAAACTTGTCCAAAATCACCCTGAACATAATTTCTAAAATAACCCTTATTAGGGGTAGCATGGAAAGAAGCTCTAGAATCTAAAACCCAAGATTCTAATTTATTATCCAAGGAGAGAATAAGGGCATCTTGCTTTACCTCACTTGAAACATTTTTCCTCTTTACCTTTTTCTTCACCTTTTTCTGATATTCTCTTTGTTTTCCTTGGACCAACACTCCTTCTTTACGTGTCCTCTCTTTCCACAATTCCAGCAAAGTAAATCTTTTGCCTAGATCTAGATCTTCCATGTCTTGAATTTGATCTCTCATTGTTCTTACTCTTGATGATCTCTCCTTATATCTTCCCCTGCTTTCTACATTTAAAGTGTTTCTAGATGATGATTCTCCTGAGATTTTCCTGCGTATTTCCTCATTAAGGATTACACTAACCACATCATCAATTTCAAACCTTTAGAAGCAAATTCATTGTATTACTAACAGCCATTACCATAAGTTATCCCAACTATTTGGCAAAGAGCATAAGAATAAAAGTTCTTTCACTTCATCATCAAACAGAATTTCTACCGATTTTAATTGATTTACAATAGACCGGAAATCATTCAAATGATTAGATACAGATCCACCTTCTTGCATCTTAGAATTAAACAATTTTTTCATCAAATATACCTTATTCGAAGCACTAGGAGTTTCATACAAATTTGTCTAAATATTTCATCAACTCTACCGTGGTTTTTTTCATTTGTAAAATTCGAAGCCACCAATGTTGTCAGGCTCAATCTTATAGATCCCATAGCCTTTCTGTCAAGAACCTTCCATTCTTCATCATTCATCGTGTCGGCTTATCCATGCTCATCCAACGGTAATTATAGATCTTTCTGATACAAATAATCCTCCACCTGCATCTTCCATAGTTGATAATTACGACCGTCAAATTTCTCTACTCGATAGTTACTATCTTCTGTCATTGATATGCTCCCACTCAATCCGAAAACCCTCTGTGAGTAAATCCTATCAACACAAAAAAACATCCAAATAAATCTTTGATACTAGTTTTTGAGGTTTAACCATATAACAATGTTACACATATCTAAAATCAGATAAAACATACATGCCGTTATTAGCACAGAGAGGACAGGGTAGAGTTAGAAGAATCATATTGTCAAGAACTTCAAAAGACACATTAGATAAATTTTGGACTTGAATTTAATAAGAGATTGATTAAACATCTAGAAGGATTGTCATTTATCCTTCAGAGATTATAAGGCATCTTGAAACCAGCATAAAAATAGTGAACAACAATGATAAGCCTATAAATGGAAAGGCATACAAGTTAATCAAGGTAAAAGTTGATAATTGAAGTAATAAAAGGTTGTTATACATCCACCACTTTTTTGTTCATTAGTCACATCTAGTCTCTTTTATGGCTATGAGTTTTAAGGAGGTTATATATTTGATATGAGGACTGAAAGAGTCACAATGTTATCTAACCATATTAATGTCAAGATATCAATCTCACATGCCTGAAGAGTTGTAATAATTGACATAATGTCTATTATTACTTTATTGGTATTTTATCTTGTGGATACGATTAATAGACTTGGACAATTTGGTAACTTCCATAATGGTGGCCTTAGGTATCCATAACCTATTTCCAAGTGACAGCGAAAAGATAAACAATTTCATTTACTCTCCAATCCAAGCATTGTTTTCAGTAAGAGTTGCCCTATGATTATGAACTTCCCAACCTACCAAAATACTACCTACCCAATATAAGGTTCATGGTATCCTAGGGATGCTATTCCCATGCTGTAAGAAATGACATCTTCCTCATGTACAAAATTTATTTCATGAATTATGGGACCAGCGTAGTTAGTTACAAATGATTGTAACTAGTAGTTATTTCATAAAAAGCA
Organism: Taxus chinensis; assembly: GCA_019776745.2. Classification (NCBI taxonomy): domain Eukaryota; kingdom Viridiplantae; phylum Streptophyta; class Pinopsida; order Cupressales; family Taxaceae; genus Taxus; species Taxus chinensis. The sequence continues at coordinate 598,212,153 of CM034155.1, read as the reverse complement.
TTATAAACATGACATAAACGTATAGAGATAGAACCTTTAATACTTAATCTATATTCCTCCACTTACAAAATCAATCAGACCCTTTATCAACATCAATTACAAAAATAATAACTATCCCTCTAAATCAAATAACATATATCGTTCCGTGTTCACATTGCATTGTACACGTGCAATTAATAGACTTAGACAATTTGGTAACTTCCATAATGGTGGCCTTGGGTATCCATAAACCTATTTTCCGAATAATCTATGAAGTAGGAAACCCATAGGATTGATTTTTGTTGGTATGTGAGAGCTTCCTCATTTCCTTTCATTATTAATATTGGGAATTAAGTCATGTTGGTATGGGGTTGATTCATGAAATTGATTATGTTTCCCCTTTCTTATTTACATTTTATCTTTTAGAGTCTCATGGGCCAATATTGGCCTTTAGTGGATACTCAAATATGTGAACATATTTGCTTATTTTTTAAAAACCATTAAATTCGGTGAAACATTTTCTATGGAATAAATGACATGTGCATGGTGTACTAAATATAAAGTGGATTTTCAGAAAATAAAAAATAAAACCAATACCCATGTGGGATACATATATAGAAAATATCACCTCTCAAAATTTTAAATTTAAGAAAAAACAAGACTACATATTTTCTAAAATGAATTACTTCTTTTTAAGGAGGGTTTCTTTCCTATTAATATAATAATCAATTAATTATAGAATTAATAATATGATTGTATTCTCGTCCTTTTTCTTTTCTGATGTGACCTATTTTTTTAAAACCATTCAAATTGTCCTTAAATAGATATATATTATTATTTCAAATAAAATCCATCAATATTGAAATTTGACATTTGATATACATATCAAAATAAAATTAGGTGACATTATAATAACATTATATGAACAAGTAATAATAGTAATATATAAAAAAATGAAACATATAGCAATTCCTAATAAATAATAGATTTTATAAATTTAATATGACATAAATAAAATATTGTATCAAAGATCATTGAAGGTCTCGAGCATTATTTCGCTGAGAAACTCACAAATCAAATTATATGAAAATGACAAATTCAATGTAAATAATTAGGCCGAAGGCATGTTTCTAGTTAGACTCTATATGGGTGGAGCCTTTCCAACTTTGACGGGCCATGCATTCACAACACAATAATATTAAACGGTTGTGTGCAAAGGATGTGTTCAACTTTTTCCTTTATGGAAATCTGTCATAAATCACTGTCCAACATATTTAAACTTCTCATATGCTCTGGTCTTCCTATCTACAGATGATATTCTTCTTCTTTCCGTAGCTGAAATATTTCTTCAATAATAGGTTCCATTCTATGTTTCAGGTCTTTGTGACAGTCATCTTGTTTACATTTCCTTCTGTCATATTCTGCTCTTGTTGGTTTGTTCTTTGCTACGATTTACATGGCAACGATTACACCACCCACCATCCCAATATTATATCAAACATTCTTCTTCTGAAGTCCACCAGTTGTTCTATTCTAGTTGTTAGTGTAGGATTTATTTTCCTCACTTTATTTGTATTATCCTACTCGGGATATTCCACCTCACTTGGAGTTTCCCTACACTTATGGGATATGCTTGCTTAGGTGTACACTTGACTACACTATTCTAGGTGTTGGTTACCACTTGACTACATTATTCTAGGTGTTAGTCACCACTTGACTACACCATTCTAGTTGTTGGTTACCACTATTCTAAGTGGAGATTTCCATGATTCTAGGAGGAGGTTACACATTCACCTCCTATATGTACATCTCTTGCAATATTATATTTGATCTTATTGAGTTGGAGCTATTTCTGTGTTATTACAATTATCTCTCTTGCATTTTAATATTTTTGTAATCTTGTATGCTTGCATTGTTTTGTCTTGGAACAATTCACGTCTTACATCATCAACCTGTGCAATCTTTGAACCAATAGATCCTGAGTGATTTTCTGATACTAGTTGCATCCACCCCACATAGTAACCCATGCTCCACGTTTTTACAAGTTTCCGACAATAATCCTCATATATTTTTAGAGACTTATAACCTTCTCTGTAATCACAATAAACATATCTCAGTACTAAAGGTTGATAATCACATAATATAAAAGGAAATTTGATTTGTGATAACAATAAAATATTTGAAACTTGGACTGATTAATGCCCTTATAGAAAGCATGAAAAACAAGTTCTATAGACCTTTCCTATTAAGGGATGTGGAAACAATGTTATCTTCATGCCAAAACTTAGTGGTTAAACCAGAAGAAAATGAGAAGTCTCCCTCTCCAACTAGAAGAATCTTATGCAAGCTTGAATAATGCATAAGCCAATTCTCCAATGGTCATCGTTGTCCCTACAAAAATAAGAATCCATAAATATCTTCAGTAAATGTAGAGCTGATTTCACCCCAACACAAAAAAGATTCCACAAAGGTGCAAGAAACTAATCTCCAACATGGATGGGATAAAAACAACATGCAGTCATAATGACAAAATAATATTGCAAATAATTCCATATCCCAGAACACTATGTCCTGTAGAGGTCATTGTGTATGGAGTTCGTAGACTGGTCTAAACTCACTCATTGTATGTAAACCCAAAATGCTAAGGGTGGAAAGTGCACTATACTGAACTAGCGTAAATACACTATGTTAGTATATAAAACCCTCAATGATTCCCCCCTTCTTTGGGGGTGCATGCGACGTCACTAAAAGGAGAATACGGCCCCAAAAGAGAAAATACCACACTCTTACCTGTAGAAATATTCCTTGTAGGGGGAAAGGGAAAGTGCTTGGTAGAAACCAAGGTGCTCACAAAAGGGGATGGCTAGCCAAAACAAGTTTTAGTCTAAAAACACATGCATGCAATAAGACAAGTGTAAAATACATAGACAATGTAATAACTACCAAACAAAGTAGTGTAAACACGTAAGAAAACAAGTAGACCACACAAAGTGGGTTGAAAAAATGGGACATCACTCATGATGTCACAAGATGCGTAAGGCCATCATGGCTGCAAACAATAGAAAAGTGTGCATATAAGAAAATGGAAAAACCCACATACAATGGAAAATAATGGTAGACAAGTAAAAACAAACAAACAAGGAGTCATGGAGACATATAATCCTACAAAACAAGTGTTGCACATGGAACACCCATTAGCATGTTAGAGCGATAACCAATATGTCAAAACATGTATGAGCTAGTAAGATAAGATGTTAAGTACAAAATGAAACAATAACACATAGATAAGACGAAGATGGATGTCTCTAGTGACAAGTATAGGACGGGTAGAAGGCGAGCATCCATGTCGTGTGTAGATTCTTGTATCTGCGATCACACTAAAAAAAGGCATGAACACGCATGGGTGTATGATATAGATAATGACATATAAGAAATCAGTCTAACATGTGTAGTAAAGTGATCATGGAAAACACTAGCACGAAAAATTAAATGCCCCCAAGACAATGCAGTATGTTGTGGATGGATGGAATGGAATGCAATATGGAATGGTAGGAACAACGTGCCCTCCGAGTGGATGGAAGTGTATGCAATGAGGTTCATTTTTTTTCCCCCCAGTAGTCAAGAATGAACCGTAAATGAGAGTGCGTCTTTAGGAAATGGCCAAGTAGTGTTGTGTGTGTCTAGAACACTGTAATGAGTGTGTGTATGAAATGGTAATGAGATGCGACATGTGGGGAGATGTGCGTGAACCCTATAGTCAAAGCGTATATCATGACTTGTTGAATGGATGAGTGATGATTTAGCCTTAAGCGTATATCACTATAGAATGAATGGACGGAGATGAGTTTTGATTTAGCCTAAATCGTATGTCATTAGAAGATGAAAAGAGGGAGTGGTAATGTAATCTAAGGTGTATACCACTACAAGGTGATACTGAAGGTGGTGATTTAGCCTAAAGTGTATACCACTACTAGAGGAAAATATTGAGATGGGTGATGATTTATCCTAAATTGTATGTCACATAAGATGAATGATAAGGGAGTGGTGATGTAATCTAAGGTGTATAAACACTACAAAAATGATATAAGAGGTGACGATTTAGCCTAAAACATATGTCACTAGGGTGGAAATGTCACATGATGAGTGTAAGGTCCATTTGATTGATAAACCCTCAGCAGTCGAGTACAAAATGAGGAACTAAAGTGCATCATAGGGTGGTGAGCACAACATGTAGAAGAAAACGTAGTATAAACGACCGAGTGATGAATAGGGTATGTAAATGCATGGTGTGGGCAAAGCAATATAGGATGTACATGCTGTATAAGATGTACAATGTGTAAAAGGGAAATAACAGGTGTAGATAGAAATGAAATACATAATGATAAAATGTAAAGCTAGACCCATGTGAAATGTAATCTAGCATAGTATGTAGAGTCTATTTGGAAATGCATAGTAAGTATATATATATGTTATGCGTGGATAGCCTAGTAACGTATATGGTGTGTAGGGTAAGGACTAGTAAAATGTAGAATGTAGGGATGAAATGTAAAACTAGACTCATAGGTAATGATGACAAGTGTAATATGAAAAATTTATGATGTGACAATATGTAATGTATAGTGTGCATAAGTGCATAGGTACCGTCATAGATGTAATGTGTAGATGAGGACTAGCATAATGTAGAAATAGAGGTATAATGAATGGTTTATGACGAGCAATGTATAATGAAATGTAATATGTAGTGCCTATGATGTGGTGTGTGGGGTTCAGTGTAATGGTAATACCTCAACAGTCAAGTGTGAACCGAAGCACAAGAGTGTGTCATCAGGTAATGACAGTGCTAAAATGTGGGATGAGTATGTGTATGCTATGAGATTAATGTATGATGAATGCAAAAGTAAAATATGTGTGGATGCTAAGATCATGGGGGAATGTGGGATTTTATTCCCCCCAAGTGTATGATAATGTGTGTACTATGTAATAAATGATGTATAGGGGTAATGAGACATGCTGGATTTTGTTTAATTAATGATGTGTAAAGAGTGTTAAAGTATTATAAATGTGTGTATGTATAGGTGGTGATGTAATCGAGAAATGCAAGATGAAACAAGGTTCTTTATGGTATTATACCCCTCAACAGTCATATAAGAGCCCCAATAATATGAATGTGTCATAAGGAGGGTAGAGTAACAAGAGTCACCTACCAAAGGCCAAGTTTACACGTAGTGTGTTGGGGTTTAACCATATAACAGTGTTACACATATCTAAAATCAGATAAAGCATACAAGCAATGAATGCAGAAATAAACCAGAAGATAAAATAAAAAAAGAAAGATAACACCAAATTTAACGTGGTTCACTCAGTGTGGGCTATGTCCACCAAGAAATGGTCAAAATTATTATTTTGCTCCTTTATAGAGGAAATACAATGAAGATTTGTTGTCTTCCAACATGTCACATGATGTTCAATGTTTTTCCCTCACTTAGCTACTCTTTCTTGCTCATCAAGAAAACTAACATGCAAACAATTGCTGCTTTCTTCTCTCATACCATCATACAATGCATATATATATATATATATATATATATATATATATATATATATATATATATATTATGGGCAACTAACTATGCTTTAATAGTCAAAAAATTATCTTCAAAGAAAAATATTTATTCTAATTCTCGGCCAAAAAATAAATCACCATTGCACAGGTTGACCGATGTCGGTTACTACCTGACCGATGCCAGTCACTGTCTAACTGATGCCGGTCACTTCCTGACCCATGTTGGTTGATAATTGATCGATGTCGATCACTGCTTGATCGATGTCGGTCACTGTCAAATCCAACAACATGTAAAAAACAAGATTAATGTGAAGCAATTAAGCTCCACACTCAATAATATCCCACTTGGAGATCATTTGTTGCACTGTACTATACATCACCATCCTTGGATACTTTTCCTTTGCCCATTTCTTCCTCTTCAAGTCTCAACTCAAAGACCAACATAAGTGGAGTGAACCTCCAAATTATCCTTTATGAATGGATTCGTTAGCATATCCACAAGGTTCTCATTCATATTGATTTTCTCTAACTTCAGCTTCCCATCCTCCAACACCTACCGTATGATGTGATACTTACACTTAATGTGTTTCGTTCTTGAATGAAATGATGAGTTATTTTCCAGATGGATTGCGCTCTAACTATCACTGTATAATATGTAATCCTCTTGCTTCTTACCCAAATATTCCATGAACCTACTCATCCATATCATCTCCTTGCTAGCTTTTGTAGTTGCAACATACTCTGCCTCTGTAGTAAAAAGCCACAACCTTCTGCAATCGTAAAATCCAGCTAACTATCGTTCCACCTACTGTGAAAACATATCAAGTGGTGCTACTTCCTGCCATCCAAATCTCTAGCCATATCTTAATCAACATAGCCATGTAAAGAAGTATCTAACCCTCTAAAACATAACTCCATGTCGGATGTCCCTCTCAAATACCTAAGAATCCATTGGACAAATTTCCAAAGTTCTTTACTTGGATTAGCCATAAACCTGCTCACAACTCCCACTGCCTGTGTAATGTATAGTCTAGTACAAACCATGGGCATACATATGAATTCCTACTGCTGAAGCATAGGGAACATGTGCCATGTACTCAACCTCCTCATGTGATGAAAGAAATTGATCTTTGTTCAATTTGAAGTATCCAACCATAGGTGTACTAATATGTTTTTGAATTCTACATGTTAAATCTTTCCAACACCTTATTGATATAAGCCTTCTGAGACAAATACAACTTCTTTTTTTTCCTGTCTCGGTGAATTTTCATGCTAAGGATTTTGTTTTCAGCTCCCAAATCCTTCATTGTAAATGTGTGAGCTAGTCTTTCTTTAAGTTCACCAATGTCCTGCACACTAGATCCTACAATCAACATATCATCCACATATAGTAACAAAATAACATTGCTCCCATTTTCAAGCTTATTAAAATAAACACAATGTTCAGATAAACATCTCATATAACCATGCTCATGTATAAAAGTGTCAAATTTCAAATACCATTTCCTTAGAGCTTTCCTAAGCCCATATAGGCTATTTTTCAATCTACACACAAGTTTCTCCTTACCCTTGACTTCATAACCAAGCAGTTGCTGCATATAAATCTCTTCCTCCAAATCACCATGAAGAAATTACATCTTAACATCAACCTGTTCTAAATGCAAATCTTCTGTTGCAACCAAACTTATAACAATATGAATAAAATTCATCTTAACTACATGAGAAAAAATATCATCAAAGTCAATACCTGCTTTCTGTGTAAATCCCTTTACCACAAGCCTCACCTTGTATCTTTTCAGTCCACCCTCTTCTTCCTTGATCCTGTAAACCCATTTGTTCTGTAGTGCTTTCTTACCTGCTGAAAACTTGACCAAATCTCATGTCTAATTTTCTTCCAAGGATTCCATCTCCTCATCCATGTCATGCTCCCACTGCATGTTGGTATTTACCTGCATTGCTTCTCCAAATATTTCTGGTTCACCACTATCAGTCAATAATAAATAAGAAAAGGAAGGCTAAAATATCTCTACTTACTCTTTGTGACCTTATCATTGAGATATGGGGTATCTGGGGCTCATTTGTGCCTATTGCACATTCATGTCAATCTCTGTCAGTGACCGATGCCGGTCTCCTTAGATTGACCGCGGTTCTCTAATTGATTGCAGTTCCTCTATCTACCGAACGATTATGGTAACCTCGCCACCAATGATTCGAGGAGTACTGACACCGGTTCTAGTAGTTGTCTATTTTGAACCCAATATTGTCTACCGATACCAGTTAGCTTGACCAACATTGGCTTATGTAGAACCAACGCCGGTGTTTGTGGATGTTTGTTTTAGATCCAAAAGTTGATTTTCCTTCAAAATCTCATCAACCTATTCATGTTTAGGCACCAAAATCTGATCACTGTACATTCTTTCTTCATTCCAATCAATGCCATGAATCCTAGCAATATTAGAATCTTCTAAATCCCAAAACCGATATCCAAAATCACCAAAGCCATAACAAATGAAAGTACATCTCTTAGATTTAGCATCCAACTTCTTCCTATTTTCCCTATCAACATGCACAAAAGATTCTAAGCCAAAACTCTAAGAAAATAAAAATCTACCTCTTTTCCAAACCAAGCTTCTTCTGGTATTCCACCATCTAGTGCTATTGAAGGCTCACAGTTGATCAAGTACACAGTTGTATCCACTTCTTCTATCCAAAACTTCAAAGGAAAAATGGTATGTATCCTCATGCTTCTAGCACATTCCATGATTGTTCTGTTCATTATTTTTTCAACTCCATTCTCCTGTGGAGTTCTAGGAAGCATTCTTTCTCTTCCTATTCCATTCACTGAATAATAATCATTAAAATCCTTGCTCAGTACTCACCATCATTGTCAGATCTAAGGCACTTTAATTTTAAGTTTGTTTCATTTTCCACAAGGGCTTTCCACCTTTTAAAAGTATAAAAAACCATCATATTTATGCTTTCCACCTTCCTTGTGACATCATCAATGAAAGTCACATAATATTGAGATTCTCTAATAGAAGCTACCTGAGCGAGTCCCCACACATCTGAGTGTACAAGCTCTAATTTCTGCTCCTTTTTTGACCCAACCTTGAGAAATCTTAGTCTCTTATACTTTCCAAATATGTAATACTCACAAAGTTCAAGGTCTAATTGTTTCAAATATGATAACTTACCCTTATCCTTTAAGATCTGCATTCCTTTTTCATTCATAAGGCCTATCTGAATATGCCATATGGTTGCATTTGAATCTATGGTAGATAGCACATAAAATGAATTAGTAACATAGGTAGATAGATATAAAGTTCCTACCTTCTTACCTCTTTCCAGAACAAGATATCTCTTAGTAACCTTCCAAGAATCAGCTGTGAATGTAACCACACATCCAGATTCACCTAGTTGCCATGTAGATATTAGATTTCTCTTGCAGCTTGGCACATTCCTAATATCTTTCAATACCCATGGATTTCCATTCTGCAACTTTAGATGAACATCACCTTTACTAGTAATATTGCATGGCTTATCATCTCCTAAATAAACTTGTCCAAAATCACCTTGAACACAATTTCTGAAATAACCCTTATTAGGGTAGCATGGAAAGAAGCTCTAGAATCTAAAACACAAGATTCTAATTTATTATCCAAGGAGAGAATAAGAGCATCTTGTTTTACCTCACTTGCAACATTTTCCCCTTTACCTTTGTCTGATGTATTCTCTTTGTTTGCCTTGGACCAACACTCCTTCTTTATGTGTCCTCTCTTTCCATAATCCCAACAAAGTAAATTTTTGTACTTAGATCTACATCTACCATTTCTTGACTTTGATCTCCCATTCTTCTTGATCTTTGATGATCTCTCCTTAGATATTCCCCTGCTTTCTACATTTAAAGTGTTTCCAGATGATGCTTCTCCTGAGATTTTCCTACGTATTTCCTCATTAAGGATTACACTAACCACATCATCAAATATCAAACGTTTAGAAGAAAATGTTGTATTACTAATAGCCAATACTAAGTTATCCCAATTATCTGGCAAAGAGCATAAGAATAAAGTTCTTTCACTTCATCATCAAACATAATTTCTACCAATTTTAATTGATTTACAATAGACCGGAAATCATTCAAATGATTAGATACAAATCCACCTTCTTGCATCTTAGAATTAAATAATTTTTTCATCAAATATACCTTATTCAAAGAACTAGGAGTTTCATACAAATTTGCTAAATATTTCATCAACTCTTCCGTGTTTTTTGCATATGTAAAATTCGAAGCCATCGATGCTGTCAAGTTCAATCTTATAGAACCCAGAGAATTTCTTTGAAGAACCTTCCATTCTTCATCAGTCATCGTGTCCGGTTATGCACGCTCATCCAACGATAAGTATAGATCTTTATGCTACAAATAATCCTCCACCTACATCTTCCATAGTTGATAATTATGACCATCAAATTTCTCTACTTGGTAGTTACTATCTTCTGTCATTGTTATGCTCCCACTCAATCAGAAAACCCTCTGTGAGTAAATCCTGTCAACACACAAAAACCTCCAAATAAATATTTGATACTATTTGTTGGGGTTTAACCATATAACAATGTTGCACATATCTAAAATCAGATAAAGCATACAGGCAATGAATGCGGAAATAAACCAAAAGATAAAATAAACAAGAGAAAGATAACACCAAATTTAACATGGTTCACCCAGTGTGGGCTACGCCCACCAAGAAATGGCTAGAATTATTATAAGTTCTTTATAGAGGAAATACAATGAAGATCTGTTGTCTTCCAACACCTCACAAGATGTTCAATATTTTTCCCTCTCTCAGCTACTCTTTCTTGCTCAACAAGAAAAATAACATGCAAACAATTGCTATTTTCTTCTCTCATACCCTCATACAATGCATATATGCATATATATCTATTATGGGCAACTAACTATGCTTTTTCAATTAAAAAATCATCTTTAAAGCAAAATACTTATTCTAATTCTAAAAAAAAACAAAGCACCGTCACATAGGTTGACCGATGTTAGTTACTGCCTGACCAATGTTGATCATTGCATGACCAATGTCGGTCACTGTCAATCTAGCAACATTTAAAAATAAGCTTTTTGTGAAGCAATTAAGCTCCACACTCAACAATCTCCCACTTGGAGATCAATTGTTGCATTGTACTGTACATCACCATCCTTGGATCCTTTTACTTAGCCCGTTTCTTCCTCTTCAAGTCTCAAACTCGAAGGCCAATGGAATGTGTCATTAGGAGGGTAGAGTAACAAGATTCACCTACCAAAGGCCAAGTTTATGCGTGGTGTGACCTTGTTGGACAAAGTTTGTAGTACAACTACGTGGTAAAAGTGAAAGTGAAAAAGTAACGTAAACACTAGGAGGAGGATTAGTTGCTTTGACAAAATTAATTGGTTGGAGTGTAGATTTGGGAAGAGGACATGTTGCACTAAATCTCAAGGGAGACTGCTTAAATTTATCTGGTAATGCAGTAGACGACCTAGTAGGAGTGGTTTGTGAACTAATTTTGATAGGTGGTTGACTTTTTTTACTTGGGGATACCATATGTGATTGTTTAGGTGGCACTTGACTAATCGAAGAAGGTCTATGATTAGTGGTATAGTGATGCTCACTAGGTGGAGAAGAAGCAACATCAGAAATAGGAGATCTATGGCATGCATGTAACAATTTGTCTGACTAGGAGAAGAAGCAGTTTTCTCATGTCAATGATTTTCAACATCAAACATGTAATGAATGAGAGGAGTATCTAAAACCTCCTTAGAAAGAGTAGAGGGAGGCTCGCTAGTAGCCGTAGGTGTTTTCTTAGAAGAATCTTAACTAATTGAGGAAGGTATAGAATTAGGGGTCCACGTGGGTGTAGCATTTGGAAGGGGATGTTGTGTACGAAATGAAATAAGACCTTGACGTGTAAGACTTTGGATTAGGAAATGCAGAGTGTGGCAATCATTTACATTATGTCCATTTATTTGATGATAATTACAATATGGATGACCTAGATATTTTACTAATTGACAAGGTGAATAGTAATGAGTAGGTGGTAGAGTGATAAACTAATGACTAAGTAGTTGAGTAAGGATTGCATGTGGTGTGGTATTATGCTCAAATATGAGAGGCTCAGGCAATGAAATGTCTTGAAGTTTAGCTAGATGACATGCAGTGGACATGAATTGCATATAGGATGTAGAAGGAGCACAGACATGTGATTGAGAAGCATCCTTAAGCTGTTAGATTTCAGATCTAAGATATGTGATCGTTGACTTCATAGATTGCATAGAGGATGTATGTGATTGAGAAACATCCTTAAATTGTTGGATTTCATATCTAAGAGATGTGACTATTGATTCCATAGATTGCATAAAGGATGTATACGATTGAGAAGCATCCTTAGACTGTTGACCTTTAGATCTAAGAGATGTGATTGTGGATTCCATGATAGAAAATTTTTCATATAAGGCTTGAATCGAGTCTAAGATGGGTTGGTTAGATGGAGGGTCATCAAGGTCAGGGTTGATAAAGAAAAAATGAAGCATAACACTTAATTCATGTGGAGGAATATTGTCATCATAATACTTGGTGTCTAAGGCACTTTGAAAAATAACCTGGCAAGTGGGATGTTTCTTAAGTAAATCAGCTAAGGAGACTTAATGACCCATGATAGGGGAAAATGAAGATCCTAAGTGTGAAGCATGTTAAGTGCCCCAAAATGATTAACTAAAATTAAACTAAAGTATAAGAAAGTATAATAATAGTTAATCCAATATAGGAGGAATAAAACATGGTAAAATATGACATATTTGTAATTAATTATACTAAGTGAAATAAAACCATAAATGTACAAGAATGTAAAAGGAAAGGAATTAGTTGATTGTTGGAGATTGTCCTAGGTTTCTGCAAGTCTGACTATAGATTCTAAAAGCAGGAACGATCACTCAGAGGTCCCGCAAGGGTTAGATATGGAAGATATAATAGGACCGCAGTGCCTAGGAAGGTGTTGGGGCACCCCAGGGTGCCTTGGTCTACAAAATAGGCACCCTGGTCTCTGTAAAAGCTCATAATCTAGTTTTGGTAGTTTCGTAAGATGCCCTGAAATATTCCCTGTCTGTCACACTGGATATATCGAAATACGTTGGGTATGTGAAATACTACAAGATGAATGAATGACCTACAAAAGACAAAGAAGTATCAAACCCCTAAAAATAAAATATGCAAAATGAATGGGTCAGACTGACCTCAGCCGCCACAATAGCAAACTTACTAATTTGAGTGTTGCACTACATTTCGGAACCCAAATGTAGTCTTGGTGTGTGTGTGTGTGTGTGATGTGTGTGTGTGTGTGGTGTGTGTGTGTGTGTGTGTGTGTGTGTGTGTGTGTGTGTGTGTGTGTGTGTGTGTGTGCATGTCATGCCCTAGGTGCTCTTGTGCTAGTCCCACTTTATGAAGTAGTGAGCAATAATAATTATAGAAAAATGTAATAATATGTATGCATGGAATAGAACATAATCCCTCCCCATATGATTTATGTGTTGATGCAAAATTCCTAGCCTAGATGCATGACACTATGTGGATGTAAGTGATGCAACAGATGTAACTCTCGATGGAGTGATACTAGTATGTGATCCTAGGACCCTCATTATGGTATCATAACTTTATATTTATAAGGTTCTCTTTCTCTGATTTCATAATTTACCCCGACATGTCCAACTAGGAAAAAGATAAGGATGAAAAATGGCTAAAAGAGGCCCAAAAAGAGGTGGGAAAGAAGAACATGGATCGGGGCATCCCAGGTGGGACCAGGGTGCCTCGAGGCGCCCCAGTATAGGCATGGGTGCCCCAGTTTAGGATAAAATTATGGGACAATTAGGAAATAGGTGGGCATGCATAGGAAAATATGTGGGAATGATGAAATAAAAGATAAAAATAAGATGGTCAAAAGGTGGGATTATTTAGTACTTTCTTCACTTGAGAACCCACTAAATAGTAGTATAAGACCGGGCTAAATAATGCCTAAAGTGCATGATTTTGTGTCTACAAAATGCACCTATCTAATAAGTGTGCAAACAAAATAATACATTTTGGTTCCATTACCGAGACCTCTTTTCAAAGTGTCTACTATGATGTTGTATGAATATGGTGTATCGATTGTCTTTGGAGAGTATTGGAAGTTGGGTAGAAGACGACCAATATGTGTTTGTACAGATATATAACACCAGACCTCAATTTAATGTGTGAAAATGGGTGGAGGATAATTTGTATGACTTCATGTATGAGACGTTTTTTAGCTTCTTTTCAGTAGAGTTATACCAGTGGTTGGTAGCTTACACATCAAACAAAATTTAATACCTATGAATGAGAGCTTTGACACAGGAAGACCATCTAACTCTTTTTGATCCAATTGAGATGTGGAATAGAGTTTTGGATCATTGGTGGGAAGGTGTGTTGTGCAAATATACATTGGAGTATGTAATTTTGACATAATCTTCTCTAGAAGAAACAAAGTTCAAGTTCTTGCGCGAGACCAGAGGATCTTACTTGCGCGTGATACACTTAGGTAATAAGAACTTGATGATAGAATTGGGATTGGAAAGATTACCTGTGGCTAGCCAAACCTCCACTGAATGCAAGGGTAGGAGCATGTGTGGAGAAGGATTACAACGACCATAGAGGAAGAAATACAGAGAGAGGAAAGATGACTCAAGTATAATGAAGCACGATATAGGGCAGTTGAGACAACATTGCTATTGGGAAGAATGATGACTAGCGAAGGTTTTGAGACTCATGTGGAAGACGAGGATCCACAATATCATGTCCTCACAACTTTGGGAAAGCAAAGTAGAAAGAACCCATTGGTTTCTGATGAGAGCACATTAGAGGATATAATGAGAACTACGGGTGTGCATCTGATCTAGCCTGGCTACCAATCCCTTGCACAAGGTGTTCCAGATCCATAGGTAGTCGTTGTAGGACAATATAAGTAAGGAAAGTAGAAAACATATCTACATAAGAAAGGATATATAGGTAGATATAATTTCATGTTAACTCAGGAAGGGCACCATACTAGGGACGCACACATGGCAGCGTAACTGGTGCTAGTGTTTAGGAGTGTTCTCAGAGGATTGTTCACAGGTGTGGCAACTGGAGATAGTGTTGGTGTAAAAACTATTGGAAGTTGTTATATAGGTGTTTCGACAACACATACAGTTGGTGTCCAATTCACCACAACAACTGACACACAAGGGAGTTCATCTACAAAACCACAAGCCACGACATGAAGTGTAGGAGGATCAAGACAACAACCACATGAAGGGAATCCTGGTGAAGGATCAGGTTTGGGATATAGTGCTAACCTAGGGTAGGGCCCACACCCTCAACAAACACCTCTACAACCTTTGCAACAACATACACCCCAAGTCTTATTTGAGATGTCTCTTCATTCTTTGGAGTATAGAGGTGTGGAAGATGTTGCTGAGCATGTACACAAGTGTGAACTGCCATGTAGAACCAAGAATATAACAACTTCTGGTATAAAGGAAAGTTAGTTTGCTACCATGCTAAAAAGGCGGGCACATGTTTTGTATAGAAATTTTGATCCACACCAGACTGCGGTGGATTATGATGCTTTGCGTACTACAATTTTGTCTGAATTTCAGATTCTTGATTTTGAGCAGCAGAGCATTAACACACTCAAATACATAAAGAAAGGTTTATCTGAAAGTGTGGGGGAGTACGATGCATGGTTTAAAACTATATTGTCTAAGCTATCATATGATATGCATTAGAGTTAACATGCACAATGGTTTTTTGGAGGATTGTTGACTCCATTTTGAAAGGATTTCTAACACAAGGCACACACTGATCCGCCTGAGCCTTTGGAAGTAACTCTACACATTGAAGTAGTTGGGAGTACAGATACGAAAGTGATTCCTTTCATAGAAGCACATATAACAAATATGGCAAGGGAATTGGAGAAGCTCTCTGCTAATTTAACACATGAGACGTGAAATGGGTTATGGTGCAATGATTGTGAAGTTGAAGAACATACAAAAGATAGCAACCCATGCAGGATTGTGCATGCGTTGTTATAATTATGTGAGATCTGCCAGAAGAATCATGATGTCTGGAATTTCCCTCTCTTGCAGTGAGCGATGATGAAGAATGTGTTTATGTATTGAAATATTTCTGACACGCATACTCATGATATGAAGAATTGTTAGTTGATAGTTCAAATTCATGAGGCATGTGAGACTAGATTACATCAAACCACTGTGGCAAGTAGCTCTCAGGTACATGAGGCTCAACCCAATGAAGGGAACAATTGTGAAGGTGGATTCTGAGGTGGATATAGGAGCAGAGGCCAAGGAAGAAGAGGTATATTTACGTGTGGGACACGTTACACTTGTGGGTCCCTAGATCATTATCAATGCAAGTGTCCCCAAAATTTGGTATGTGCGTATTATGGAAAACAACACAAGGTTGAGGACTACCTTGATCTTTATGAGAACATGTGTTAGAATAATAATAAAGACAAAGGCACGAGAATGATCGAGGTATAACACGCGAAGAATGAAAAATGGACACATAATAAGATGCCTGATCTAGAATTACATCATTTACTAGTGACTACACGTGCGGAAGCCTCTCACGTGCATGAGCCTCTTAAACCAAACCGAATCATTAGGAGAGAAGAGGTTATGCACACCAAGTATCTAGATGCTACTTACTAGAAGGAGGTCTACCAAGAGACTATGGGGGTGATTAGAGATTTGTAAGGTGAGATACAATGCTTGAAGAAGTAGGGGCGTGAGAGAGAATGCATGAATAATATTGAGCTCCCTCAAAAGGATGGAGATGATTTGAAAGAGTTATGTAAGATGTTGAGACGAGAATATCATCCCACTTTGAGGAGAATGGCTGCACGAGAAGGCAACGCACACAAGAGTCTAGCTTGAGTGACAGATCCTCCATGTAAAATTGTTACCACCAAAAAATGAATATGACAAGGAAATCACACTAGATGCAGTGATTGATGGTTGGTTGGTGAGAAATATTTTGATTGATACATGGAATGAGGTAAATGTTTTGACTCTAGATGTATCGAAACAGATGGGGATACCGCCATTGCATCCATATTCTAATGTGATGTACATTGAAAACAAGACAAAATTTGTGCCTATTGGGGTGTTGAAGGATGCCATAATTACCATTCAAGGAGAAAATTTTACTAGAGATTCTGAGTTTTTGGAGCTGAATGAGGCAGATAACTTCCCAACGTTACTTAGATGTCCTTGGTGTTATGTGAACAATGCAAACTTGTTCTTTAATAAGAGATATATTAGTTTTGAAAACCAAGATGAGCACATGGTCATACCCCTAGATGATATGAAGCTTGCACTATATACTGAGCAAGTGAGCGAAGAAGATCTGAATAGGATATATGCGTGCATAGTGTGGGATCATGAGACTATGGAGCCATCCAAGGAAGGCATACTTTAATGGGAAGATGCACAGTCGATTAGTAACACCATCATTTTTGCTTGTGATAACTGGGCCCATGGTATGTATGAGATGGTCGGGCGTGAGATGAAGGGGAGAGTAACTAGAATGATCAAGCCACACATGGTCAGGCACATGGGAAAACCTCAGTTACCTAGGTATACTAGTGAGGAAAATATTGATTCACTCTTGTGTACCATGGAGAAACAGTTACTGAATGAGGGTGATAAAAGGAATATGATTATTTACACATTGTGCGGAACAACAATGCATTGGTGGGCGATGCACAAAGATAACTGTTATCCCAATTTTGCACCCGGGTAAAATTGGTCAGCCACGACCCCACACAAAAGAAACCAGAGAAATCAAGTTCAAATCATACAATCAAGAAACAAAAGGACTCTAAAATGGACTGACAGGGCCTGCGAAAGATCAAACGACCTCGTGCAAGAAGAAATTCAAGAAATGGCCCCGTAGAACGAGCCGTGCTTCAAATCCAACAAACAAGTTACAAGCAGGCTCTAAAATGAAATATCAGGGTTGGGGAGAAGAAACAATGTCAAAGAACCAGAGGCTCAAAGGAAAAGAAACGAAAAAGGCTCGAAGTCTTCAGGGTTTGCAAATGACTCAGAACGAGCCCGAAATTGGCTAAGTATAGAGAGTCAGTGGAGGTTGCCAAGTGTCCAAACGACGCGCATTCAAAAGCAGGATTCTGGGCAGAGAATCAAACTTGTGCCAACCCTCCACGTGGCCAATGGTCAATAGAGATAAAAATGGAGAGCATATCCAAAATGACTAAGTATAGAATGTAGGCGGAAGGCACCATGTGTCTTAACGATGCTCCTTCAAAGGTAAAGTCTTGAGCGGGTTTTTAAATGAGTGTGAGCTTGCCGCGTGTCCCAGGTCTAAAAAGGGACAGAGTCGGGGGGTTGAATAGTCAAAGTAGAGGTAGGACTATGGAAGCCACCATGTGTAAGTTTGGTGCTATTTCAAAAGTAAAATTTTGGGCAGGTTTCAAAACAAGTGTTAGGCCTCCACGTGTCCAGGGTAAGACTTTTGGCCCCGCTGAGCAAAGGAACTCAAGCAGAATATAAAGGAACACCGCGGAGACCACGGAAGCCACCACATGTTAGTTTGGCACTATTTTATAAGTGAAAGGAAGGATCCGTATCTCTAAGATGCACGAGGCTGCCATGTGGACCCTGTATGGACAGACTCTTTAAATATTGCGTTCCCGTGACCCGAAACTTCAAATGGCCATATATTTTGACTAGAAACTCAGATTTGGGCGGGAGAAGACTTTTTGGAAATGTCTCAACACCCTCTACACCATGGAAACATAAAATATCATTCTTAACAGGATTTAGTAGGTGAAAAATGGGAAAACGTCTTCTAGGACATTAATACAGAATCTGATTTCTTCAACTACCAGATCTGATTTGATTTGATCCGTCATTTTCCTTCTTCAACATGTCGAGTAGACATAGGGAACCAGAATCGGTAAATTGTAGGTGGATTTAAGAGGGGGCATTGATTAATGGTGGTTGAACTTTCAAAGTAGTCCTGACTCAATGCATATCTCAAGGTGGTTGAATCCGGATTCAAATTCTTCCCTCCTCTCTCTCATTCTTCCTATATATTGTAATGAAGGGGCATATTCAAAGGGCTGATATTTTCTCTCCTGCACCCCTTCTATTTCTTCCTTAGGGTATAATTTGGAGTCTAAGCCTCATCCAATGGCTTTGTAATGGCGTTTTCTTGCCTCTTGCCCAATGATGATGTACCATGTAACTTTTGGAGCAATAAAATATGTTTTGTGATGCATCTGTCCATCCTTGGCTCATTTTATTATCTCTTCTTACCTCTCATTGTCACAGGGTATACTATGCATATTCTGAATGTTTGTTGAAAATTCTGGGGGCTGTGCTTAATGGGTTTCGAAATGTTTCTCTATGTGAAAACTATATCTGGTCCATGGTGCATTCTATCCACCCTCTCCTCTGCTCATCTCTCTCCACTTCAGGCAGTCAAATCTGTGATTCAACCACGTCCTTTTCTAGTGTATCACCACTTAGTGTAGGCTCTTTCACCCTCTCTCTCTCTCTTTCTCCCCTTGGAATGGTTAGATTATGATAGAATAGGTTTTTCCTGCATTGGAGTAGCTTGTGGTAGGTAGATTAGGAAGAAAGAACCAACTTTCTCCGAAGGTCCATCTCAAGTTTTGCAAGTCCCACAGCTTAAGATATGGTCCCATGTTGTGTAATCACACCGAATGCCCCACTCCACACCCAGGCCATTCAGGGGTGAGATATGATTCTACACTAATAGGTTTGGCATGCCCGGTGGGACACGTCTGAAGCACCTTACCACTTCATCTTAGCAGGTCGGTGTGTTCCTGTTAAGGTTCAGCCTTTGAGGCACATGCAAGCACATCTGGCGACTCCATCTGGTCAAATAACCCATCCTCTGAGTTACAGACCTTTTCCATCCATTTCCATCCATTTTTCATCATCTTTCTTTCCACATCTTTCATTTTCTTCCATTTCATGAAGTTAAGCAATCATGACTTCATTTCCTTCTCGGAACTCACACTTACAACAGCAATGCAGTCCACCTCCAACACATTTCCCAACTCCTCCAGATCAGCATTATTATCAGATCCAAAATAATCATGCTTACCCATATGAGCATTGCCAAAACTAGTTTGGCTATGGAGCTTATAAAGAACAAGGGTATGCATGCGATGACAATATTCAAATGGAAGAGGTCAATCTACTGGAGAAGATTCAAAAAATGGATGCTGGCATGGTTCAGTCAAGAGCCATAGCACAAATGAAGGCATTCAAGATTGGTTATAGGGAACCTTGTCCATGGGGAGGCCCTTTTCCAAGACATTACAGCCCTCAAGAGAATCTTGACTTCATGGTTGAAGTGTTACCTCAACTTACATAGTGGATTGAGGACATTGAGGCTTATGAGCAAAGTGCAAGACAACCTTGTCAATGGGTAAGTCAGTAACTAGCTCCCTATCCTTCATTTTCTCTTTCTCAATCTTTATCATTTCAATAGTGTTAAGAGTCAAGCCCCTTAGTTTCTACCCCAAGTGTTGATTTCTCTTCTCCATCTCGTGATCTTCCACCCCATTTCAATTCTTCTCCTCTTTTCTTTCCCAAGCAGTCATCCCCTCCAAACAAACAAGAAGTTCAACCTCCCTCCCCACCACAAACAATTGCAAAGCTGGTTGAACCCCAACCTGTCACTCCTCTTGCTTTCCCAAGCCCATGTTGGGAAGAGACTCAAGAATCCAGTCAAGGAAAACAACAAGAGGTGGAGCCCAACATAGGAGAAATGACAGACAATCTGAAGAGTTGGGCTGCCAAATTTGGATTTACAAAGATCCCCTTGATGGTCAAGCCAATAGAGGAGGTCAGGGTTGAGGAGCCAGTGGTGGCTGAGGCTGAGTTTGTAATAGAACAGAACAAGAACAAGAACAAGAACAAGAACAAGAAGATCAACAATTTGTTTACTATGAATGCAGTGTCCCTAATGGCACTTTGTCTGAAGAAGATGCTGATCTGATCCAAGTTGCACAACCAGTTGAGGAGGAGGAACAATCAGCTCCAAGTCCCATTGAAGAGGAGAAGATGGGAGAGATCAAATCAGAGTTGAAGCCACTCAATGAAGAAAGCATCATTAATATTTTTTTTGCTTTCATTCCAAGGGCCTGATTTGATTGATGAACCCATGATGGAGGAGGACCATACAGTTTCAGAGGCTCCAAGTGCAGAGCAGGCCACAAAAAACCTTCAATTCTTCCTCCCACTTCATCCCCTTCAAGCTATAATATTGAAGAAGAGTTTGAACTTTCAAACTTCATGTTCAAGGATGAAGGGAACCATGGTGAGAAAGTTACAGATCAGGAGGACACCATGGAGGAGGTCGAGCACATGCAACAGGACAACAAGGAGACAGATTATCTTTCTGACTTGGAGGATTGCTTTGATGGAGAAGAGCCCATGGTGATTACATCATTTGATCCTCCATCATCCACCTTCCAAGCACATGATCCTACTGCCATGAAGGAGGACATTCAAGGACAACATCCTGCACTTCATAATAGCTCTCTGGGACCAAGGTTGGAAGATACGAGTCTTCCATGTTCTTCACAAGAGAAGGAAGGGAAAGAGCAAGAGGATGTCATCATCTCTCTCACACCATCCACCTAGGAAGGTTAGCAAGAAGACTCCATTCTTGGAGTTGAAATTCAGAGTAAGGGGCACATCCAAAGGATCAGACCTTGCCCAATAAGATACCTTGGCTTCATTGGAGCCAAGGGAGAAGCCACAACCGGTCATGCTTGCTTCTAAGCATGAGGATGAGCTCCAATGTACCAAGGATCAGCTATAATGCCTCTTCAATCCAAATGAAGAGCAACTAAAAGAGGAATTTTTCTTGTTTCCAGCTGACACCTTGATGATTTGGGTGGAGGACTGGCTTATGGTCAGTTTTTCACTCATCTAGGCAGCCATATTTAATGTCAAATCATTTGTATGGACGCCCCTTTTGAGAAAGGGAAGCTACTTCTCCCTTCCTGTAGCAGGATTTGTTTAGCCTCCTTTTCTCTGGTTAGTGTAGCAATAGGAGTAGACTTTGTTTTTCAGTAGAAGAAGTGCTTGTGCACACTCTGCATGTCTCATTTGAAGCATGTATGATTTTTATCTTTGTACATAAGTTTTGTTCGTATTTCTCCAGAATGCCAAGGCCAGACCCTTCAGTATTCATGGAAAAAGACCCATAGTTTCCTGTAACAATTACAAATTTCAAAATAAAACAAATGCAGAGCAACTAAATCTGTCTTCGAAACAGTCCATTCAGGATAGATGAAATCCCCGGGTCAAAACAATTTTCTACTCTCAGAAGCCTTGTTTCAAGATTTCTTATGAAAATTGAGAGTGCAAATAGTCAAGCTCATGGATCAGAGACAGGATCAATATCAGGCCATCATTATTGACTCCATGCCCAATGGATGCTTCAAGGCTACTGGTCCCTTCATCTAGCAGGCAGATGCCCCTGTGAGTCGCCAAATTGTTATCCCAATTTTGCCCCCCAGGTAAAATTGGTTAGCCACGACCCCGCACAGAAGAAACCAAAGAAATCATGTTCAAATCCTACAATCAGGAAACAGAGGGACTCTACAATGGACTGGTAGGGCCTGTGAAATATCAAATGACCCCGTGCAAGAAGAAATTCAAGAAACGGCCCCATAGAATGAGTTGTGCTTCAAATCCAACAGACAAGTTACAGGCGGGCTCTAAAATGGAATAGCAAGGTTGGGGAGAAGAAACAGTGTCAAAGAACCAGAGGCTCAAATGAAAAGAAATGGTGAAGTCTTCGTCTTTGGGTTCTGCAAATGACTCAAAATGAGCCCCAAAATTGGCTAAGTATAGAGAATCAGCAGAGGCTGCCAAGTGTCCAAACGACGCACATTCAAAAGCGGGATTCTAGGTGAAGACTCAAACTTGCGCCAGCCTCCACAATGTCAATAGAGGTCAAAAAGGGAGAGCGGGCCCAAAATGAAAAGTATAGAGTGTAGGCGGAAGGTGCCACGTGTCTTAACGACGCTCATTCAAAGGTAAAGTCCTAAGCGGGTTTTCAAATGAGCGCAGGCTCGCCACGTGTCCCAGGTCCAAAAAGGGACAGAGTTGGGGGGTTGAATAATCAAAGTAGAGGTAGTGCCTATGGAATCCTGCCATGTGTCAATTTAGACGCTATTTCAAAAGTAAAATTTGGGGTGGGTTTCCAAATGAGCGTCAGGCCTCCACGTGTCCCAGGGTCCAGAATTTTGGCCCCCGTTGAGTCAAGAAACTCAGGTAGAATAGTAAAAGAACATCGTGGAGCCCACAGAAGCTGACCATGTGTCAGTTCTGACGCTATTTCAGAAGTGAAAGGAAGGATCCGTATCTCCAAGATGTGTGAGGCTACCACGTGGACCCTGTATGGACAGACTCTTTAAATATTGCGATCCCGCAACCCAAAACTTCAAATGGCCATATCTTTTGACTAGAAACTCATATTTGGACGAGAGAAGACTTTTTGGAAATTTTTCGACACCCTCTACACCATGGAAACATAAAATATCATTCTTAATAGGCTTTAGCAGGTGAAAAATGGGAAAACGTCTTCCAGGCCATTAATATCGAATCTGATTTCTTCAACTACTAGATCTGATTCGATTTGATCTGTCTTTTTCCTTCTTCAACACACCGAGCAAACATAGGGAACCAAAATCGACATATTGTAGGTGGATTTAAGAGGGGGCATTGATTAATGGTGGTTGAAATTTCAAAGCAGGATTCAATGCATATCTCAAGGTGGTTGAAGCCAGATTCAAATTCTTCCCTCCTCTCTCTCATTCTTCCTATATATTGTAATGAAGGGGCATATTCAAAGGGTTGATATTTTCTCTCCTACCCCCCTTCTCTTTCTTCCTTAGGGTAGAATGTGAAGTCTAAGCCTCCTCCCATGGCCATGTAATGGTGTTTTCTTGCCTCTTGCCCACTGATGATGTACTGTGTAACTTTTGGAGCAATAAAATATGTTTCATGATGCATCTGTCCATCCTTGGCTCATTTTATTGTCTCTTCTTACCTCTCGTTGTCACAGGGTATACTATGCATATTATAATGTTTGTTGCAGATTATAGGGGTTGTGCTTAATGGGTTTCGAAGTGTTTCTCTGTGTGAAAACTATCTCTAGTCCGTGGTGCATTCTGTCCACCCTCTCCTCTGCTCACCTCTCTCCACTTCAGGAAGTCAAATCTGTGATTCAACCACTTTCTTTTCTGGTGTATCACCGCTTAGTGTAGGCTCTTTCACCCTCTCTCTCTCTCTCTCTATCCCCTTGGAATGGTTAGATTAGGATAGAATAGGTTCTGCCTGCACTGGAGTAGCTTGTGGCATGTAGATTAGGAAGCAAGAACCGGATTTCTCTGGAGGTCCATCTCAAGTTTTGCAAGTCCCACAGCTTGAGAGATGGTCCCATGTTGTGCAATCGCACCAAATGCCCCCACTCCACACCCAAGCCATTCTGGGGTGTTGTGATTCTGCACTAATAATAACTTGTTGGGGTGGTGAGGAGTGAGAATCACATTTTCAAAAAGGTTTACTTGGAATAATGTGCCTACGCTTATACATGAGTATGATGGGAAGACTACAACTTTGGTACATGTCCAAAACTATGAGAGGTAGTGGGTGGAAGGTTCAAAGGCTTTATCACCATCTCTGTGGGTGCATAAGTTCTATTCCACTATGCGAGGATACGCTACGAACGTGGTATGTCCATGTTGAGCTCAAGGAACAGACTAAAAGTTGGTGTGATATGACTAAAGGTATTGTTCACACCAATAATTATTTTTGTTATAAACCTCTAGTAAATGAGGCCTTATAGATTATGAAGCACATCACATTAGGATATGATGTGAAAAAAGAGGAGTTCATGCTTCAATTTCTCAGAGATCCTGATCCCAAGGCGTGTAAGGATATTGTAGAGAAAGAAGAGATGTAATTGGGTCATGCCTGGGAAGAGAAATAGAAGGGGAAAATGGTATAACTCATTAATGATGAAGAGGCCAGGAATCTAGAAATTATCCATATATAGGGTGTGTATGAGGTAATGGACACTGCGAATGAAAAGGAACATGTGTACCATTCTCCCATGAGAACTAAAAATGTTAACATTGGAATAGAGGATGTGCTTAAGGAAGCCATCATTGGAGACTACTAGTCAAAACAAGAGGTAGCAAAGATCATCGAGTTATTGCCTACTTTCCAGGATCTATTCTCATGAGGTTACCATGAGTTAAAAATGAATACATCCCTCATTAGGAGAGATATATATTAAGCTAAAAGAAGGTCCATGTCCAGTTTGGAAGAGGCCTCACAAGATGAATCCAAACTTGCACGTAAAGGTTAAGGAAGAAATAGACAAGATGCTTAAGTCTGGAATCATTGAGCCAATTGAGGAATCTGAGTGAGTTAGTCCCATAGTGATCAACATTAAGAAGGATGGGAATATCAAGATATGTATAGATTACAAGGAACTTAATGCCTCATGTATCATAGATCCTTTTCCTATGCCATTCACAGAGGATATAATTGAGGGAGTTGCACTAATGGGTTTTCAGGCTATCACCAGGTATGCATTGTGCATGAGGATCAGGAAAAGACTACCTTTACCAAAAAATGGGGAAGATTTTCGTACACTTCGATGCCTTTTGGATTGAAGAATGCATCAATGGTATTCTTACGCACAATGGTCCATGATTTTTATGATTTCATCCACAAGTTCTTGTAGGTTTATTTGGATGATTGGACTGTATATGGGTTGGTTAATGATCATTATGATAATTTGAGGCTCATTTTTGATATATGTAGGAAGCCAGGCATCTCTCTTAATATTAATAAGTGTATCTTTGTTACAACCCTTTGGAACATTACTTAGGCACATCATTTGTAAGGATGGATTTTTGGTATATCCAACTAAGATTGCAGTGATTTTGGGATTAGAAGAACCTACCAATCAAAGTGAAATTCACAAATTCTTGGGGCATACTCGTTACTACAAAAAAGTTATTAAAGGATATGCAAAATTTATTGCACCTCTGGAATAATTTCTCAAGGCCAAAGGAAATTTTTATTGCGGAAATGAGCAACAACATGCATTTGAAACATTGAAGGAAAATTTTACCATTATACCAATCTTGCATTTCCCCTTCATGGAACAAACCCTTCCATGTACATGTGGATGCCTTTGACATGAATAGTGACATAGTCTTGGTGCAACCTGGAGAGGGTAATGTAGATCATGCCATATGATTTTTAAGTAGGAAGTTGACACCAAAAGAGTAGAATTATACCACAATAGAGTATGAGGCATTGTCTATGATCTATGTGCTTAACAAATTTTCATAATATTTATTAGCCACTCTGTCTATATTTTATACAAATCATATGACATTAAAGTATTTGGTCAGTAAACTTGTTTTGTAAGGGCACATCTACCTGGTGGAGACTCCCATTTTAGGAATTTGATTTTATAGTTGTAGTTAAGCCAGACAAGAGTTATCTGGGACCTGATCACTTATCAAGGATCAACTCTGGAGAGAATGCGCAAAGTATTACAGACACTATTCTTGATGCACATTTGTTTAGGTTGAATCAGGCACCCACATATTTAGAAGATATTGTAGTATTCTTATGCACTGGACTCGCACCAGACAAGATGAAAAATTGGATAAGAAGTAACATACAATTAGAGTTTTTCCATATCAACTCATTGGAGGAGACTTATATAAAATGGGTCATGAAGAAGTCTTACGCAGGTGTTTCCTGGAGTGTGAGTATGAATCTCTCATGGAGAAAGCACATAGAGGTATTGTAGGAGAACATTATGTAGGAGATGTAACTATGCGAAAGATCCTCCTCGTTGGATTATGGTGGGAGACATTGTACAAATATACTAAAGGTTTTTTCAAGGCATGTGATCATTTTCAACGACTTAAAAAAACTAGAAGTAGAGATGAAATGTCGTTGTGACTTATAATGAACGCGAAACCTTTTGAGAAGTGGGATGTTGATTTTGTATGACGTATTACACCACCCACACACCAGACTGGGGCACACTACATCATAACATGCACATACTATTTGACAAGGTGGGTAGAGGTTATGCCTATGAAAGATTACACAACAACAAGGTTCCTTTGGGATAATATTATTGAATGATACAATCAAGATTTTTCTAGAAAAAATTATGTTGGCACACCATAAAACTACTCGTTATCACCTTAAGCCAATGGTACTGTTGAATATTTCAATAAAATCTTAGGATGAACACTTACAAATATATGTGATGTTTGAAGAAAGGAATGGGATGATAAAGTATCTACTGTAATTTCATATTATAGGACCACATATAAAAGGTTGAACAAGGCCACACCCTTTAAATTAGTGTTTGGCAAAGAAATCGTGCTACCTATGGAATTATTATCATCATCCCTATGTATTGCATGTGCAGGTAGACTGTTTGATGAAAAGGACGTGGAAGAGCACATTAAGAAACTAATGTAATTAGATGAGTGGCGTGCCATTGTGCATTAGAGCCAAAAGACTGAAAAGGAACGACATAAAGCTTGGAATGATAGGCACATTAATAGAAATTATTTTACAAATGGGAATATGGTCCATCTTTATGACTCCAAGTTTGTGCGCCACCTGGGGAAGTTGAATGTGCATTGATTGGGACCTTATGTAGTAACCAAGATACTTGAATTAGGTGCATGTCAATTAAAGACAATGGATAACACCATGTTTCTTTGTTACTTCAATAGGAATAGGATGAAGCACTAATATAAATAAGCTTCCTTGTGTTTGTAATAAGGCAGTATTCTCATCTTATATTAGATTTCCTTTCATGTTTTGTTTTTGCTTTGCTTGTTTTGTTATAATAAGTGTGTTCGTGCACAAGACCTAATTATTATTTATTGATATGATGCATAGAGGGCCACACATACTTTTAGTGTGGGGTGGAAGTAGGTGTGAATTTTGGACAAAAAACCTTTCATGTTACTAAAGGAACAATTATGGGTTAACGGTGCACAAAAGCAAAGAAAAGGTGTTGCAGGTTCTTAGGAATGATTGGGTGTTCAAAAGTAATTACTTGGATTAAATACCACGTGAGGAAGAAGTCACACAATGTAATGAAAGGTAAGTAGTAGTAGGATGAGCTACTTAGTGTTTGGCACAAAGGAAGATGTGTTGTTGTGTAGGGAAGTGTGCGGGAGGATATTTGTGGCTTGGAAGTTGTGGCGGCACCAGAAGGTTATGAATGATGTGTGCAGAAGAAAGTAGAATCAAACACAGAAAAAAAATCAAAAAATTTATTTAAAGCTTCAGTATGGTGGTAGGTGAGGAGAAATAAATGTGGATGTTTTTTAGAAATCTATAAAAGAGGGTCACATGTGAGTTCATTATCACCTTACATGTTAAAGCGTTTGAGCCATTGAAGAGTAACTTGAGTATGAACCATTGCGAATTACCTTGTGTAAAAAAAATATGGAAAAATAAAAGAAGATTTTCCATGGCCTATGGTAGAGCTCCTTCGGAGGAAGTGTGAGCACAAAAAGGAGGTGTGTGGATTTAAGGATTCAAGGTTTAGAGGTTAAATTGTAGGGCTAGCATTTGGAGAAATAAAATTTGTAAAAGTTCCTAGTTCAGAGCTAGGGCACACATGGTCAAAGTGCAAACTAGAGTACGAGAAGAAGCAAGGAGTGATGGGGTTTGACAACTAAACACTCGGTGAGGAAACACAAAATCTAGGTAAGAATATCTAAGCACCTAGTGTTTGAAATTTGAAGCTTGAAGTTGCAAGTAGAAAAATGGCACCAAGGAAAACATTCAAAACATAATCCAAGGGAAAAGGGAAGGATAATGGAAAGAATATCGTGAAAGAAGAAGCACCTAAGGAATGGTTCTAAAAAAATGAAATATCTAGGATAGGTCATCATCGGGTAATCATGGGAGTCACACTTGACCAAGTGCAAAGGTTAGTGACTTTAACCATCACGTAGAGGACAATGATCGCAAGATAGATAATGAAGTGATAAGGAAAATGGGTGAAAGGACCCCAGATGGAAAATTGATCTATGAAAACTAGGTAAAAAAGGACCTAGAAAGTGTAGGAGTCCTTCAACTGTATGATATTCCATACTTTGGAAAGAAAGAGTGCATATATCAGTGGTTGGTATCACGTGTCCACGAATATTATTTTTATTTTACAAGTAGAATGATGTTCATCATTGTGCAATTAATCAGGAAAGTTAAGGCCTACGTAGCTCATTCCTGGAGATAGAATTTGATCTTAAGGATGATGTAGGAGTAGTAGCCACTCCATTCGCATTCAACTACCAACGGGGAGGCCGCACGATGGATATTGTAAAAATAAATGACCTTACCATAAGAGTTGTCAGGCGCTTGGTAAGTTACAAGTTGGGCATTTCAAAGAGGTGGACCACGTCATGCAAAAATATGGAAGGTAAGACTATGTACACCATTTCCTCATTCATTTCTAAAGGAATTATTGAAGAAGCGTGCATAGGTGAGAAGATAGCATTGTTGACAGGTTTCTTCATCAAGTTTTGGTACAATCCGAAATATAAAGGAAGGAACCACTAACATGAGAAGGAAGCCGCTAAGGATTAGAGAAAGCATGGATAAAGGAGGAAATCCATGATAGACAGAAAAATCCACATTATATAGGAAAAAGTTGCGAAAGCTGAGACAAATCCGTGGAGATCAAAGAAAAACAAAAATAGAATAAGAAAAAAAGCCGACAGAGGCATGATCAAAAGAAATACCTTTTGGATTATTTTGTATGAAATATATTTACTGTACTTAATCAAATGTATAAGGTATGCCGCATATATCAATAGATGTATGCCTCATGAGATAAGACATGTGTGCCACAAAAGAGAAGTATATAAGATATAGAGAATAGATAAATTATTTATGTGTGTACAAGACTAATGTAATCCATTTTGAGATATGAATAAAGAATGATGGTTGGAGCAAAGATTGTTAATTGATTTTACATTCTTTTTGTTCACAATTTAGATTAGTTTACTTTTCCCTTTCACATCATTAACAGAAGGGAAAACTTCTTAACCCTCATACTCCTGTTAAGGCTTAAGGTCAACAGGGAGCCATCCTCTTGACTATTAAATTTTCAGAGATTGGGGTTCCAGATGGGCCTAATGACAATGTGTGGAAGTATCCCATGGAAGATAAGTCTCCCAGAAAGAGGTTCAAACAATATACATGCAATGAAATTACTAATTCCTACAAAATCAGGGTGGATAGATGGTACATACGGATGTGCGAGGCATTCAAGCATGAGTGGAGAGTGCCAAGGGAATTGCCCATGGTTCTAGATGGTCAAGCTGAGTTTGCAGTATACTAGCATTTCTCCTTGGGTAGGTTTTTGATGAATTCCGGGGATAACAACCTTTGGTGTAAACTTTCGTTCGCCTTCACAAAAAGGTATTTCCAAGCCTTGATTAATCAGTTATATAACATGTAGAAGTTGATATTTGATGCAAACAAGGTAGATGCAGACTACCACACATTTCACAAGACATATGTATATCTAGGTAAGATGTTGTATATGGATATAATGGAGTCTGATGACATAACATCACTCCTTA
This sequence comes from Taxus chinensis, assembly GCA_019776745.2. Classification (NCBI taxonomy): domain Eukaryota; kingdom Viridiplantae; phylum Streptophyta; class Pinopsida; order Cupressales; family Taxaceae; genus Taxus; species Taxus chinensis. Next base: position 598,181,819 of record CM034155.1, on the reverse strand, counting down.
TACTTTAGAAATGGAAAAGAAGGAATGTACACTACTTGAGGCCCAGGATAGTAAATGGGAAGTGCATTTATGAATAATATCTTCCACTCCCACTGCCACATCAAAGTAAGAAGATTATTGGCATAAAAGGATGCATGAGGTTACTCCTCCAATGAAAGATGAAGAAGAAGAAAATAATAAGGATGGGGAGGAGAAGGTAGAGAAAGAGGATAATGCCGCACTTGATCAAGGCTGAAAAAGAAAGTTAAAGAGGATGCAGAAAGGAAAGGAAAGTGGCACATGGACCTCAGAACCTGTGAGGAAATCACCAAGGGTCACTCCAAAAAAACCAAGTATAGAGAAGAGGACCCCTCCAGTAAGGAGAAGGAGAAAGCTAGTGACTCTTAAGGATAGTGATGAAGATAGGTCAGAAGAAGAGGTGGCACACGATAAAACTCAAAACATCCATGATGTGGAAGAACCCAAGGATGAGGATATACAACATGATGCAAAGGTACTCAATGAGCACGAGGAAGGCCCCACATGAGAAGAGGAAGAGAAAGAAAGTAACGATGGCGAGCCATCCAAGGAAGATGTGGGAGCTTCAGGAAAAGATGGAGGAGATGCAAACCCAAGTGTAAAGACAAGGATACGTACAGGAAAACACACTGGTAGGAGCAATTATAAGGAGGAGACCTTACACACATTAGAGGTGAGCTACATTGATGATCAAACTAAGGTGTTGCATGAAAAATTTCAAAGCACAATGCCAACTGAGAAATTCTATGGCTGAGAGATGATTGATCCCGAGGATGTGACCATGCACATAAAGAATATGCTTTCATGGAGAATGCAAAATCACATGGAGGAGACAAAATTTGACATTAGCGATGAAGCATGTGTAAGACGTAGAATGAAGAAAGTGCCAAATGAAACCCATGTGACTGTAAAGCCAACGGATTTGACATATGAGTAGGCTAGTAATGCCTTCAATAAGATGGCAACAGAAGTGGCCAGGAGGAATTTGAATAAAGGATCCACCATCAGGGTATTGGTTGAAGATAAGAAGAATAAATAACACAAAGTCTAACAGCTTACAAAGGTATGAGATGAGGACGAGAAGTGCACAAAGTGTGCATTTGTTAAGGCCGAACATATTATGGAATCAATTAATGTAGTGCATCCAAACCTAGGAGAGAAGGCTCAAGATGAATATTCAACAACATTGCATTATTTGGAAGATCTTGTAATAATCCTACTGCAAGAGAAGAAGTATACACAAAGGCCTTCAGAGGAAGAATTAGATGCAATGCAGAAGAGGAGAAAGGAAATGGTAGCGTGTAAAATAGTATAATATAAGGTGTTAGCCATGATGTTGAAGGAAGAGCTTAAAAAGTTAGGGTGGGCGTTTAACGATTTCAAAGACCCTGGCCCCATTCTCAAGGCATATACCATCAAGGAAGAGAATGAAGTTAAATAGGTGCAGGTGGCCAAGAGAGATGAAAAGATTTGATAGGAGGAAATTATTTCTGAGATTTCAAAGAAGCGGGATGCGCTCAAGACGGTTAGAGAAGCTTTTGACATGAGGCTTAAGGATCTCAAGGCATTGGTTACGTGAAGGATGGATGTATTTGAAGGAGCGATCTCAGGCCTTGCTGGGATCATTAGAGATCAAGAATAAGGGTAAAATTATGGACCCCACATAGGTACCAGAGATTATAGGAGTAGTGCTAGATGCATCTGTTAAGGAGTTAATAGAATGGCAGAAGCTGGAGAGCATCCTTAATGTGGAGTTTCCTAAACTATTGCAACCATCCTAGGAGTAAGGAAAAAAAGTTCACATGGATATTATTCATAATTGGGTGTATGACCCTTATTATTTCACCTGCATATTATTTATTCTATTGGAAACATTATTTGATTTGTTCAATCTTGGAGAGATAAGTGGAGCAACATATTGCCGATGACAGACAATATCCCTAGAGTGTGGGGTAATGTTGGTTGAGGAAATTGACTAAGTTTCAGATATGACAGAGGCTTATGCATAGGAGTATGCACGCGTGGAAGGAAAAGATAACTCATAAGGGGAACACATGGAGGTAACATGGATCAGTGTGCGAGGGTGCACGCACAAATGTAAAGAAAAATGTCTCAACCAATTTTCGAGAATGGCTAAAAATAGGAAAAGAATGGGTTGAGTGCCGACCAAGAAAAGGATTAAAACATGATGACTTGGTGGAAAAGCAAGGAAGGAAAAGAACATGTAAGAAAAGAAGATAACCATGCACAAGTCAGAGCCAATAATAAGATCAAAGCAAGGTTTATATTTATGATAATATATTATTAGCATAAATTGTAAAGCATGAGAGCTATTTTCGTGAGCACACCTATTTTTAGGAGGGAAAGTCCCCACCTATATATATTTGATGTACATCTTTGTTAAAAAGTACTGTAGGAGAATGGGTGTATAACTACATGTGAGGCTAAAAGAAGTTATGTTGTTATGGTACATGTTTATGGTTTTTGTGCATGGACCTACATACTATTGTATTCACTATTATATTGTATCAACTCTTGTGATGTAATGAATTCTGATTTATAACAAATACATATGGTTGGATAATGGTAGTTGATATGTCTGAAGATGGTGTTTGATGATGCAACTGATCTTAGTTCTTGTTTACATCGATTAAGTATCTTACTTATCATATGTGTTATTGTATTTCCATGGTTATGATGATTCTTTGTGCATGAATGAATATCTATGAATGAATATCTTAACTATGACTATGATGACTATGCATGCTAACATTTTGATGGGCATAACAAAGGAGGTACCTGGTGGCTACGCGCGCTTCAGGTGAGCATTCAGAATTATCTGAATGAAGTGCCAACACACCTAGAAAATAAGTGTACAAACAAAAGACTACAACACAACCCCCAACATATAATATAATGGTCTCCAGAGAGAAAAGATGAATGTTTCTACTTAACAAATAAAGTTTTAGTTCAACATTAAATTTCACGGCACTAATGTCTCTCAAAAAATAATTATTCTTCAGTGTAATTTTCTAATAATATTTTTCATCAACATGTAATTAATTATGTTGAAGGCATGTTCCTAATTATGGATGGAACCTACCCTTCTCAGACACTATGCTGAGTCAACGTCAACGACATATAATCTTTAATTAGAATCTGGATGTATTTTCCTTGGTCATTCTCAACTTTTTTAACCTTTTCAATGACATAAAACTATCACCAAGAAGATCCTAGAAACACCAAACCTCTATCAGTTTTAATCAGCCTTCTAATATTTTTACCACTTCCTTGGATCATACAAAACCTGCATGTTCAAACCCAGGAGCAACACAAAACAAAAAATACCCTTTTTCTTTGTCTTCATTGGTTTTTACTCTCCTTTATACATAAAACAATATCAAGTTAAAACTGTAGCAACACTAAAAATAATATTTTTTGTCACGCATTTCAGTGCACTTGCAGTGGTCACTAAATAACATCCAATTTTTCTTCAAAAATAACTCCACAATTTTTCACATAGTTCTACTCATGCCTCTGGTGCAACCATCAAGAAAGCTTGTAGGTATCTTCTTTCGAATTGTGCCTTCATTACAACCAACAAGCAATTTTTCACTTAGTTCAAATCATAGAAAATGAATCCCCAAGAGTTACAATTTGATGAATGTTTACATGTTTTGCCCATTTTTATTGTAAAATACATGTGATTTTTCTAAAGATCAATCTGTTCTTGCTTGTGTATTTTAAACATGACATTGTTTTTCATATAAATTAATGTACAAATTCATTAATATATAAATATATATTATAAAATTACTTATGTGGTAGAAAAACAAAAATTCACTAAATCATTTTATTGCTATTATACAAAAATTTCTATTTAATGATAGAAAAATCAACCTTTCAATGATTTGCATTAAATAACAACATAAAATAATACTTAATTTTTATAATATTTGACGATGCATACACATGCAGTTAATGTGACCACATGTTTGGTCTTTAAATATTTTTAAACATGAAGTTGAAGTGTGGTTTTTTTACTGACTTAGGTGACACGGTAGACCATTTGGGTTTTGAACATGGAACTAATTGTATTTTCCCCATTTTTCATTTTGGCCCTTTTAAATGTAAATTACATTCACATGAATAGTGTGAGCTAGATCAAGACATATATAACAGATATTTTTTGGGCTGAAACAATTTGGTTTGTGGAATAGGTGTAGGAAAATCAAGTATATTATTTGCACATGTTTATTCCCATATTTCCATTCATGTCTATGTCTTATCTACTAAATTAAACAATGTTCGTTTGATGACCTTAATACTGAAAAAAAGACAACAAAAAACATTTGGTAGATAAAATCTACTTGATGCTCATGTGACCAACCATTGGAGGGGTGCAATCATTGATGTTTTTTTGTGCATCCCATGTTTCCCTATAATTAGTTGAGCTTAAAATTGAGAAGGAGGCTACACATTGCTACAAGAAGCAAATAATGTGGTAGGGTTTCAAACCTTTAACATATTAGATTTATTTTATTTTTATTTTAATACCTTTAAGCTCATATTGCACTCATGCAAATAATGCAAGTGAGATTGAGACGATAAAGTGGACCACAGGTAGCAAATATGTTTTCGGTAGGGACACTCTGAGATTTAGTATAGGTGTACGACATGCATGTATTTTAGTCCCACCTTTTTATTTCCAACATTTCAATCATGTGTTTGTCTTATCTAACAAATTAAAATCCAAATTGATAAACTTGATGCCAAAATATTAAAATAAAATAATAGCAGAACCCTTTTTTATGTCAATGGTTGTGATGTCACCATTGGATAACACTTGGCACATACTAATAACAGTTGTCCTCCTTGCCAATCAAAGTATAGATAATACCCATGCATGAAAGACACAGGAGCCATTTCTTCCAAATCCACAAACAAGGAACATGATATGTTGTATTCACGAGGTTGGGTTTGAAACCCAAAACCTATTGGATTTTCCCCATTTTTTAATTTTGACCCCTTTAAGAACAAATTTCACTATCATGAAAAATGCAAGCGAGATGGAGACGAAAATGTGGATCATGGTAAAACTAGAAAATCCATTTTATGTCAATGGTTATGAATGGAAAACTCTATCAAGATTGTTAATGAGGGAAACCCTAACTGTTATCCCGATAGCTAGAGAGATTCCCTTATCAAAAATGTGCATGATATCACTCCCTTTGGATGTAGATCCATTATACATATCCCTATCTCTAAAGTGTCGCGTGATATGCGCAAGTGAATTCACTTTACACTTAGAAATACAAGAACTAAAATTACAAGCAACTATTGACATTAGTAGTATTGATCAACAACTCTTTACCTTTTTTATTCATATATACAACTAATTATTTTAAAAAAATGAAAAATAAAAGTTAGTTTTCAAAATATATCGCCATATATACTAAACAAATATATTTCTACATATATTTTTGATAATAAATTATGGAATGATCTTAATTAAAACATCAAATACAAATCAAATTTATTTTAAAAATATTTATTCATTTATTAATTTATAAAATTTATAAATATTAATTTTTTTATTTTTATTTACAATAATATAAATGTTATATTTAATTTTAAAAATTAAAAATGATGATGTGTGTATATAATCATATTAAGATTTTAATTCATTAATAACAATATTCAATATTGATTTTATATAATCACAATTTATAATATTATTAGGAATAATATTTTTGAAAAATGATTAAATAATATTTCCGTATCATTCTTAATTATGATTTTACCAAGGGATGACACTTAACAAAATGATGATATAAATTTCATTTTTACATTAGATTTCATTTTCATGATTATTATTTAAAAATTTATTGTTATTAATAATATTTTGATTATATGATAGAATTTGATATTTTTCTATTTTTTTAAACCATTAATGAGTGGAATATACAAAATAAACAAAAAAATTCAAAATAAAAATCTTGATATTAAATTTTATCAACCTTTTTAAATAGATACATTCAAGATATATTAATAATATTTTGACTATATAATAAATTTGTTATTTTTTATAAAAAGCTTTTTTTTATCATGAATGATTGAAATATACAAATTCAGAAAAAATCTAAAATAAAAATATTGATATTAAAGTATATCAACCTTTTTAAATAAATATATTTAAGATATATTAATAATATTTTGTCTATATAATAGAATTTGATATTTATACCAAAAAGATGTTTTACTATTAATAAGTGGAATATATAAAATTAATGAAAAATCTAAAATAGAAAGCTTGATATTAAAATTTATCAACCTTTTAAAATAAATCTATTACTTTTTAAATAAAAATATTTAAGATATTCGATCATTTTACTTATAACATGCAAACACCTCGTAAATTCCAATGGGAGTCTAGGGTTCAAAATTGAGCTAGTCACAACCTTTCCCAATGCCTCAAACCCGTTAGAAAAGGGTGGGTAAAAATTTGTATGTAAAAAAAAAATTAAAATGTAAAAATCGTTTGACAATAGAGAAGTGCAAATTACTTTTAAAACTGTCAAAGGAAGGGCTATGGTGAAAAATGCTTGTTAAGAATTTGTGTGAAATTTTTAAATCTTAAAATATATTTTTGACGAGTTCTATAGACAGCAATCACCTCCAACTTTCCAAGATCTACATGTGACTCATAGATATGTTAGACAAGACGTATTAAGCAATTATCAAAAGTTTTAAAATAATAAATATACTGCTATTATAATATTATTAAGGTCAAATATCAAGTTTCTAACAAGCTGGTGATCCCAACTCAACGAATACTCAAGCACACATACCTAAAAACCAAATATTTAATATTCCTATTCAGGGTTTTGACATGTCTTGAGATTCATTCAGACGTTTTATTTGCCACCTTATAATTTTTTCTCCTTTGTTGCAAGAGCCACATTGAGAGGCATAAATCGGAGCTAGGATCGACTTGCACATAAATATCTTCCCACTTGGGAGCTTGCACAACATGATTTGGAATAGATCAAGCGTGCAAAGTGGCCATGAGCTTGATATGGGTTGAGATGGATTTCTGAGGCCAGGGAAGAGCTTGGAGAAAAGTGTTGAACTAATCTCAAAGGGTGGATTCAATTAGTGACTCGCAATGTAGGGTGTTGAGTAGGGTCTATGGGAGCCACATTGGTGCCAAAGGGCGGGATGGGGTTGCAATGTTGTTGATCTAGATCACCTAGATTAATTCGGTCTCGGTGTGTAGACAAGCTAGGGGTCGAGATGATTGGATTAGCTTAGTCTGTATGCAATAGAGAAGGAGCTCGAGGAAAAGGTAGTTGGGGCTTGCTTTCAAGCAAAGCAAAGGTCAAGTCACTTGAGCAACTCACCCATTATGATCCTTACAAAGAAGAACCAAGCTAAGTGTCAAGTTGTTCCCTAATGCAAAGGTTGATTGGACCTATTTAAAATAGAAAAATGTAGGGAGGACGAGAGGAGCTCTTTGTAGAGGGGCGGACATGCAGAGATAAACTTCTTTGTCCATTAAAAGAACCTCTCTAAGCCATCATTGGTACATTCTCTAAAACCATTGTTCAATAGTAGTGATGTGGAAGCCAACATGAACAATTGTGCTCAAGACAACGCGGCTCAACTATATGCCTAAGGAGTTGAGGAAGAGGGTTGCAGACAGATTCAAGAAGGATTATAAAGGGTGAGTGTGTTTAATGGAGTAGTCTAATTTGGTAATACATCATTTGTGTAGTAAATTTGAATGCATATTGTGCACGAGGTGAAGCTCTTGGCTTTGAAATCTGACCAAGAATATCTCATATCAGTTGGTGACATAGTGTGGTTGTTTCAATGTATAGATGCACTTTTTTTTTAATTTAATTGAAAAAATCTATTTTAATGCATTTTGCTAGTTAAAATTTATAGGGATTTTAATTTTAGTAGTTAAAATCCAAATGAATTTTTTTATTGAAGTGGTAAGAATCCAAATGAGTTTTAATTTTAGCACTAAAATCCAAGTAGAAGCTAAAGTTATTTATTTTATAATTTAAAAAAATTTCATAATGATTTTGATAAGAGATCCCAGTGTCCCACACACAGTTTGATGGTTTTTATGCGTTTAGTGATCTGCATGTCTTCTCATCTAATTTCAATTGTTTTTAATGGATTTATTTATTACATTTATTTAATAATTATTTTAGTTATGATGATTTTCAGAAAATTAGAATATTGCAAATTTAGGTTTTCATTACATCATAATTTGATTATTTTACCACTTTAAATATATCTTTATTTTACACCATTCTATCGAGGAGTCGTTTTATATAGACTACTGAATTTTTCCTTTTATTTAAGATACCAATCAACTCATTCTTAATTTTAAATAAAAAAAAATCTCATTTACAAAAAATATTTTTAATTTGTATGACATAAATACTTGTTTTTTTTTGTAAAATATTCATACTACTTTTCATTATCTAGGGTTGGTCCAATATTTGCCCTTCAAAATAAGATTCGGAGCAGCCCTTCAAATTTGATCCCTGAATGGGACCCATCATCCATTTTTGGAGAAAGTGGAAATGGTCCTCAAAAGAGCATTTGAAATCTGAATGGCTTTCAGGGGAGCACGTGAACACCTTGGTAATGCCAAATATTCGATTATGCCTTTTTAGGTATTGGAGTTTCACACACATCGAAGGGAGGACACTTTCTAAATGAGCATGCAAATACAAGGGGTTCCATTTTCGATGAGTGTGACGCCAAATACATAAATTGTATTAAACTTTTGCGGCCTTATTATTTATATGTTTAAATGATTTTAAAATAATTATTAAGAATAATTGAAATAATCATATTGTTTGTTTTAGTGAGATTTTTTAATAAGATCATGAATGTCATATATTGCCGGAAACAAATGTTAAAGATGGTGATGTACATAATGATGCAGGAATTGAGAGTAAATGTGAGGGAGGATGTGGTGAGTATTACTTCTGGTATGAAAGAGAAAGTGGACCGCATGCTCGCCTCTGTCATAGGGTCATGAATAATCTATTCCACCCCATAGACAAAGAGGTGTGTAAGCAGGAAAATGAGAGAGTTGAGCTAAGAAAATCATACGTGTCCACCCAACAAGCATTACATTCAATAGATAGCACAACAAATTAAAAGAGAGTGCTTGATTGTCCCTTTGAAGATGATGGTTATTCTTGCTTGAGGAGACGGTGATCACTGCGACAATTAGCTAGGCCACCGCCAATAGATGCACTAGTTATGCATCTTATCCCCACGTCATCATCCGTCAAGGACGATGGGATATCTACTTCCTCCACACAATGATAGATAATCAAGAGTTCGAAACCATGGAACTGAGAAAGCGTGACAGAAATATGAAATATAAAGTAATTGTCAAACTATTTCAATGCCTTATCAGATTTTTTTTGCTTAGACTATAAGAAAATATAAAATTTGCCAACTATGACCTTCATAGTGACAAAAACGAAATTATTTTTACTAATCATAATTTAATCCAAATATGACTAAAAAAATATTTCAGCCAATCATAATAGAGAAATAAACTTTACTAAAAAAATAAAATACGTATTTATTTTTGAAAAACTTTAACTTAAACATAACAAATACAAACTGGTCAAATATTATAAGTTAATAAAACTAAAATTAATTATAAAAATGAAAGATATATAACTATCTTTAACAATATACTAATAATTAATATAAAAAATAATTTTTTTTAACTATTTATGTATTAAATAAACCATTTTATCTTAAAATTATTAAAATATATATTTAAAATGATCATTAAATTATACAATTTAATTATTCATATTAATTTTTTTTAAATAACTTACTCATAAAAATCTCACATAAACCAATAATATGGTTGAATTCAACTTAACATAATGTTGTGGCCTATTAATTCATTCCATTGACATCATTAAGAGACTTTATTTCGTATTTTTCTACGTTTTAGAGCTGCTTTATGAAATTACTTTGATATGGAGGCATCATAAGTGCAAGGAAAATGGAATACAAAGAGTGGACCCTTCATTCCTTTGGCTCTAGTGTTTGTCAGGGAGTGTATTTTTTCCCTCTTCTAAGATTAGAGAGTCCATATAAAAGTAGTAGATGGTGAGAGTTTATATTGAGTAGAATTTGACTTTGGTTTATTCAACGCATCAACCTCTTGTATTTAATGGCCACAATTCAATTGCAGAAAATGTAGCCGTTTTACTCTAACAATATCAAGTGGGAAGTCTACATCTATGAATGGCGATAACATAACACTCATGATCTTATCCCTTATGTGAGTCCCTATTGCGAATATGTCGATTTTGACTTTGAAATTTGAATATGGTCCCTTCTAGGTCTCACCAAATTCGTCATGCTAGGAAGAGGAATCTTTCTAACCTTAAAAGTCTTATTAACACCTACCTTGCATATAATATATTTGTTAGTTGCTAATTTCCATGGTTTACTTGTTGATTCTTGATTTAAATGAAGTGTTACTCTATTTTCAAGTTATATTTAATTTTATTTTAGGATTGTTAGTAACATTCTTAGATTGATGTTTATAGGGATATCTAAAGGACTAGTGTCTTTTTTTAGTCTTTTAGTAACATCTTTTGGTCATAGTGCACTCACATTATATGACAATGTTTTTTCACTTTCAGTCATTATTTTGTCATGTAACATGTACTAATAAACTCCTACCTTAAATTTATTTTTTCTATAAATATACAAGCATTACAGTTCTTATATACATCTACAGAATCATAAAGCTTCTATTATTGCTCACATAAATCTATTTGAGCAGTAACAAACTTTCTAGATGAATTTAAAGAATCATGAGAGCATTTATCATTTGAGCACACAAGTTTGTGTTAACGTGACATTGAAGGACAAACACTACATGACATTAAGGTTTGCATACTATTCAAACTATTCCATGTATGAGGGTTTTCTATTTTCATTATTGTTATTATTTAGGAGCCTCACAAATATCAAGATATTTTTGTTATTTACTAGCTTACCGCAAGCTCGAAAAACATGATGTTTTCCGTAGGATTTCATCCATTGTTTCCCACCTAGGGAAATGATTAAAAATTGTTTTATTAGCGATCAAATCCATAACACCAAAAAAATTGTAAGTTTATTGTAGATTAAGACTATAAGAATGCAATCGTCCATTCATTTCTAAGCATTTTATCATTTGTCAGGAGCATAAATAAAGACTTGGATGATCTGTCAAAACATTTATATTACTTTGATTTCCTTCTCTGATTGATGTTAATTTTATGGCAAGGTTTATGTCAATTTTGGTGGCACATTTTCATCTCTAGATCTTGATGATAGTCACCCGATCTCGCGATAAAATTGACACACCTTTAAAACTTACATGAATGCCCTTATATGATTATGGAATTAATTAATTGAAATTATATTACTTTTTTGCACTTAGAAGTAATTGTGCATTTAAACCTTAATATAGTTTTAATCCACTTATCCATATCACATTTTTATAATGAGCACTTTAAGGTCAATTTCCCAATATTATGATATATGAATTTCTTTGGATTTATTATTTAAAACTTTCCTATAACGTTTTATTTAATTCTGATTTACCGCTGTGGTTATATCTCGTTTCATGTAGTGTCAAGTATGATTTTATGTAATTTTCAAATGGTTAATTCCATTGCATGCTCTTATATCATATAGCCCTAACTTATTTATGCTCGATCCTAAGTCTTACACTATTTTCTTTTCTTTTCACAACCCTAGGTTGTTTGTATGATGTGTATGATCCCGTTTTTCTCCAATTGATATCATCACAAGTGATCAGATCTAAGATTTATAAGCCCAATTGAAAATTTGTTGTCTATATTTTTGCGTTTAATGTAAGGGTGGTATATGCCAAATTTCCTAAGATTTTCAATTGTTTCATCTTTATCATGCTATTCTTGTTGATCCTCATACTCATAATTATATTCTTCACAATCATGTACATTATTTATTTGAGATCCATTCGCAACATTATCATTCAAGAAAGACACATATTCATAGAAATATAGTATTTGATGTTGTTTAAAATGTTGTATTTTTTGTTATAAAAGGCGTGTCTTCCTTTAATGATAGTGTAGTAAATAGATCTCAAATGGATAATGTGAATGAGTGTGAAGAAAATAATTATGATTATATGGCTCAATGAGAAGAAAAAGACAGGGTTGAAAATGTTGAAATCATTAAGAATATTCCATAAGCAACCCTAAAAACATATATGCATGTATGAATGTACTTAATGAAGTTGCATGTCAAAATTTACCCTATAATGTAGTTAATTCTCAAATTCAATATTATCCTACTAAATTTTTTTATCACCTCCAATATTTCTTTTATTTCTCCAAATGCTTTTCAAATTCTTTCTAGATTTCTAAACATGTTCATATTGCTTCTCGAATTGTTCTAACTTCCCAACATGTTGTCAATCCTTCTTTTCTGCAACTTCCAATATAACTTATATTAATTTTATTTTGAGTCAAAAATATATGAATGACTACTTTGATGCATACATCATCCCACTTTTAAAATAAAAGAAAAACACTTTCACAAGGTTCTCAAAAGATTAAAAGTAGGGTGACTTCCAATGATATTCTCATAAACCCTTTGTCTTATGAAAATTTTGCACATACCTTTTCAATAAACTTCGTAACTCAATTTTTTAAGACCAAATTCAATGGAAAGGTAGATCATTCACATGTTAGATTAGAGACTCATATGTGTGTATGCACATGGAGATGGGGGGCCAAAAGGGGATCTTAAGTGGAGGAGTTTTTAGATAAACAAGAAACCTTAACTTGTACAAGTTATTTGAGATGGCTACACTCAAAATTTGAAGATGCTATACGATCATGAATTGTAGAATTTTGGGTCTAGTTTCTAAATACAATTTTTTTAAATGGTTAACATAAGTGGGTCAAAGAGCTAAAATTCCAAAGAGGTGCTCCTATTTTTTCAAAAAATGTAATAGATATTCAATTGTCCCCCCCACCCCCATTTTTGAGAAATATTTAGTACAATTTAAAACCATTTGGTGGAAGTTAGATATGATCATCTAGTTTGGGATATATATATATATATATATATATATATATATATATATATATATATATATATATATATATATATATATATATTTCTTAAGATCCCTAGAGAGAAGGCCCTAGCCTGTAAAAAAAAATTCCAAACCAGTCCATGATATTTACTATCATCAATGGACTCTCAAAAAAAGTTTAAGGCACTTTATCATGCTTCTATATAATTTTTTTTAATATTATTTAGTGAGTATTTATTTTTTATGATTTTCCAAGTAAAAATACATTAAAATTTGAAAAGTAAAGGATAGCTGACCATGCTCGCTCCACATAACTACCTAAAAAAGCATCAAAATTTAGGTTTTGTTTTGAATATGTATATAATTAGTCCTAGTTTGGGCCTATGTAATTTTTGTTTGGGCTTGTATAAGTTTTACTCAATTTGGAAGAGAAAAACAAAAGATGTAGGATGAAAGAGAGACATGTATAATTAATGCAAATAGAGGTATAAAAACATAGTTCGGAATAAATAAAGATGGAAAGATTACAATAGTAAAAAATGGAAAGTTATATATTTATAAGGAGGAGAGTTTTCTGACTCCATAGGAATATGTTTAAGAAAAGGCTTGATCATTTTTGTAGGATTTATCATGCTGGAAGACGAAGTTAAGCATTTTTAGTCCAAAACACAAGTTGATATGTTTTAATAGTTCCAAGCCTTATGCTCGTGAAAGCAAACCATTTCTAGGACTAGAGGCACATTTTTGTGCATAAATTAAGGAACATTCATATGTAAACGCGCGTACATGTTATAACATGTAAGCACTTTAAATATAAGTTTCCATTTATTATTATTTATAGAATCTAAATGCACGTACATGTTATAACTTGTAGGTGCTTTAAATATGAGTTTCCATTTTTTATTATTTATATTTTATTATTTATTATAATTTGAATTTATTTTTAGTAAATATAAGAAATTAGGGTCACTCTACACCTTATAGAACTTGTCTCATAGCTCCATGAGTTTTAGTCTAGAAGATGGTTTTTTTAAATCCAATTTGGTTAGTACTTACTAGTTTTTTAGAATTTCAGCATTGAACCTAAAGCTTTAAAGGTATAAATTTTACAACAAATGTCTTTTTTTTGAAAGCATATAATTTTTTTATAGGTTTTGGGTCCTTCTAGATTGGTTGTTGACATTTGTAGAAGTGTTGGATTTGGAAACACTAAAATTTACAAACCTCATATCTCCCAAAGATAATGACAATTACTAAAATATATTGACTCATGAATTGCCTTAGAATAAATAACATATAAACACACACACATATATGTTTCTATCGATTTAAAAAAATTAAAAAACATCTCCAAATATTGTTCCCACTATAGGGAATCCTACAAAAAAACGTACTATAATCTAAAATCTATTACAATAGTGTTTCTTTAGGACCCTTCAGAGGCTTCACTTGTTTGGATCAACTTAGCTTGGCTCTCTACTCTTTACCAATCTTCACCCTCAAATATCGCGCTTAAATCACTTTATGTTTTCTCGTGTTCTATATCTTTCTTTGTTGAAAGTGATTTCATTAAATCCTCTAAAATATTGCATTGTCTTTCTACATGACCTCCTACATTTGTTAGATTTGATGATTGAGGATAATCAATCCTCAGGATCCTGTCACATATCTATAAGATAATTTGTTAGAAATGCTTGTATGTCCACCTTGCTTATTTTAGTGACATGTATTTGCATGTTTTTCTTCATGAATCTTTCTCATACTCCTCTTACATGTTTTTTCAACAAAGAATGTCATCTATGCACTATTATTGTGTATTAGTTAGATACTGACCCAAGGTTCCGTGATTGACCCAAATGATTATACCACGACATTGCATAAACATTACACAAAACACCACAACATAAAATACACTTGCTTTCCCTCATAACTTCTTGCACATATTGTATTATATGCCTTATGAAATCAACACACATTGTGCAATCAAACCATTACACAAGACATCCAAACAATCCCTATGCATTCGTTGTCATTACCCAACTTTTGTGTTGTGCTTTCTTTGCTCCATTTTTTCTTGCTTACTATCCTTTGTGTGCATCTATACTTAGCTATTTTTTTTAAACTTACAAAAGATATCCAATTCTCCTGTGATGTTAGTACATCACTAATTTCCTCTTCGGTTTCAATCCAATGGACTGACTGGATCATCTAGAGTTTTAATTTGGCTTATTAAGTAAAAAATCACATCAAAAAGTTTCGATTATTTTCACATGGCTCAAATCAACCCATATTTCCTCTCTTATTGAACCAATAAACTAACTATGCAATGCATGATATAATTAAGAGGCCCACATGAATAAAAAATTGTATCACATAGAAAACAAATATGATTAGGGCCTCAAATTGGCCTAAATTGGATCTCTATATGAGAAATTATACTCGTTAGTATGTGGAATAATGCAATGGGGCCAATTCAATCCCAACTCACATTATATCTAGTCAAATTAAGTTCATGAGTATTTAACGGCATAAATAACCCCTCCAATCAAACCATTTGACTAATTATTTTAGCTAGTGATGTAATTAAGGCCCATTAAACCCAAAATCACATCATATAGTCATGATTGGTTTAATATGTATGATGTCATTGATACCAAATGATGCCCAAATATGATACTCATATACCGTATAATCCTTTTTTGATATTTCCAAAGTGGACAATCATACTCACTTATCAAGGTTAATAAATAAATAACATAAATTTGTTTAACCAATGAATCAATAATCATAGTCACCTTTATAATCATAAAACAATGATCATCATTGTAGCATTACATGCAAATGCTAATGGTTATATAAAAATATAATTAATGTCAAACCTTCATAACCAAAACCCAATACTTCATCTTGATGTTAGGTCCATAACCAATGTCGTCTCAAACAATTGCCAATGCCAATCATAGTTTCTATTACCACAAGTCAACCAACACAATCATTAATGTCTCCTGATAAGTTTATCGTACAATATATATTATACACACACACGCGCGCGCGCGCGCGTGTGTACATACATAGATATATGTAATACAATAATTTACAATATTGAAATAAAAAATTAATGCTAGAAATGCCAACAAACTTAAATAACATATAATTTCATGATGCGTTCAACAATATTCCAAATGATTAAGGTTTGATGACCTTAAATAAACAATATACTTATTATTACTACTAGAATGTAATACCTATCATGTGAAGTAATAGTAGATGGTTCATTATCACACAATAACAATGCTAGGGTTATAAATACTATCAAGAAAATAATGATAATATCGTTTCACACCAAGACCACAGGTGTTCAATATCATATTGTAATTTTAAACCACATTATTACATAGTAGTTCAGTTCTAACGGTCCTATAAACCAAGTATTTTTCAAGTAGAATCGATCAATGAAATCAAAGACTACACATCATTATATATTTCATTACTTCCCTACTTAATGCCAAGGAAATATTACTATCAATATAATGTTGATGTTAGATATATAATAAATGCATGTGCGCACGCACACACACAAAACACATAATGACAAGATAAGAGTAATGTTTAGAACACAATCATATTATCTTTTGATGTAATGATTCCTTGTGGTTAATGACAACTTTATTAGCACACTCCCAATGTATAGTAATATAATTATTAACAAGTCTAAGTTCTATTTTATAATTGAGATTATCACACCCAATGCCTATAATGACCATCATGTTTCAATAACATACATAGATGAGACCTTCAAGGTTACTAACTATACACAAGTGTAACACTATATATCTTCATGTTTCTCTTAAGAGTAATGCCATCATATGTAAAGTTACAATAGTTATTAGATGATGTTGGATCGAGTTAGGAATCCCTAGGGGTAATCAAAGCTTGATAACACAAATCGTACACCAATATTTATTCAGTGTATTGATAGAAATCACTTTTATCAAATTAATTTAACCTATTGATGGTTGCGCAGACATCAAATTTTGGGTTTCCAAAGTCAAATTTGACATCAAGAGATCCATAATAGAATAGAAAAAATAAGCAAGTTCTTTCATAAGAAAAGTCTAGTAGCTTAGGAAAGTTATAATACATATCCATTTGTAAGAGCCAAAGTTGGTTTATATAAGTCTTGTGAGTCAGAAAGCACATAGGTTGGATTAGGTCCTATGATTTTAAGTTCTATTTGGTAATATTTAAAAATTCATTATTGTAAATTTGTAAATAAATTGCAATATCTTGTGCCTTAGTCTATAATATTTTCCTCCTAATATTTTATCATTTGTCACAAGGTGCATAGGGATTTTACTTGTGTGAGGTATTTATGTAAGAATATGTGTTTTGTGTGGTATAAGGTATCTATTCATTGATATGTTAACTATGATTGCATTAGGAATGGACTCAAGTACAATTAATGCGCAAACAACCTATAAAGAAATATTGTCAATAATTGTAAAATAAAGTGTATACAAGAGAAAGATGACGTTGAGACCAAATTTTCTTAACATAATTGTTTGTTCAAGCATATTTTCACTAGTTCAATGTTAAAATGAGTTAGTTTTTAGTGTGTGTGCAAAACAATAAGAGATGGTGGTGGGGATTCACCCATTCCACCACAAGTAAAATATTTTTCCTTCCTTTCTTTATACAAGGGACATGCAAGTACAACAACATTTTTGTGGCATGACTACTCTATAAATTATTGTATTGTGTTTTATGGTTCAAAATTTTATTGTGCCACAAGAGTGATTTCCTTTAGCAAGCCAAAGGAAAAAGACAACATGGATCTGGCAGGATCTATAGAGGCGTAACAAGAAAGGAAGGGAAGGTGGTAAAGGAGACCAACATTTGTGGCCACAATAAAAGGGTTGGAGGGATAGGACAAGACAAACAAATATGTGGGACCCCTTTTCAGTGGGTGGGTGGGATATAGTACACATGACAACAAGATCTAACAACCTAATCATGGGGCCATCAAGGTCTACTATTGCAGAGGCATATCTATCAACAAACAATAAAATTTTAGACATGATAGGAAAATCTCAAACCTATACAATGGATACAAATAGAAAGTTGGTATTTTTGAATGAAAAATAATATAAGGGGATCCTAAGCCATAGGTGGGCCAAAAAACTGAGGAAAACTCAAAAGAAAAAATTCGCTTTGAATTTACTAAAGACAAAAATCAGCAAAGGAAAATTTGTTTCCAAAGACCACCAAATAGAAGGACAAAAATCAACGTAGAAGATGGTAGAGAGGAATCAAAATTGAGCAAATAAAAAAGGACTTCCGTAACCAAGGATGAACGAGAGGTTGGAGTGCAAGATCCTAAATATCTCTACATCCCTACATCTACTCCATTACTGTGGTCTTCATAATTGTATGTAAATGAGCTCATTAACATGAAATAGAAACATGGAATTTTAGAAAATAAGAAGTTGCAAGAAGAAAACGAGAGAAGAATTTGAAGAATATAGATACACATTGGAAAGAGAAAATAATGTTCTCTAAGAGAAGGTATTAAATTTTTAAAAAGTCATGGAAAGAGGACAACAACAATTAGTCATTCTAAAACAAGAACTAGGGCATTTAAAAATAGCTGGAAAGAAAAACCCCAAAATGATAAAAGAGAATGAAACAATACAGATAAATGAAATTCAATCAGTAATTAAAAACATGGAAATGAAAGAAAACCAACTAAAGGATCAGATAGATGAATCCAAATCTTGGTCGCATTTAGTAAGTGGATCATATATTGAACAAAAGAAAATCATAGAGAAACACATCAAAATAGATATAAAAGAAGAAAGGGACAAGCAAGACATAGCAAAACAATTTACTATCAAAGGTTTGAAATACTTCGGTGAAAAGGAAATAAGTGACATCCTGGAAAGGGAATTTCTTAAAGAAAAGATGAAGTGGATAGGTTATATACATCAAGCCAACGGGGTGGGTAGGAGAATAGAAGGAGGAAAGGATCATCATTTGTGAGTTATCATGAGAAACGTAGAAGACAAATATGCTATCCTAAAAATTAGAGGACTTCTTAAAGGCACACATATATATCTAGACGAAGACTCGAAATTTACCTAACAAGAAGATTGAAAGAAGGAATGGGAGAAAGTGAAAGAGGTAAGAGAGGCAAGAAAATGGGCACGGTTGAGGAATGGGAAAAACCAAATCAACGATCGATTGTCAAGCAAGAAATAAGGATTCGGGGCAACACTAGAATCCATGCACATGGTAAGTTGGAATTGCAGGGGGTATCCATGGAGAATATGACCTGGATTAGGGCCCATAGAAGAGGGGAAAGATATTATTATTCTCATAGAAACATATGAACACGAGGGCTGCAAAGTCCCTGAATTTGAAGGATACAAGAAAATTTCAGTGTGGAACAAAGGGAATGAAACATGTAAAGGTCGTGGTGGGATCAAAGTACTAATACAGGAAATATGGCTCAAGATTTTCAAAGTTGAAAAGGAGGACCTAAATAAGAAATACATACGACTGAAAATATCAAATAATGAGGCAACAATCAAATTATTTGTTCGCTACTTTGTACCGAAAAGTTCAAGACTTATAAGAAAATTAATTTAGATACTGAAGACCCATATGCTTTGCTTAAAAAGACATTTATGTGTTCAATGCCTCAGGGGAAATAATTTTAATGGGTGACTTTAATGTGAGGACCACAAACAATCAATCTCTCCAGTTGAGCAACAAAGAATGTGGAGACGTCAATCCTTTATGGCTTAATCAAGAAGAGGACCTGATTTGGGAAAGAATATCTCAAGATGGTAAGGGATGGGTGACACATTTTGGGGTTGAGATTCTAGGCCTATATAACTTATACGACATGGTTATTTGTAATGGCATGAGAGATTGACCCAGATAAGGAAGTATCACGCGTAAAACATATATGCTCAAAGTATAGTGGACTATGTCATTTGCTCCCAAAGCTTTATTTCTCGGTTACTTGAGTTAAAAATAGGGTATTGTACTATCGAGCTAAAATTAGATCATAAACCCCTCTTTGTCAAACTTGGTACCATCTCAAATCAACACCAAAGAAAACAAGTTCACCACATGCAAAAGACAACTTAACAAGACAAAATTATTGTAAATAAAGCAAATCAAGAAATCTTCGTTACTCCCCTTAAGAAATAATTTTAGATGACAAGAAATGACATGGAAAAAAAGGCAACCAAGGGGTCAAGTGACTATGTACATAATAATTTGTTGATTCCTCTAATCCACAAAGCATTAAGTGCGTGCAAAATATCTAAGCCTAGAAAGGGAGTTGCAAATACTTTTCCAATAAACGTATGGTATGAAGATGAATGTAAGGCTGCTAAGAGAGTTTTGAAGGAAAGTGAGAGGAACAATGAAAATAAAAAGAAATATGAGAAATTGGTACAATACAAAAAATAAAGCTATATGAATATGAGGAGGAAATAATTATTTTCTCTTGGAAAACACAATCTCAAAGGCTTTTGGAGGGAGATGCAACAAAAGGAAAAATACATAGAAAATAATATCACAGATGCTCAGCAGTTAGAGTATGCGAGGATCCTTTATGAGTGGTATCAACAAAAGGATATTCCTCCCATAATTAATACCTTGATCAAGCTTTTCTCGATGGATGACATCAAACAAATCATACATAATCTAGCAAGTGATAAATCACAAGATATTGATGGGCTACAGGATGAATTTTTAAAGTGGAGTGTGGAGGTCCTCACTCCGCACATCAGAAAAATATTCAATGAGATCAACCAGAATGTCTTCCCATTGGAGTGGACTATGTCGTTTTCTCCCAAAGATCTATTTCTTGGTTACTTAAGTTAAAAATAGGGGATTGTCCTATCAAGCTAAAATTGGATCATAAATCACTCTTTGTCAAAATTGGTACCATCTCAAATCAACACCAAAGAAAACAAGTTCACCACATGCAAAAGATAACTCAACAAGGCAAAATTATTGTAAATAAAGAAAATCAAGAAATCTTCGTTTCTTCCCTTGAGAAACAATTTTAGATGACAAGAAATGACATGGAAAGTAAGTCAACCAAGGGTTCAAGTGACTATGTACGCAATAATTTGTTGATTCCTCTAATTCACAAAGTATTAATTGCGTGCAAAATATCTAAGCCTAGAAAGGGAGTTGCAAATACTTTTCCAATAAACGTGTGGTATGAAGACGAATGTAAGGCTGCCAAGAGAGCTTTGAAGGAAAGTGAGAGGAACAAAGAAAATAAAAATAAATATGAGAAATTGGTACAATACAAAAAAGAAAGCTATATGAATATGAGGAGGAAACAATTAATTTATGTTGGAAAACACAACCCCAAAGACTTTTGGAGGGAGATGCAACAAAAGAAAAAACACATAGAAAATAATATCATAGATGCTCAGTGGTTAGAGTATACAAGGATCCTCTAGAGTGGTCTCAACAAAAGGATATTCCTCCCATAATTAATACCTTGATCAAGCTTTTCTCGGTGGAAGACATCAAACAAGGCATACATAATCTAGCAAGTGGTAAATCATAAGATATTTATGGGTTGTAGGATGAATTTTTAAAGTGGGGTGTGGAGGTCCTCACTCCGTACATCAGAAAAATATTCAATGAGATCAACCAGAATGGCTTCCCATTGGAGTGGAAGACCTGTGTTGTTATTCCTCTATTTAAAAGTGGAGATATCAATAATCCATCTAATTACTGCACCATTATTTTTAATCCTCTCCTTGGTAAACTTTTTGGGGCATGATAGAACATCGAATCAACAATTGGGCCAAAAGAGAGGGTAAAAGAGAAAAAGGACAAGCAAGCTTCTGACTTAGACATTCAACCATCGACCATTGCATCACTCTTAGGAACTTGATTGAAAAGGTATGGGACACCCAAGGAGAGGAAGTTTTTTGTTGATTTTAAGAAAGCTTTTGACATGGTACCTAGAGACAAACTTTAGAACATGATGGAGGAACTTGGGATTCCATGCGAGTTTAGAGCAACAGTGCATAGGCTTTATGAGAAGGTCAAAGCTAAAATCAGAACCAGAGAAGGTATGCCAAAATATTTTGGTAGTGACATTGGTGTCAAGAAAGGTTGTCCTCTCTCTCCCACCTTGTTTGGATTATACATCAAAAAGCTGTAAGAATGGTTAAACAAAGCTGAGGGAGGGGGCATAAATTTGGCAAGTTATGTGGTGAGGTTACTCTTATATGTCGACAATCTTATTCCAATCTCTAAAATAGATCAAGGATTGAGGGGTCATTTAAAATCCTTGGAACTCTTTTTCCAAGAAGTCAAGATGCAAGTGAACATTAGCAAAACCAAAGTCATGAATTTTTCTTTAAAAAGGAAAGAGAAACAAATTCACTTTCTTTTTGAGGGGATCCCATTGGAAATTTTAAAAAAATACAAATATCTTGGAATTGATTTCCATAACAAGCTTAGTTGGAATACTTGTAGAGAAAAAATGATACAGAGGGGTTGTAAAGCATCTTACCTACTTCAAAATAGGTGTAGGATGGCTAAACTTTGGTGGAAAACCAAGAAAACCCATTTTGGATTTTTTGTCATCCCAATTACCCTTTATGGTTGCAAAGTATGGGGGAGTAGCATGTCAAATCATGGGTGGAGACAATTAGAAAGAATTTATAAACATCTATTCACAAGAACTCTTAAAGTTAAATAAACAGTCCCTTATGATATCCTATCATGCTGAAACAAGTACTTTCTCGATGGAAGTATCAATAATAACTCATTTGCTAAGTTATATGAAAAAGGTTGAAAGCATGGACAATCATCATTGGCCCAAAATGGTTGTGGCGGAAAAATTAGAGCGTAGAAAGAAAACTTGGATGAAGAAGAACAATAAATGGATGAACAAATGGGGCATCAACTTTCAGGATTGTCCTAACAACAACAGGGAAATAAAAACTATGTGTTAGAAAATTTTAGGACTGTCATGTGGATAGAGAAGATTAGTCGAAAGAAAGCATACCAAATCAAAGAATTTAACCCCACTTGGGAGATTGATGAAAAATCTTATCTAGGAGCAACTATCAAGGGTAAAACAAGGTTATTAGTGGCTCAACTGAGGACCGGATCACATCATCTTTGATGTGAAACCGGTAGATGGACTATACCCAAGGAGGAGTGAGAAAGGAGAACTTGTCTTTTCTACAGCAGAGGGGTGGTAGAGACGGAATGGCACTTCATCATGGAGTGTTCAACTTATGATGATATTCGTATCCAATACGAAAACAACTTGAAGGTGAATAGATTAAATGAATTATTCGAAGAAAAAAGACTTAAAAAGATCATGAGTTTTGTGCTCAAGATCCACAATAGAAGATCTGATATTGAAAAGAGTTTGAAATCATCTTAAAGTCTCTACTTTTGGTCCCATAGACTCTTTAGTCTCGTGGACGTCATTAAAATCTTTCATTTCATTTCCATTCACCTAGCTTTATACACCAAACAAATAGATTGAATAAGTCAAAACAAATGATAAACATATTCTAAAAAAGTATTTAGATGACAAAATAATCTTTATATTATGAATTCATTTGATCTCCTCTAGGTTCTTTATACAATTTTATGTATGATAGTGTAAATGTTAAACCATAATAAAGTAATCAATCCAACGTTAGGGAGGTTATGACTCATATATTTTATGTGAAGTCTAATTCAACATTTTTCAATTTAACAATTTTGTATCTTGAACATCATAGGTATTAGAAATAAAGATATGGCAGAGACAAAGAAAACGAAGGACATAACTAATATAATGTGATTAAGATCGAGATAGTTTTTGATTAAAAAATCAATAGAAATGGTGGAGTGACTAGGAGTATAGATTTTGTTTAAAAAAATTGTTTTATATGAAGTTATAAGGTTCTTATATTTTATATCACCTAAATAAGAAGGTTGTTGATTGCCAATTGGATAATTTATGAAGTTGTTAGACTCACAAACAATCATAGAGACCAATTTTTGCTAAGTGCAAATGATCGAATATCATAATAAGGAATGAGGTTGGGATTGTGCCTCGAATGACTTCGGCAGAAAGGATACCTTAGATTTAATCTATATAAAATATTAATCTATATAAAATAGATTATTCATGTAAATACATATATGTATATATATGTATGAGTGTATATACACTCATTTTATATAAATATAAAACTCCCCATGGAAATTAAATATAATAGGAACACCAATAGTTAAATATAATGGGAACAACAATGAATTTATTAGTTCACTTTTCACAAAATTGAATTAACACATTTCACCATATTTAATTAATAATATTTTTCCATCCAATTAAAGTTATAAATTTATTATCAATGTTGGCATTGTAATGGCAAGACTTAAATTTAACAATTTGCTAATAAAACAAATACAATAAATTTGATTTATTTGATTGTATATCAATTACTTTATAAGGATTATTGAGTAGAGTCTTTTTTGTAAATTATTAAATTGACACATGTGATATCATTTTAATTAGATATGAATTTTCTTTTTTAATAAAACAATATATTGAACTCCAACTTTTTAATACAGTTTATAAGAGAAACTTGTGTTAAAAGAAATTGATTAAATACAACCATTTATGTTAGATGTGATAAGGCTCTAATTTTTTAATAATTGAATATTTTCATCTAATCAAAAGTATTAATTTATTATCAATATTGATATTTTAATGTTGAGATCTGAATTTGATAATTTTCTAGTAAAACAAACTCAAATTTTAAATTTATTTATTTAGTTTTTTGCGAGTCATTTCTAGACAATTTTTGAACGTTATATTAGTACAACTTTTTTGTAAAAATTTAAACTATAAATTATAAAGTTGACTGTTGAAAATTTTGCGTTAAAAGTACTTAATAATACTTGGGTTTATGTTAGACATGACAAGTTTAATGAGGCAATTGAGGATATCTTATTGGACTCTAATTTTTGATACAAAATTTATAGACAGAAACTTACGCTAAACTCAATTTATTAGAACACCTATTTATTCAATAGTACATTTTAATGTGATCCACTTCTTTAAGTTGAAGTATCTAGAATTATCCTTTTTACAATCTTCAAACCAATTTGCAATTCTCATAGGGTTTTGTTTCATCGATTTAAATTGATAATTTTATTTAAAAAAATTAAACATCATAAAATATTTGATCTTGATTGTTAGAGGGAAAAAAAAAAATTTCAAAAAATGTTTGCTATTTAATAATAATAATAAATACAAATTTTAATAATGGATAACAGTTTTGGATATGATTGACATTTTTTTTTCTTAATTTGTAAGAATGATGTAATAAAGATAAAAAGTTTATTCAATCATATTTATGGTAAATCAGTTTTTTATGAAAATATTAGAGACATATTTTTTTTAGAAATTATAATATGAACAATGCAAAATTAGAAAATTTGAATGTCATTCATTTTATTAAATATTTGACGAATATACAATGTATAAAAATGCAATTAAGATCTATATAGTTTTTAATTTTTTTTTTTTTTAAAAAAGATGGAGTAATTAGGAGTATAAATTTTGTAAAAAAAAAAAAATGAAGTTATAAGATTCCAACATTTTATCACTTAAAATAAGAAGGTCATTGATTGACCATTGGGTAATTGGTGAAGTTGTTACACTCACAAACAATCCATCGAACCAATTTTTGCCAAGTGCAAAGGCTTAAATACCATAAAAAGTAATGAGGTTGGAATCATGCCTAACAACTTTGGCGAAATGAATAACCCTCAAACCTTGAGACTAGGCTAAAGGAGGCTAAAATTTTCCAGACCTTTAAAAAAATTAAGAAGGTCATGATGACATTATTTCACAATGACACACACACTTTATGTAAATATAAGGATACTAATGAAAATTAAATATAATGGGAACACCAATGAATTTATTAGTTCACTTTTCACCTTATTGAATTAATCATAGTTCACCACATTCAATTAATAATATTTTTTCATCCAATCAAAGTTATTAATTTATCATCAATGTTGACATTTATAATGTTGAAACATAAATTTAACAATTTTCTTATAAAACAAATATAATATTTTTTAGTTATTTAGTTTTTTATTAAATACTCTATTAAGAATTATAGAATTGTTTTTTTTGACATCATTGAGTATATATATATATTTGTAAATTATAAAGTTAACACATGTGATAGCATTTTAATTAGATTTGAAAAGTTTACTTTAATGAAAGAATATGTTGAACTCCAACTTTTAAAAACAATTTAAAGAAAAAAATTGCATTAAAAGTAAATGAGTATACAACCATTTATGTTAGATGTGATATGTATTGTTGTAATTTTTAAATAATCAAATACTTTGAGCCAATCAAAGGTGTTAATTTATTATCAATATTGATATTTCTAATGTTGAGATTTGAATTTGATAATTTTTTGATAAAGCAAATTCAAATTTTAAATCAATTAATTTGATTTTCTAGAATAGACAATTTTTGGACATTATATTAGTAGATTTTTTTGGTAAAAAATCAAACTATAGATTATAACATCGACTATTAAAAATTAATTAGAGCACCTATTTCTTCAATACTACATTTCAATGTGATCCACTTCTTTAAGTTCCAAGCATCTAGAATTCTCCTTTTTAGAGTCCTCAAACTAATTTGCAATTCTATGTGGGATTTGTTGCATTGCACTTGTTATATCACATTCAACATAGCGTATAATAAATTTGAATTGGCAATCTTGTTTAAAAAATTTAAACATCATAGAATATTTGATTTTGATTGATTGAGAAAAAAAGTGACCTTTTGAAAAAATGATTGCTACTTAATAAGAATAAGAAATGGGCATTCAAAGATACAAATAGATCAAATACATTTTGATGATGGATAACAATTATGAATATGATGACATAATTTTTTCTTAATTTATATGAATGATGTAATAAAGAGAAAACGTTTATTTCAATCATATTTATAATAAATTATTTTTTATGAAAATATTAGGTACTTAACTTTGTTTAGAAATCATAATATGAATAATATAAAATTAGAATATTTGAATGCCATCATTTTATTAAAAAATTGACCAATGAAAAATGTATAAAAATTTATTAATTGTATTTCACATTTTTTTCTAGATTGAATTCAAAATTTGTACAGATTAGGTGTACAAAATTCTTAGGCTTACCTATCAAGGATTGAGAGGTTTTCATTGGGCCACATAGGATCACAACTTAATCCCTTATTACTTGATATCTTTTAAAATTAGACCTTAATAAATCACTAGACAACACCTTTTACACTCAAAGATTTTAAGTTCATATCACAAGTCACATGAATATTAAAACTTCTGAATACACTCTGTAGCGAGGATTAACACCGTTTCGATTCCCATACCGAACCCAATGAACATTTGCACTATCATAACACACTTAGACTAAACCCATTTTCCATTTCTCTATAATTAAAACCCACCAACTTGTATGCAAAATCTACTAGTGTTACATAATTGTTACATGGTGATTACTCTTTACCAAAGAAGTAGTTGGGGGGACGTGGAGCATCCCAATGGGCCTGTGCTTTGACCATTGATTTCCAACAAGGTGACTGACTATACCTCCAATCGAAGGAAACGTTGCCCTTAAGGTTAGCAAGCGCTAATGATTGGCATTCCAACCGTCTCTTGAAATTAGGTGATAATGCCGTTATCATTAACAACTTTTCCTATCATAAATTAGTATACCCCTGCTAAACACCTTCCCACCAACATATTTACGTTGCTAACCAATCACGGAGAATGTTTAGCAGAGTACCAAAGTCCATATAATGCTCTGCATTTCCTTGTCATGGAATATATCTGTATGAAGCTCTGGAATACTCTAGTGAGGTGATGGGGATGAGGGAATGGCTGCAACTTACAGGGCAGCAGGAAAAGGTAGATACCCCACAATGGGTCCCTAATGCCACTATGGATGGCCAAGGAGCATACTCTCCTCCTTATAAAACCACCCAAATTCTTCACAATCTTAAGGAGAGGAATTGTTTTGTTTTCTAATCTTTTCTTCGGGGTGGTAGTTAACTAATCACACCAATTGTAATTGCAATGGAAGGAGTTGAGAATGGAAAAAATGATGATCTGGAGATGGTGGTGGTTCACAAGACTAATGTTCCTCCTGCTCAAGGCACAAGCATCATGAATGAGGTGGGCAGAGCAGTGAAGGAAACCCTGTTTCCTGATGATCCATTTAGGCAGTTTAAGAATCAGTCTAGGGGGCGTAGATGTATTCTTGGCCTTCAATATGTTTTTCCCATTCTAGAGTGGGCACCCAGATATTCATTTGGTTTGTTCAAGTCTGATTTTATATCTGGAATCACCATTGCCAGCCTTGCCATTCCACAGGTAATATTGAAGAACTATTTCATATTTTCAGATCATTGGGTACTGAAAGTTTTGCTTTGGGCATAAGAAATGTAAATGTTTGTGATGATTGATGCAGGGCATAAGCTATGCAAAGCTTGCTAATTTGCCTCCCCTGATGGGACTGTGTAAGTGCTGTTCCATTATTGATCTGTAAATATGCAATCAAAAGGAAATAAGTGTTTCCAATATGAGAAGTTAGTTATTTTTTCTATTATTAGGTTTAACTTTACCCTATGGCATACTTTGAAAGATTGATTATTTCATTATGATTTTCAATTGAATCTTTTTAGTATTTGTCTGGTATCAGGAGCAGAACACAGCCTTGTCTTTTCTTTTTATCTTGGGATCTTTTTTATATCCTTCATTGTTATACTTACTTAATGGTAAACTTTACCATCCTCCATACTACCTAAACTAATACATAATAACAAAATTAGGCGAATAATTTACTGTTTTCTTTTCCTTCATAGGCTTTTTTGGAGACTTCTCTTTTATTTCTAAGTGTACTATCACAGTCTTGCTCACAATGGTCAATTAACCCATGTAATGGTTTATGGGTATTAATATTCTATCTCTTTGAAAAAAGAACCACCCTTAAATACAAAAATATAAAATGGTCCTACCCATTGTATTGAAATATTGACTGGAGAACTTTTTCATCAACCTGAAAACCTGTCTCCCAAATATGAAGTGATCTTTTTTTTTTTGCCTGAACAGATTCCAGCTTTGTTCCTCCTCTAGTATATGCAATGCTAGGGACCTCCAAGGATATAGCAGTGGGTACAGTGGCGGTTGTATCGCTTCTCCTTGCCTCAGTGCTTACTGATGAGGTCTCTCCCATACATAATCCTGAGCTGTATATACAACTGGCTCTGACTGCTACTTTTTTTGCTGGAGTTTTCCAGGCAGGCTTGGGTATTTTCAGGTTCAAACTAATAATCTCTTTATAAAATTTCCTGTTATTTGAAGGTATACATTTGTTAAGACCTTGTAATCTTCAGTAGAGTGCTCTCCTCTACCTAAGCTCCTAACTCAATGGAGTGGTACAGGCTGGGATTCGTCATAGACATGCTTTCACATGCAACAATAGTGGGATTCATGGGTGGAGCAGCCACTGTTGTGTCTCTCCAGCAGCTCAAAGGCTTCCTCGGTCTCCAACATTTCACAACTAAAACAGATGTAGTTTCAGTAGGGCAATCAGTTTCAGAACAAGTTCACAAGGTTTCTCTTTATTTTTTTCAATTTACTTTGATGCTTCCATTCCTATTCTAGTTATTACATGGATTCAGGGCTGGCTTAATGAAGAAATTATGTGTGTGTTGTGCAGTGGAGATGGGAAAGCATAGTGTTCGGAGTAATTTTTCTAGTATTCTTGCTGGTTTGCCGTTACATTGTGAGTATTGTGAGCTATTAATATATGCCTACTCTGTGGGATTAGTTTAGCCTCACTGTTATTCATATAAAATGTGTGTGTTGTAACAGAGCAAGAAAAATCCAAGGCTTTTCTGGATATCTGCAGCTGCTCCTCTGACATCTGTCATCGTAGGCAGCCTGCTGGTGTTCTGTACACATGCAGATAAGCATGGAGTGCAAATTGTATGATGAAAAAGCCCCCAATACTTTCCTGAAGTAAATTTTACCACTAAATTATGTTCAGCACTTTTTGGAGAAATGGATACAAGAAATGAGATTTGAGGCATCATAATCTCATTTCCTTCACATCTTCTTTCAAAACCTGGTTTTGTTCAACAATATGGACTGTAAACAAACTTAGTAATTTTACCTAGAAATTGGATTGACAGGTGGGGCAGTTGAAGAAAGGTCTTAATCCCTTGTCCATTGACCTCTTAGTCTTTCATGGACAATATTTGAAGGTTGCTTTGAAAGCAGGGCTGATATGTGGTCTCATCTCCCTAACTGTAAGAGAATAATCTTGTCCTTGTCCAGCACATAGTTAGTTTTGGCCATGTTTGAAGTTGCTAAGTTTACATGATTAATTCAGGGCAACTGGTGTTAACATTGAATTGGATTGATGCAGGAAGGAATAGCTTCCGGAAGAACATTTGCCCTGTTCAAGAACTACCATACTGATGGGAATAAGGAGATGATAGCCATTGGAATGATGAACATACTTGGTTCTTGGACCAGCTGTTATGTTACAACAGGTTATCTTCTTTACCATACTCAGTACGCGCTCTGCACCAATCAGCAAATTAATAAATAACAATATTTTTCTATTTTGATTTTTTGATTGGTGGAGGGTGTGGATCCCACTGGGTTTGTGCGTGCTAATTACTATCAGCTTACTTTAAAAAACTATCACTAGCAAAGTGAATCCAATCTAATTGAATTTCTTTGCAGTAAGACATCTTAATTCACTTCGATTGCTCGAGGAAGTGTCTTGGGGTTTTGGGCAGCTTTTTGATCCACAGTCAAAACGATTTACTATACAAGTAAATTGATTGAATGCGAGTAACGTCTGTTTTGCAGGTCCGTTCTCGAGATCAGCAGTGAACTTCAGTGCAGGATGCAAAACAGTTGTGTCAAATATCGTAATGGCCATTGCTGTGATGATAACTCTACTGTTTTTGAC
Organism: Taxus chinensis; assembly: GCA_019776745.2. Classification (NCBI taxonomy): domain Eukaryota; kingdom Viridiplantae; phylum Streptophyta; class Pinopsida; order Cupressales; family Taxaceae; genus Taxus; species Taxus chinensis. Next base: position 598,150,564 of record CM034155.1, on the reverse strand, counting down.
ACCTCTGTTCCATTACACTCCTATGGTGGTACTGTCTGCCATAATAACAGCTGCCATGCTAGGCTTGATCGACATCCAAGCTGCTTACAATCTCTGGAAGGTGGACAAAATCGATTTCCTTGTCTGCATGGCAGCCTATTTTGGGGTCGTTTTCATCAACGTTCAAATGGGTTTGGTCATTGCGGTACGTACAAAATATTAAATGTCATATTACATACAGGAGAACTTTGGAAAATGTTTTCAATCTTGGAATTATCCATGATTTTTAGACTGATTTGAATGGTTATTCAGGTGTCGATTTCCCTGGTAAGGGTGCTGATGCATGTAATGAGGCCTCACACAGCAGTTCTGGGGAACATTCCTGGAACGGCCATGTACAGAAGCACAGAACAGTACCAAGATGCTATTAAAGTTCCAGGCATTCTCATCCTCCGCATCGATTCTCCAATATATTTCGCCAATGCCAACTATTTAAAAGACAGGTTTGTTTTGTGACATATATTTTTTATTTTTTATTGATAATCCAGAGGGAATAGGGAATATTTTCTAATTTGGAAGAATAAGGCTTTAATATAAAGCTAGCGTTATTGATCAATCTCATTTGAAACAGCATAACATACACGGAACCTTCAACACATACTACCATTTAAACCAGTGACTAAAATGGAATGAACCAACCACGGAACTGTTTTACAATATATAATTATCAATACTCTTATTGCTAACTTTCAAACATACATAATAATTAGATCTATCAAAATTTTATAGCCATCCAAAATGACCTACATATAAAAAGCTAGTATAACTAGCTAAATATAAATATGGAAAAAAATACGATTAATTACATATATAAAAAAATATAATAATTTTTATACCTAGCTATTCACCATATAATAGTTCTTCTTCATCACTATTTACATTTTCATAGTATTTTACCGTATTTTGACAAACAGTTTGCAGAATCATAATTGTATTTGAGAGTTTTTTCACAGAGTATTTTGTCAAACAGTTGGTAGACAATCTATATGGCAGTTGTATTTTAATTTTTTTTTATCTTTGTAGATTTTACCATCAACACACCTCCTTATCTTTAGTTCTCACTTCTTTACAAATATTGTTAGCCGTTTAGCTTATCTTCTAGGCATTCTTGAGTTGCTGAAAATAAGTAGAACACCTTCCAAATACTACCCCTTAAGCCTGTTATAGTGTGGATTAGTAATAAATTATATACATATTTTGAACTTTTTTATTTTTGAAATTAAAACAAAGCTATTAAATATTTTATTTACTAGCAATTTTTTGTATTTTTGTACTGTCCATATGAAAAGACGGAAAAACAATGAGGAAGTGACCATATTTGGTAACTATGATAATATGATAAGAGGAAGTGACCGTATTTGGTAACTATAATAATATGATAAGATTCATGTCAACACACAAATGTAGAGAATTACGGCCTGTTCAGTCAATCGACAAGAAAGCCGTCAACTTTATCAACTCTTTCCCAAAATGTCATTTCTTATATTATTTAGATAGAGCCCTATATCCCGTCTATATATGAAGGGGTTCCATATAGATGAATTATATGCTGTCAACTTTATCAACTCTTCCCCAAAATGTCCTTTCTTATATTAAATTTAATCCAATAATAGCTTGCCTTTGAAATGGGCAGAACTCTGAGATGGATAGAGGAAGAGGAAGAAAGCTTGGCCAAACTCAACGAAGATGTACTCCACTACGTAGTTCTTGACATGGGTTGTGAGTATTTATTTATTGATTTATTTTGATGAGCAAGATCTTATATTATATTACTGATTATGCATTTTAAAAAAAGCAAAAAAAACGAAGTTACTAAAATCAAAATATAACATTTATATTACAATTTTGTATTATATACATGGATAAAAAGTACAATCAATTTATATGAAACCACTGTATTTAGTAACTGTGTAGCAATGTGGGCATCAATTGAATTGGCAGCCGTTTCAACAATTGACACAAGTGGAATCCATGCCCTTGAGGAACTCAAAAAGACACTAGAGCGTCGACAACTTCAGGTGGTCATTTTATCCTAGAACAACTGATTCATACAGTTAGTCAAGATTTCCATCCATGTTTTTGATAATGAACCATATACTGTATATTTGTGCAGCTTGTTTTGGCAAATCCAGCAACCCCAGTGATGGAAAAACTTCATAAATGCAAATTTATGGAGGTGTTAGGGAACAAATGGCTGTTTGTTACAGTGGCTGAGGCTGTAGTTGCTTGCGACTCTTGGCTTCATGCTGAAAAACTCCACAATGCCAACTACAGTGATACAAATAACCAAGACTCCACAACCCCAACTCATGAAGTTCCACTGTTCTAATTATAATATCGTTGACTGTCCGGCAGTTAATGCTCAAGCACATACAAAAAATGCATAGCAGTCGTTTAGTTATGCACTTTTTGTGAAATATTATGCCGACACACCGGCAAGTTACAGTTTTCTGTACATGAGCGCTTGTCTTGTTGTATAGGGAGTGATAGATTTGAAGAGATAATGTATTGGAAAAAGTTATTCACATCTTTTCTCCTCTTCCATTTTCTCCATGTTGGAAAAGGACTAATAAATAAATGTTAAATTAGAGATGTTTTTTTGGAAAATTTATGTAGAAAGGTCTGATGTTGAATTGTTGATTGGTTACACATACAATCATTTTTTGTGCCACAATTTGGTTATTATTAAAAAAGAGATTTGGTGGGTCTCCAACAAAGGAAAAATGTTTGTGATCAGGTAAAAAGTAATCTCATTTGGAATAGAATAAACTGAACGCTCAACAAGGTAAAAAACTAATATGTTAAATGAAGAACAATGTGTCAATACAAGTTATTCTCTCTTAACTACAAACAATTCCACATTTTCTTTAGCCATCCCTCTTGAGGAAGTTTAGGTGCCCACATTCTATGAGATGATTGTGTAAGGGAAAAAACTATACATTATCACAGCAATAGTTCAAGCCCACTATGTGATCGTGAAGCTCGTATTATAATAACTAAATACATTTTTGAAGTCATAAAATATGTAATATTGTAAAGAAAATATAATGTGGGTCAAAGCTTGTTACATGATATGTCATTTCAATGAAATATCATTTAAATCCACTATTATGTGAAGGAAAGAATGGGTATATTCTATTTTGAGTGACACCCTCTCCTCCATTATAGGTAAGCTTGTTACACCTAATATATTTTTTGTTTGAAATAAAATTTTATTTAAATTTTTTTGATTGAAAAGTGCACTTTTATTAATATAAAATGGAGATATCATAATGCTGATTGTATAAAAGATGAGTGGAAAAATCACACCCCAGAATGCCAATCACATCAAGCCAGCTAGACCTCGAGAAAAAGGCTAGTTACATCAAAAATACAATAAAACTATAATCATCAATAAAAAAAGACAACAAAACAAAGACTCAAAAAACAGTATAAAACTTTCATTTTGCAGTTTATATGTAAATAATCATTATAGAATAGTCTTTAAAAAAAATTGGCAATGTTTCCTTGTAAAATTTTCCCTTATTTATTTCACTTTTAATCAAATTTATATTACCCAAAAATACATCTTTACCTTTGCTTTCGCTATATATTGGTTTAGTTTCTTACATCCATTTTCTTTAACATTCTTATACATCATCTCCTCGCTAACTTGAAAAAAGCTCCTCCAAAGATTATGTTTTCTAAGTTTACACTATTGATATGTCAGATTAATTTCTTGTAAAGTCTCTCTCTCTCTCTCTCTCTCTCTCTCTCTCTCTCTCTCTCTCTATATATATATATATATCTAGGTAGTTGTATTTTCATAAAAACTTGAATCATATTTGAGTTGGGCATATATGGATTTTGTAGTTGTAAACACTCAAATTTGACAATCTATATTTTGATATTGCTGATTTTGACATTGCATATTTGCATGGACAAATGCACTCTCCTCACTCTTGCTTGACACACCCTAATAGCACTCCATGTATTTGTCTATCTTTGCATACGTCTTTGTCGTTAGTTTCTGGAATTTAATTGCACAAAATACACCTAGAAACAATCTTGTTTAGGGCCCATAAAGTCAAAATATGCTTTTCTCTCCCTCCTATCCAAAAATGTCAGTTTCAGTCAGTTTGTAAAATTACATACTGAACCTACTATACGGTTTGGACTAACATGTTGTGAATTAATTATTTCAATTCCATCACCTTCATACAAACATATACACCTCTTTCATGTCATAAAACCTTCGGAAACGTATATAAGCAAGTAAATCACACTTCATTTAAGGGACCTGACACTTTAGGAAATCCTCATGCAAATCTATTTTTATTTTAAGCATCTAATTTTCAATTTTATACTTAAAGGGGGGAATGTAGACTTTCAAATTTAAAAATATGTCTTTTAACACTATTGGTCTTGACATTACAGAATTGCATGGACCAAATGCACCTTCCTCACTCTTTCTTAGCACACCCTAATAATACTTCATGTGCTTGTGTATCTTTGTACAACTCTCTATCATCCGTTTTTAGAATTTAATTACACAAAGTACACATATAAACAATCATGTTTTGGCTGGTTTGTAAAATTACATATCGACCCTACCGTATGATTTTGGAGGCGACATATTGTGCATTAATTATTTCAATTTCATCACCTTCATATGAACACATACACCCCTTTGGCCAGACTTTCACGTCATAACAACCTTAAAAAGAATATATAATCAAGTAAATCATACGTCATTCAAGGGACATGACACTTTATGAACTCCTCATCGCAAAAACAAGCACTAAAGGAACCCACAACTTCCTAAACAGTGAAATTACTCATGCACATCCATAAGGGAATCACCCTCTATTGATTTGAAGTCTCCTTATAGGTTTAGGAGTCTCCATTATCATCCTACAAGAAAGCAAATTGACCCTTCTCAAGCATTTAGGAAAGTGTGAAATTCAAGCAAGGCATTGTTAAAGCGCGATTGTCAAATTTTGATTCCACTATAGTAGATAGCACATGTTAGGAGAATGACGTGTGGTTTGAGGCCACATCGGAATAATGTGTGTGTCGATGGTGCACAGGGGTACTTGCAACCCAACTAAATTTGTTATGTAGGAACTATTTCTTGCACTACAAGGTTTTGAGGGTTTGAGTAACATTTACATAGCCATTCTGAAGGCGAGAAAAGAATAAACCCATATACTAAGTAGGCTCCAAGACCGTACATAAGGGTTAGAACAACACATATGTTATAGACTGAGTTGTATGGTTTTGACAGGCCTAGTTTTAGGTCACAATTTTAGAGGTGAAGCATTTGTAGTTCCAAATTTTCATGTTCTTACACTCAGACCACCCAGACTCCTCCAGATCCACACATAATCAGCAAGTGCACTCACTCGCTTATGTTTTGGCATTTTTTAAGTATCTAGTCACTTTGAAAAACATTATTTCGATTTGTGCAATTAATGTCAGAAGTTAATTAAATCGGAATAATCACTTGTAACAATATTCATCCTTTTTATGTATGTTTATTAATAACACATTAAAAAATTAATAAGGAATGAAATAGATTCATAAGAAAGTGAAATCATTTGTATCAACTCATTCAATATTCTAATCGAACATCATATCCCTAACCCTATGGCTTTAGGGTCATTATTTTCCCATACGTTCAAAATATGATATCGTTGACGTCAATGGATTCTCATGTTGATGCTTTTACATATGGTGATCCACGTAAACACTCTAACCCTAGCTCTATACCAATTCTTATGATGATGATTTTTTGACGGTGATAACTTAATTTGGATATGAGCACACGTATGAGGATTATCATTTATGAGCCACAATGTTCTACGTGATGATATATTTTCGCATAATAGTTATTCTCACTCCTTCACACTGGAAATATGACTATCCAAGATGTCACCATATTAGCTAAGGACTGATTCAGTTGAAATAATTCATACCCAAGACCATCCCTAGGGAATTTGAGGAATAAAGATGTACTGGCATTTATTTCATGAAAATCCTTACTACATTGATCTTCTTACTCTATGCTTGAGAAGAATGATCGTATGCAAGCATGCCTATTGTAGAAACATCTATTTATCACACTATCACCATCTATCATTGTGAAACCTAGCTCTCCTTATGGGAAGACATGTATAACATCTTAGTCTAAATGGGTAGCCACTATTTCTACCACATATCCTCTCTATCATCATACTTTTTCACATGCATCTTCATCTAGCATACAATATCTTGAGTCCCTTGTTCATTGTTTTACAAGCACAAATCTTACAGTTGCAGAAAGGTCTCTCATAATTCTAATTCCATGGAATCTTCTAAGTTATTACATAATCCACTTGTACATGAAGTTATTTCATATTATTTTTCCTATTGGTTTTGTTGCACCTAAGATTCCTATCTATGATGGCAAAGGTGATCCCCAAGAGCATCTTAGATCATTCCATATTGCTTTCTTTAACTATGCATCTAAATATATATTGCTTACTAATTCATTCCCTAAGAGTCTTAAGGAATTTGGTTTGAAATGGTTTTATGATCTTCCCACACATTCGTTGTGCTCTTTTACTACATTGGAAAATCAATTTTTGGCACAATTTCCAATCACCATTGAGGATACGATATCTCACAATAAAATGTCCAAACTCAAACAAAAATCTATTGTGCATATCAATGATTATGCCTTGTGTTATCGCATAATGCTTACCAAGATAAACAACATTAGCTAATCGTGAATTCTAATTTTTCTCACAAGAATCAATTGTTTGATAAGTTTTTAATATTGTAACCATCTATGTCATAAATTAAAACAACATGAAGCTAAGCTAATACACAAGAAAAAACTTAAGTATGTGATTCTAAGACCAATTTAGTCATCAGGTTTTTCCTAAATCTCCCATATCATTACAGTACTGTAGAAGAATCCAAAGCTTTCTGTCACCTATTTGAACGTGAAAAATAGACTTTATTGGAGAAAATTTATCATCTAGAGAAGTTTCCAGTTAGAGAAGAAAATGTAGGGGCAATTGGCCAATCAAGATGTGACATGTGGCACGGTGATATGGAGCAAAAAGGAAAAAAAATTGTGACTCTGGTCTTTGACACTCATTTTTAGATGGGTGGGCCTTGCTATTTGCTGGTTGGGGTCCCTCAGCTAGGGCCAACACAATATTTTATTATAAGGGTTCCTTTACCATTATTATTTCAATTCCTTATTGCCACAATATTGTATATATTTTCCTCTCAATGTATTTACACCATGGATGTGAGATATCAAGCAATGTAATGTATTATATTGCATTATGTTTGAGTTGTAGGTTTAGCTCGTCGAGATAATATTTCAAGCATGGCCTACCGACCTACCACCTCACCTAATTTCCCCCACACCACTTGACCTTAACTTCTTGCTGACCCACGCCATATTTAACTCAGTGAGCCCATATAATACCTATTGTCATATTTATCCACCCAACCAACCTTATCACTTGGCGAGCCAAAAATAGATTTCCAACCACCTACATGGCATACCCAACATAACCACTACCACACTTTGCTTTAAACAAAATCTGGCCTTAGGCCACATCACCCCACTGGCCACACCAAATATACACCACAATATCACCCGTACCCCGAAGAATGTAGTGATCTTTCCCCACTTGGGAAAATAAGTGGTGGAGTTGGTTAGAGGGGCTCGACCCCCTAACCTCATGGTTAGAAAAATATATCCCCACCACTACACCACATGTGGAAAACATGTTATAAATAGGGGAATTTTGTGATTAAATGAGGAAAAGTGTTATGACTATGTAATTCTAATAAGCAGTTAGTTTTGGAAATCAACCATTTTGAAGCACTTAAGAGAAGAACCAGGGCTCTGAGTGAACTAGGAAAATGTTCAGAATTTAGAGACAAATATGGTGATATACTCATTTTCCCCGATTTGGATTTTGTATGCCATATTTTTAAATCCTTTTTTGTCACTTTGATGGAGAACTTAAGAAATATCAACTTGCAAAGCTGGGAAAAACACAAAGAGAAAACAATGATTATTTTTAGGGATCACGGGTTCTTAGAGACTTCCGATGCAGGTTTTATGGTTCATTATTTATTTTGTAATATTTAAATATTATTTTTAAAATTAACGTTAATGGATTGGTTCGTAAGAACCCAGGGATGTAGGAATTTTTGAACCCTATAAAAAATTCCGGTGTTGTGTGTTTACAAGAAAGCAAGCTCTTAATTGTGCATTCAAATTTCAATCAAATTTTTGTAGATTTTTTGAATCAAATTTCAGTTTTGGATGTGATTTTTAATCATTTGTACAACAATTTTATGGAAAATGATAAAATTCTAGTAATTATAAAGAAATCTGATTGTGAATGTACAACTGATCCTAGCAATTTAATTTAGTTTAAAATCATTTGTATACACATTTGGATCAATCCTTAAGTCATATTTTGAATTAGATTCAGTTAATGAAACAAGGTGAGAATCATGATAAGTGTCATCATAAATAGACATAACTGATGTAGGAGCATGTAACTCCATCTTTGTAAATAAGTCAGAGGATTTCTACCAAATGTTTACGTTTGAAAAGTGTGTTCATAGGTACTCAGGGTCACTGGATGATTCAGTGTTTTCTTTGATAGTTGCATTCTAAGATATTCAAATTTTGAATACTTTGCTAATCCCATCCAGAATTTGCAGGATTGATTATTGGAGGCCTATTTTTACTTGTTGTAAGTAGTTTAGTAAAAGTATAGGGTTGTATGTTGCAGATAGCTACAAGGAATCTCATGCCTTGATAGATAGAGAGGATGGAAGAGTCTTGAAAGTATCAACAGGAAAATTCAGGAAGTTTAAATACTCATGGTCCTAAGATGTCAAACTCTATTCAAGGATAAGAACAAATTGCATGTTGGTGAGATCTGAGCTCGAATCCAAGGGTAGATGAACTCTTGATCAGATTCGTAGTGTAGTGAATCAAAAAATGTAATTACTATTCAACTTTAGATGTAGAAACCATGATTGATGAGTGTATTGTAAGTTATTCACCATGGATATTATTTTCCCATTCAAATTCAAAGTTAGGATAATGATGATTTTGTGTGGTACATTCATGAAAAACACATGTAAAGGCATTGGATACAGGTAGATGCATGCTTTGAAAACTAATGCATAACTGATGGAAGAGATTGCCTTTGTAAAAAAGTGAAATGTTATTGACTAACCCAATTGTGGACAGAGTCAAGGATCCTCCTCATTTTACAGGTTTTGGTAGTTCCTAGTGTAACAGAGATGTTGGAAGCTTGGAGATATGCATGTCTTTGGAACACCAGGGATAATTTTAGTGGTGAATATTTGTAATACGAAGAATATTCCATTTTTGAATATTTTGAAAAGACAAATTTTCTGGTGTGGGTCAGTGACATGTTTGCCTAAAAATTATAGTTTAATTTTTTTTAGGGGTCGGCTTCGCCTACCCTTGAAACTATCACCTATATAATCCTAGATTATTCACCAAGTAGAACACTACTAGCTCACTCATACCACATGGGGAAATATGTATTATCAAGTACAATAAACGTGTGACAGGAGGGCAGAGGCTACAAAATTGTGACATGAGGGCAAGAGGTTGTAGACACGTGACAGATAGTTTTTTGACGAGTGACAGGGAGGTTTTGTTGACGCATGTGGCAGGGATAGTTTTGTTGACGCTCGACAGGAGTGTCGTAGGAAGTAGACGCACGATAGAGAGTTTGTTGACATGCGTGACACAAAGATTTTGTTGTCGTGTGACTAGAGGGCGGAGGCTGCAGATGCACGACAGAATATTTTTTGTCACACGTCAACAAGGTTGTTGTCATGCATCAATGAACCTCGCTAACACACGTCAACAACCTTGTTGATGCATGACAGCAAATCTCTTGTCGCGTGTTTGCAGCCTTCTATCACACCACTTAAAAATCAGGTGAAAAATTTGTTGCCATCGGACCCCCAAAAAATTTTCCTTCCCGCAAAACCGGTTACGAGGATATTCATTAGGCATTTTCCACCTCTGATTACTAAGAGGTCTCTTAAAATGAACCCTATTTGGAAATGATGAGTAATGATTATGTGTATGCAATTGTGGTATATTTTAAGACTAAAAAGAGGCTTAATATTGTGTGATTGCTTGGATTTGAATGGGTCATTGGTTGGTAAAGGAATATATCTGAGCTTGTATAGGACAATCTCAATTGTTGTAATATTTGGGGAACACTAACAGGTTCAAGACTATTAGACAACAAAAATAACTAGAGCAGAGGATTGTGGATCAAAATATACAGTGGTAAACAAGTTCCCAGAGTACATGCATACTTAGGAATTGTAGGAAGAAGGTTTACTAAACAATTTTACAATTTATTCTTGGCTGAGATAATATCCTAATTGGAAGAGTAGAGCATGGAGGTTTGGGAGTAAAATAACCAGAATTCAAAGTTTTAAGCCTTGTTGTTAATCCTGAAAGCTTACTTATATTGGGGACATTCCCTGAAGAAGTGGTTACAGAGGTAAGAGAACACATAGGGATAAATAATATTCTCGAGTTTATAAGAAACCCTATTGAGGGTTTAGAGAGGATTTAGTCATCAGGGGTTTTAATTCATTTAACCAGGGCCAAGATTTGGAATGAGTCATCCTTAGACACCATAAAAACACATGAAAAAGGAACTAGTGCAAAAGAAGATCATAATTAGGAGATTTGGTTGATTTTCTATATGTGAAGGAGCAAGATTAGTGCACAGACCTAGGGTTTAGTGGATTAAGGAAGGAAATAAGTTTTACCCAAGGACTTGCAAGCTCAAATTGTCAATAAAACATCTTAATAGGATTTTTGAGAGAGATCCGAATGGTTTCAGGTTTGTTAAGCTTCTTAACCTTTGGAATTTTGTGACAATACCTTGCAAAAAATGCAGATGGCTTAGAAGACCTGGTATGGAAGTCACATAAGTGGAATGGAGAGATAACTTACAAATAAAGGTTCCCTATAAATTGGTTCATATGAGGAAGGCATTAATGGGTACCCTAACAATGAATTTACATTGTAAAATGAACGAGTTAAGCCACAGATACTAGGTGAAAAGTTACCAAATAGGGTTAAAAACAAGCTAGACCAGTCAAGGGGGATTGTTAGTAGTAAGGACAATGATTAATGGATTGAGATGACTAAAATTAGCACACACCATCAATAAGGAAAATGGTAGTTGAGAGTTCCTTTAGTTTTTAAGGAGGACTTAGAGAATGCTTAATCCATGAATGGACCAAAGGATCTTGTTCTTGAGCAAGTTAGGGGCAGCTTTAGTGAAGGTGGGTGAATGTGAGACTATTGAATGTGTTTATCCAAATTTTTGGTGGGAATAGTTTAAATGAGGGTGTAAGGTCGTGAATTCACAAGGAGTAAAGCCTCAAGTTGAGCATGGTTTTGGAGGTTTCTTGTCTTAAGGGATAGGATCAAAGGAAAGCCATAAAGAGCAATTAGAAGCAAGACAAAGTAATTGAGTTCTTGACCAGAAAAGGAGTATAATAGAGGTGGTAAAGACATTAATGAAGAAGAGTATGGTGCAGAGAGTGGAGACAAGTTCAGGAAAAGTTCTTGTGGAGACTCTTTAGTAGCATGCTGAAGATAATCCTTAGGAAGATAGAGAAGGAAACCATCATACATGATAAGATTACTCATAATTACTCATACCAATGCTCATTTTGAAAGATGTTATAACTGCCATCTAAGGTACCTAATCAAAGGATTAGTGCTTGCATAGTGCATTGTAAGATGAAAACTTGGATTTTTGTAAATTCAAGCTTGGAAATGAGATGTTTTAGGTGCTTAAATGGAAAATTTGAAGTTGTTTATAGCTAGGAAGTATATTGAATGAATGAAAAATCTCATTTCTCTACGTCTAAACTTAAGTAACTTAGCTAATGTTAATACTTGATAATTGTTATCTCATGTGTGTAAAAACAAACTCGTGTCTTCAACTATTGTGTTTAGGGAAAGTGTGTAATAAGAATCTATATAAAGAAATTATGTAAGAAGAAATGATATAATCATAACATTGTAACAAGAAATTCACAGAGAACTATTGTGTAATAAGGGATATAATCATAAGAGTAAAGCAATCAATGGGGTTAGAGCTAGTATGTAATAATCAACATGTCATGAGAAAAGTGTAATCAAGAGATATATCATTGAATGTGCTAGAATACAATGTGTAATCAACATTGTGAATAATAAATAATTGTAACGTGGATTAACTATTGGGATTAGAGAAATTAATGTATTCAAGAAATGCAATAGGAAACTATGCAAAGAATCCATGTGTTTTAAATAATTTGTACCATATGTCATATGTTTTGTAAGTAATGTGCATTGTAAGTAAAATATGTCATAACAAATTTGTATCTAATGATAATAGCTCAAGAAATATAAGAAATATGTCATAGGATATTGGTTTTTTCAACAAACTCACAAATATAGGAGTGAGAAAATAAGGTTGAGATATTATAAGGTGTTAGATAAATAATAGATATTTTTGAATATGTTTGTCTCCTTATTTAAAGGTCTATACAATTATATTATGTTCAATTATTAAATTAATCAATGAATAAGAATTAGTGTGTTGAGTTTGTATTTGCATGTTAATATCTTGACCAAATTGATCAGTGCAAGTACCAAAGGTAGTATAAAGTGCTAAATCTAAATGGTCAAAAGATTCAAATACATGTAATGATTGAACTATTTTATTGTGACTACTAATTAGTTTAGTATGTAAGGGGTGAATTAGGAATAAGTTATAGAATGTTAAAGGATGATTATTTTTTATTAATTAATAAACACTAACTATGCACATTATGAATAAAGAATTTATACTTGCAACTATAATACATCGATAAGATAATTACTTAAAACACATAAAGGGATAAAGTAATTATTTGTGCAGAGTGTTACATAGACTATTTGCGTGTGAAGATTGGATAAAAATTAGTTTTTGATCTAGAAATCCTTCGTTAATGAAACTGGAACTGGAAAACACTCCTTTATAGGACCATACAACTCTACGTGGAACATGATATGGTCTTGATTGCTTCTATATGGTATTGGACATGTGCATAGTGAAATTATGAAACATTGTTTTCCCATCACTTTCTTGGAAATGAGTTCCATTGCTTGTTGATATGGATTTCTCAAATTTGGACCCACTTGTATTTACCTATGAAAAATAGAAACCGTAGACACCTACAATAAACTTCATGAAAACATTAGATAAAAATGATAAATCTATGTGTGAGTGGGGATAGAATACCATAGAAATTGGTTACAGAGAGGGATTTATAGTAGACATTTACGGATTAGATTAGATCAAACTTGAAAATATTTGAAAGGGTCTAGGACTATATGCATAGTACATTGATAACCATCATGGAGGAATTAAACACATTGATGAAAAGTATATGGGACTCCATGCATATCATGAATCCATTGAAAACCTAAGAGGATATTTTAATAAAGATCATTTTCCACGAGGAAAGTAGCAGGTAACTTTTTTGGTCCGACGAGGAGATCTAAGGTAATAGTACCTAAAGTATATCAAGTAAAATTATCAAATCCTCACACATTAGTATGGTTTTATCAATTACATTAAGATAAATACCCATTCATGTAGGAAATTAATGTGAGCATATATTTATCTAGAACCATTGTTTATCAAGACATAGTTGATGAAAATCCTCTAAATTTTTGTAGTAATAAGAAGAGGGGAGTATGTGTCCTTAGTGGACTTAGAAAGAAAGTCAATTGTATGAAAATTAATGACCTTTTCAATTTCCTTGAATGTATCCATGAGAAAAGAAAAGAAAATTGACCAAGTATCATTAGCTAAGGTGAAAGAGTACAAAACATCTTATAAAATATTTTTGTAGATAGGTTATTTTGAAGTAGATCTAAGAGAGATATATTAATAGGGGTATTACTAAGTTGTTTCGATGTGGAGAAATAGTCTTAGCTAAAGGAGTTGCAAGTGGTGGAGGTAATAGATGGTTTCCCTTGATTGGGTGATTATTATGTCATGTTGTAACTACATTAACTGTGTAAACTTGGGGTAGCATCAAAGTGTGGCATGTAGTTTGTGGTGATGGTAATGATATCAGATTGTATATCTATATGAGTAGGATTCATATCAGTCATGTGACAAGAAAGATAAACATAAGGGCTCCCAGTCATATGTAGAGTATGAGCATGGACTAGGGATGGTAGCATGGAGTATGTGTCCTTAGTGGACTTAGGAGGAATGTCAATTGTATGAAAAGTAATGGCCTTTTACATTTCCTTGAATGTATCCATGAGAAAATAAAAGACAACTGACCAAGTATCATTAGCTAAGGTGAAAGAGTACAAAACATTTTATAAAATATTTTTGTAGATAGGTTCTTTTTGAAGTAGCTCTAAGAGAGATATCTTAATAGGGGTATTACTAAGTTGTTTCAATGTGGAGAAATAGTCTTAGCTAAAGGAGTTGCAAGTGGTAGAGGTAATAGATGGTTTCCCTTGATTGGGTGATTATTATGTCATGTTGTAACTACATTAACTGTGTAAACTTGGGGTAGCATCAAAGTGTGGCATGTAGTTTGTGGTGATGGTAATGATATCAGATTGTATATCTATATGAGTAGGATTCATATCAGTCATGTGACAAGAAAGATAAACATAAGGGCTCCCAGTCATATGTAGAGTATGAGCATGGACTAGGGATGGTAACTTATATCATGGACTAGGGATGGTAGCATGGAGTATGTGTCCTTAGTGGACTTAGGAGGAATGTCAATTGTATGAAAAGTAATGGCCTTTTACATTTCCTTGAATGTATCCATGAGAAAATAAAAGACAACTGATCAAGTGTCATTAGCTAAGGTGAAAGAGTACAAAACATTTTATAAAATATTTTTGTAGATAGGTTCTTTTTGAAGTAGCTCTAAGAGAGATATCTTAATAGGGGTATTACTAAGTTGTTTCAATGTGGAGAAATAGTCTTAGCTAAAGGAGTTGCAAGTGGTAGAGGTAATAGATGGTTTCCCTTGATTGGGTGATTATTATGTCATGTTGTAACTGCATTAACTGTGTAAACTTGGGGTAGCATCAAATTGTGGCAGGTAGTTTGTGGTGATGGTATTGATATCAGATTGTATATCTATATGAGTAGGATTCATAGTCATGTCATGTGACAAGAAAGATAAACATAAGGTCTCCTAGTCATATGTAGAGTATGAGCATGGACTAGGGATGGTAACTTATATCATGGACTAGGGATGGAACCCTTAGGCATGGAGTATGTGATCCTATAATGTTGGACTTAGGAGGACATGATCATATTGTATCTAAAAGTAATGGCAACACCAATGATGAATTAGAAGAGCATTTCAAATTGAACTGTATCCATAGATAGGGTTTGATCCAATATGTTAAATGCACAGACTTGATTTCACCAAATGTTCATGCCCTTTTTATGCTTAACTTGAATAGAGTTACAAAATGCATCTTAGATAAATAGGAATATAAGGTTCGATACCGAAGGGTTCTTTTGAGTAATTAACTTCCAATATTAATCAGACAATATCATAATAACATAGGGGTAATTGAAACTAAGTTGTTTACGATGTGGAGAAACATAGTCTTGAAAACACAATAGGATAGATATTCTTATATGCACATAGTGGTATAAGAGAGATATGGATGCAGAGATTGGTTTCCCTAGGAGAAATGAACTTGTGGATGATTCATTATGTCAACTGTGACTAAAAAATTCGCTGATATGGAAGCATATAGGTGTATTAAGACTTTATGTATGGTCCAGCACCTTCAATATTGTGGCTTAGGTAGTTACTAGTGAGTGATGGTCTCTGATATCAGAATGTATATTCCCTATAGTGAGCCTAGGAATATTTCTCACTATCAAATTGTCATGTAGCAAAATCCCCAAACCATATGAACATAAGGTCTAAATGGAACTCATACCCTAACTATGAGTGGATGAGCATGTGAGATAGTTAGTTTTTGGGTTAAAGTGCAATCTAGGTGTCACCTATGTCAGCACTACTTTGAAGAGGCCTGAAACCACACATAGTTCTTGACCTAACATGTGATCATATAGATGAATGGAGGTAGTTGACAACTTGAATGACTATAAACATGCTAAAGATGATTGTGCAAAAACTAACACCAATGAGTATGAATCTTTGAAGAGCTTGGGAATACATGAATTTGAACTCTATTGACCTAGATGAGGGTTTGATCCATTATATTATATGATTCCCTAAAGGATGCACATCAATTTGGGAAGATTTCACCAAATGCCTTCAGTGCCCTTTGTATGTATTTTCAATGATGTGCAACTTAATATTGTATGTGATTTCCATGTTCATATATAAGATGATGTTAATAGGAATATATAGGTTCGATACCGAAGGGTTAATTCTTCATGTAAATTTTGGCTTCCTAATAGATGTAAAGACATAACAAAGATGATGCATTTTAATGAACATTTGAAGGATAATTTGGTACAAGACTATATAGGTTGGCTAGGACTAGATATTCAAATCTTGACCTTACTATTCTATTTCAGAAACACAGATAATGGATAGAATATCTTATATGCACATCATGATGGTATAGAGGTTAATGATATGAAAATGCATACAGATTAGTGATCCATTAGCACTAGAGTATTGTAATATAACTTGTGGATGAGGTTCATTTATAACAACCTATGTATACTTGGTGACTGTTATAAAAATTCATCTGATATTTGAAGCAGTAGTTGTAGGAGCATTATTAAGCCTCATATTTTATGGGATGGTCCAACATAGCCTATTAATATGTATCATGTTTGTTGAGTACATTACTCCTTACTGACTGATCAGTAAAAATTTTTATTCCTACTTGGCTAGTAACATTGCTAGGAATATTTCTCGACCGGTAGTATGCAAAATGTTGTTGGATGGTAGCAGTATCCTTGTTACCAGTAGGTACCATTATCCTTGCTATCATTAGTTAGTATGGAACCTCACTACCGGCTAACTATGAGTGTATAATGCTACCCACCTGTAGCATGATAAATGCTATCAGTTTTGGGTTACCACTAGTGCTTACTACTAGCAGGTAGCATCATCCTATGATACCAGTTGGTACTTTGTAAGAGGTTTTTGACGAGTACCATTATTTAGTTCTACCAGCCAGTAACATGTGAAGAATTGTTATCGATTCGATATGCATTCTTGCCATTGACCTATAAAAATGAATCAAGCTTGATTCATTTTCACTTGAGATCAGATGATAAAATAACCTCTTGCCATCCAACGACATTGAGTATGAAGCATCTTTGAGTGCTTGGGAAGCAACATGAACAAACAAGAAAAATACCCTTTGACCTAATGAGTGCTTCATAATTATATTATATGATTCCCTAAAGGATGCACATCAATTTGGGAAGATTTAGGGAGCCTTGAGTACCTTTTGTATGTATTTTCAATGTGTGCAAATTGATTTTGTATGTGATTTCCATGTTCTTATATAAGTTGATGTTAATCTTATTATATAGGGATACTAAGATAATTTTTCATGTAGATTAATGCCTCCAATTTTAAAAACACCCAACAACCTTCTAACAACCTATACCAGTTCCTCTTATACTTTTTCCATTTAACTCTCATCACACACACTGTCCTTTGGAATGTCCGCTGAAGACATTCAACATTTGACATGACTCCCGCATAAAGATGTGGATCTTGTCACAATGAAGGCCATTTTGTCTGATGAAGATATCTAGTATTTGGAGTCTCATTATCAAATATTTATTGATGAAGTTATTGGTAAGTAACTAAGTTTCAAATAATCATATTATTGTTTATATCATTTTTAATTTTAGGAATTATGATTTTGTGTCTTATTTAATATTGATAAATTCTTTCTCCTTAAATTTATAGGTTCCCCAAATCCTTCAGAAAGGGGAATTCCAATCAAGTATTTTAGTAACCAGTTTCTACAAGGTATGGTGTAATTTTTCGATGCTAGAATCATGTTACAGGTTAGATATAATGATATTCCATTTTGGGCCCGTGTTTATATTGTGTGCACCCTTAGCAGGTAAAAATGTTATTTTTGCACTTTCTTATCCTCCATGATAAGAAATGACCTAAGTAACATTTTTTTTCTATTAAGGGTAAATAGTTTTTTGAAAGGGACTATACCCTTATACAA
The DNA here is from genome assembly GCA_019776745.2 of Taxus chinensis. Taxonomy (NCBI): domain Eukaryota; kingdom Viridiplantae; phylum Streptophyta; class Pinopsida; order Cupressales; family Taxaceae; genus Taxus; species Taxus chinensis. The sequence continues at coordinate 598,132,221 of CM034155.1, read as the reverse complement.
GAAGGCTCAAAAAGCCAGATGTGAACAAATAAAGCCCAACGAACAAGAACAAGAACATAAGCAGGAAAAAAATTGCACAGAATAAAACCCAAGACCAACAACAAATCAGCATAAAAACAACTGATTTACAGTGACCAAATAGCTGCTACTCGACAAAGAAAGTGAAGCATTGATGAGCAGCCAAGCAACACTGGGAAACTAGCAAGGTGGAGAAGCGGTATTCTTGGAGAATAGTTTTTTATTTTTACACACCGTTATCCAGCCTGTAGAAGCCTCCGCAATTAGAGGACCCTAGATCCAACTGGGACAGTGGATTCATTATCTTCTTTTGTATCTTCCTTTTTGTCACCAATGGAATGAGATTCATTGGTGCATTCAACAACTAGAATTTCTGAAAGAGGGGTTTCCAGGACAAAATCATCTTCAGTATCTGTATTTGACTCCTCTTTGGCTTCAAAAATCAAGTGTTCGGGGAGGGCATTTTTCCACTAGTTGTTTTTTCCATTTTTTCTCTTTTCCATTCCACAAACATCAACAGTGTGTCTGGTATAAAAACACTTTTTGCACCTAAAGGGCAAGCCTTCATAATCTAATGATTGTGTCCAAGTTTTGTTTTGGACTATAAGCTCTATACTAGCAGGGAGATTTTTGGATGTGTCAAGCTCAACAAGGATTCTAGCAAAGGTTGTGTGTGTGAAATCAGTGGTTTGGGGGTCAATGAAAAGGGTATGACCCAAAGTATTTCCAATAGCGGTTAGAAAAGTACGGTCCTAGAATTGGAGTGATAAATGGGGCAGTCTAATCCAGACTGGTTTGCAGGAAAAGGATTCAGTGATTGAGTTAAAAGATGGGAACCAGGGTTTCAAAACCAAGTAGTGGGATTGTAAAGCCCGGAGTTTTTTAACTATGACTTCCTTATCCCTAATTGAGGAAAAAGCAACAATAAATGTTCCTTTCACACATGGATAAAGATCTAACTTACTAGATAGAATCGGGATCCAGTGCTTTGTAATCTAGTCATGAAGGGTAGCTAGATTTGGCCAGAGCCCGCTGAATCTCCTGATCAGGGCATGCTCTAGGTAGAAACGTTCTAAATCGAGGACTTCAACCCCAAATGAAATGCTAGGATTAGTAACCGCAGGGGTCAAAGGTGTGATGGGACTCATCCTTTGCGCAAGACTCCTGCCCTTAAAATATCCTTAAATGTAGTCGATCTGTTTGAGTTATTATTCAGGACATGATTCGCATCAACCCTGGTATCAAGATAGCCTTTCGTAGTGAGCTTCGGGTGTAAATCCACTGAAGAAGAGCGGTTCAAAGGTTGCATTGGAGACCCACTGCCTACAGTTCTAGCACTGTTGCAATCACCATTAGCAACAAAGTGATCAGCACAGGGAGATCGAGCCTTATGTAAAGGTGTCAGATGAGATCCGTCCCCATGAGAGGAACTAGCAGGGTTAGGAGCCGAAGAAGCCACCTTAGCATCACAAAAAGCCTGATCAATCCACGAAAGGACTTGTTCTGTCTGTGCGCCATGAAAGGATTGATTGAGGGTTCGTGATTGTTCCTGAGCACGTCTGCCAGCATTGTCTCCGCCGTTTTTCTTACCTCCATGGCCGCCTTGTCTTCTCTTAACCATTTTAGGGTTCGCAGAGGGTTTGCTAAGCAGCGTTGGTTCTAACATTAATGTGAGTGACATTGTTACCATTAATTCCATAAATTTTATTCGTTCTTTGTATTATGAATCTCTTTACAATTTATGTTGCACTCCTACTCCTACCACACTCCACATCAAGATTACAACTATGTCATTAACAATTCAATTGTAGGAGTTCAGTCCCAACTCCCAATTTATGATTATTTTCTTTTTAATCATTATCATTAATTTTAATGGTTTATAAATTATATTTGGAATAAATATTCAGTTTACTGTTGAATTATAATAGGGGATAGTAGTTATAGCTATAACCAGAAGAGAGGCTGCCATAAGAGGACATAACCCTCCAAATTCTGGAGATTATGTTAGTGTTTTAGAAGATCAGCAGAACAAGGACGCCACTCAGTCCGCTCCACAAATAATCACTTATCTAGTAAAACAGATGAGGAGTTCTTTAATTCCTCATCTATTTGACACATCCACCATGCTACTAATCATGAGGTTTTAATATTTCTATATTCCATTTCCAATATTTTTAACATATATATAATTTCGTATAAATATACATTAAAATTTTATAACTTGTTTACATTCCTTTGGTGCAACAACCTCCAGTAGTTCAAATTTATATCATCGATCTCATGCTAGCCCAACAAGAATTACATATGAATTTGATCCTGCACATGATCATGATATATCTTCGTTACCACATGGTATGTATCTCATTTAAAATTTAATTCTTATTTATTTATTAGTTTGCTATAAATTATATCATTTTAAATGAAGAAATTGATAAATTTAAATTGTTAATGGATAATTACTTTTAAATCAACACTACTAGTACCAATCCCAATTCGAGTCTCTTCATTCTACCCCTCAATAATAACCACAATAACTACAACACGCACTATCTGCATCCCCACTGCAATCTATGCAAATAAGTAATGTTTTTAATCATAAATGATATATAAGTTTTTACTATTGCATTTTTATTATATTTTTCCATTTCAATTTTCTCATGTTTTCTACAATAGATTGTTATAGTGCCTCGTCCACCTCCAATTCCAAATACAGTTGATTATTTGAGGAAAAATATGCCACCTCCGCCACCGCCATAACAAAATGTCAGGATTAGGAGTAGTGGGAAACATATTTATTTTAATGCTCTAGCTTCAAGTAGATGAACCCTTAATTTACAACAGATTTCCCAAATTTTTCATTGGGTAATGTTACTAGTGCATGTTAGTGTGAGTTATCTTATGTTTCCTCCTCTCACATTGGAGAGTCATCTCACATGGGTTAGGTTTAGGGTTAGGTTTAGGGTTTCATGTGTGTCATGCACTAGGTTTACTTAGCACCTTATATGTACCCCTTTACTATTCATTTATGAGCATGCCAAGACACTCTGCTATCTTTCCTCTATGCAAGCTTTGTTTCTATTGAGCAAGTTCTTCCATTACTGATCAATTCTTTTTTGCTATCGCTGGAGCTATCATGATTCTGTTGGAGTGCAACTACTTCGTGGTGCCTCGTTTCCGATTCAATTCTCATAAACTCTTTTCATGGTATAAAAGCTGAGATCGGGTAAACGTGCACTCTTTATTTTTTAGTTACAATTACTCTTTCTTGCTTTCATTTTTTTTCACTCTGCATGCAAGTTTTTCGATCACTATTTTCTGGAATTTTTGCTAATCTCTCTAACAAGCCTTCTCGGAAAGTTGTGTCATTTTTTGTGCCTTTTTTTGTACATGTGCAGGCATCTCCTTGAGCTATCAGGGATTTTACAGCTAGTTTTAGCTAGTTGCAGCTATATTTAGTAGATAAGCTAAAATAGAGATCTTCAGGTTAGAAATATCAGGTTTGAAGTTTGGTGTTTTAGTGCACTTCTTTACACGGGGCTCCTCCTCTCCAACTTGAGCTCCTCAACTCAAAGCTCGTGTTTTGCCTACATTTTTTCACCGTGGTCATGAGTTCTAACCTGCCCTCATGTTCTACCCTGAGCTCATGTTTATAAGTGCATGCAACTTGCCCCGGATCCCCTACCCTCCTCCTTGCTCGCCTGCCCCGTGTCATGCACACCTGGATTGCTCCCGCTCGCTCTGGAGTCTCTGCCTCGCCCTGGAATCTTTGTCATGACTCCCCTGTCCTGGTCTTCATGAGCCTGTGCTCAGCCCTTTCTCTGCGTGCACCTCTCAGAAGGCTCTCCCGCGTGCCTTTCAACGGCTCCCATTTTTTAGAAACCTTCCAAAATAAAATCCTACACTTCAGGATCTCCTACAACATGGACTGCATTTTTTTGAGGATCTCTGTTCGTGGTTCATGTTTTTTGCATAGCGTGGTGTGCATTTTCTACTCTGGCATTTTCTGCTCTGGTGTGCGTGGTGTGCATTTTCTTCTCTGGACAATGTGGTTCGCTTGTCCTGCCTCCCTGTCCTGCTCTAACTCTAGCTTGACCTTGTGGTGTGTTTTCTGCTTTAGACAGTGTGGACTCCCACTCTCCCATGCTCCCGCGCCCAAACCCTATCCTCCATAAATCTTGGATTTTCTCCATAATGGTAAGCCTTTTTTCCATTTATTTCCTCAACTACTGTAGTTTACAATTTTTTTGGTATGCTTTTTTATTTTTGGTAGTTTTTTAAACCGTAACTTTCTTATTAATTGTTATTAATAAAACTTAGTTAGTTTCCTTTTTTTGATTTAATAGATCTTCTTAGATTTATTTTTAAATCAACTCAATATTCTTTAGGATTTCATTTCCTTAATTAGTTTTTTTAATTGAAATTAATTAGATTTAATTTAAATTAAGTCTAGTTTATTAATTTCTAAACTTCATTTATTACGATTAGTAAATTAAAATCCTCTTTAATAACCTTTTTTATCGTCTTTTAAAAACTCCAATAACTCCAAAATAGTAAAATTGGGCATTTCCAAAAGCTAAAATTTAGGCATTATTGGCATTTTTTTCTCTAATCGTGCACTCAAGTGTGCAGCATCACTTTGAGCACCTTTTTTTCTTCCGAGCTCTTTTCCGACGTTCTGAAAACTCTCTGAACTCCTTGAGTTCATTTAAAACCTTGTATTTCTCCCTTATTATTGCTTGTGACTAGTGAGCGCGTCTACCATAGTCTGTAGCAAGGGGGTTTCCTTTTATGACGTGAGACATTTTTTCTCACCACCAGGGTTGGTTTTTGCCTCCTTTCTACTTTTTGCTTGTACTTGTTTACGGTGTCCATTTTTTTGTGCTCCACAAAACACTGTTGTGGTCTCCTCTCTTGCGCATTATTACACTAATTACAAGATGAGTTACCAAGCATTTCAAACCGCATGCACGGAGCCGATTGTAATCAACACACTAAACTATAAAGTTCCGAAAGCAGGGGGGTTGTTATTGTCCTGGGTGGTTGTGTTTCTTTTCTACATTTCTTTCTCTCTCTCTCACTATGGATGCTCTTTCAATTCCTTTTCTTACACTGTTCAAATTTTTTGAATGGAGATCGAAAATAATAATGAAACTAAAGGGTAAAGGGTTATTCCACATCACCATGGGAACTGAGACTGAACCAGATGACGAACCTAAAAAATCTAAGTGGTTAAACTGTAGTGATGAAGCCTTAGGTCTTCTTCGCATGTATGTTTCTCCTTACTTGCTCTTCCACATTGAGGTGTCTGAAACACCTAAATCTACATGGAAAATGATGGATGTGATGCCTGGACAACTAGATGACATGAGAGCACATGAGCTGGAAAACGAACTACTAGGGTTAAATCCTAGTGACTTTGAAAACCTACAAGCCTTCTTCTTGAAATTTTTCCACATTAGATTATTGTTAAAAGGATCTCAAGTAGAGAAGAAATATTCTCAACTAATCTTGTTGATTATCTCTAAGCTAGGTCCTAAATATTTTGTCTTCGTGTCAACTTTCTACGCTACAAAAGTTGCTTTGGGTGATACTTGGACTATGCCCTCCTTTGATTGTTTTTCATCCCAACTCATTCAAGAACAAGACAAACTCATTCAAATGGGGTCTCTCAAGTCCAAGTCACATGCCATTGTAGAAATTACTAGCAAGGGAAAGAAGACTGAAAAGAAGGAAGAAACAAAGGATCAACCTAAGAAAGAAACCAAGATCAAACCTAAAAATGACACAAACACTTCGACTTCTGAGCCTAAGGCACAGAAAATCAAGTATTTGTGTTCCTATTGCAAGAAGTCTGGTCATGACGAGAAACACTATTTTTGGAAACAGATTGATCGCTTATCTCATTTACTTGAGAAGAATAAAATAAGTGTTCATGAATCCATAAAATAAAGTGCTCCGAAGACCGAGTCTTCCACTACAAAATGTGCTAAAAATGATAAGAAGAAAGGAAAAGGCCCTTGTAGCTAAAGTTGCTCCTTCTTAGACATGTATTATAGATTCTGGTACCTCACACCACATGGGTTCTTCACATGTTGCAGTTTTCCAACATCGAACCTTTTGGAATGTCCCAAATCATGATGGGTAATGACATGACAGTGTCGGTTTTTGGTAGTGCATCGGTAGATATAGATTGGGGAACATTTAACGAAGTGTTGAGTGTTCTTAATCTCTCTACCAATCTCCTATCAGTTTACCAAATTACTCACCTTGGCGAAGGAATGAGAGTGTAATTTGGTCCTAACTCATTTATTATTCATAAGCTGAAAAAAGGACACTACAGTGGCTGAGGGGAAAGATTGATCACCGGGTCATGGTTATATACATTTTCCCACTTTACTTCTGATTCTATGCCCACTACCTTGCTCACTCATGCAAATGAAGTTAGTAAACTATGACATGATCGTTTCGGACATATAAATTATTTCTACCTTTAACAATTGAGCAAAAACAAAATGGTGAATGAATTGCCTCGTGTCAAGTTTTTCTAAGGGACTTTATGAGGGTTATACCCTTGAAAAGCATCCTAAAAATAACTTTGACAAAGGAAAAGCATGCAGAGAAACTCATCCTTTAGATCTTGTTCACATCTATGTTTCTAGTCCATTTCCTTCTCCTTTGTTTACTAGAGCTCTTTATGTGCTAACCTTCATTGATGACTATTTGCAATATACTTGGGTATATTTTCTTAAGCTTAAGTCTAAAGTCTTTGAACATTTTTTAGAACTTTAAGGCTCTTACTAAGAAATATGCGGAACAGTCTATCAAAGTTCTTTGAACTGACAATGGAGGTGAATATGTAAACAATAGGTTCATGGATTTCTATACTTCTGAAGGGATCTCTTTGTAGCATACAATTTCTTATAGCCCTTCGCAGAATTGAATCACAGAAAGAAAGAACTATATTCTGAAGGAGATGGCTACTTATATGATTCACTCAAAGTCTCTTCCTCCTTAGTATTGGTTCGAAGTAGTGAATTGTGCAAATTACATTTAGAACGGTGTTCGACATAAGGAAATAAGAGGGATGAAACCCTTTTAAGGCCTGGTTTGGAAGCAATCTTAATGTCGAGCACTTTTGAGCCTTCAGATCCAAGGCTATGGATCAGATTCCCAAGAAGAAATGTAAGGATCTTGGAACCAAAATCCAAACCTTGTATCTTTTTAGCGTATCTTGATGGCGTGAATGGATATCAACTGATGAATCCTACTTCTCATGTGTTGTATATTAAGAGAAGTGTTAAGTTTGATGAGTCTTCTTCGACTTCTACTTCTCCACTTATTGAGGTTCTTTAGCTCACTGATTCAGAATTTTGACTCATCAAATGATGATACTATTGAGCATGCTCCTCTTCCGAGATCCTCCTGACCATCAGACCTCTGAGTCTTCTGATTCTGACAGTAGTGATGATGAGGACTAATGTCTCTTCTCACTCAAGTGAAGAATATTATGACTTTAAGCCTAACCCTCCTGGTTCCCCTTCAAGGGCCAAGAAAAATTTACAAAGTGCTAGAGATTTAGTTGGAGATACTTCAGATATGAGACGTACTCACTTATATTTCATTAGACCTCACTCTTTCTTCACCTCATGATTTTGATCCACAGTCTTTCCGAGAGGCGTCTGGCATCTTCTTGAGTGGGATTCTACCATGGATGAGGAGTATTCCTCTCTCATGAAGAACGATACTTGGGATCTCACCCCTCTTCTGAAAGGAAGAAAAATCATTCGGTGTAAGTGGGTGTTTCAAACAAATTATGGAGTAGATGGAAATGTCAAACAGTTTAAAGTGCAATTAATAGCAAATGGTTTCTCCCAGATAGCTAGGGTTGACTATACTAAAAAAAAATGCTTCGGTTGTGAAGATGACTTCCATTCGACTGACCCTAACCATTGCCTTAACAAACAGATAGAAAGTCCATCAAATGGACATTAAGAGTGCCTTTCTTTATGGTGACATGGAGGAAGAGATCTATATGGAAAAACCTCCAGGTTATGTCCAAGATCCCTCCCTCATTTGTAAGTTAAAGAAGTCTCTTTATGGCCTTAAAAAATCCCCTTGGGCTTGGTATGCCAAGATGGACTCCTTTTTTACTTACATCAGGGTTTACTAGGTGTCACTCTGATCCAAATTTTTATATTTTACAGCAATATTACTCCATACACTTTCTTGTTTTATATTTTGATGACTTGTTGATCACAAGCAACTCTTCCTCTATTATTGATTCTGTGAAGGTCGCCTTAGCAAACACAGTTTTTCCATGACTAACTTAGGTCTACTTAATTACTTCCTTGGGATCCATATTTCACAATCTTACTCAGGTATCTTGATTTCGCAACCTAAGTATGCTCTTGACTTTGATAGCTCAGTTTCATATGTCTGATTCCAAATATTCTCCTACTCCTTTTATTTTCGGGGTGAATTTGGTTTCAAATTTCTCTACTACCTTGGTTGATGTTACTCTTTATTGACAATTTGGTGGGGACCTTGATTTACTTGACTCACACTTGACCAGATTTATCGTATACTATTGGGATCGTGTCCAGATTCATGTAGGAGCTAACATGAGCTGCATTGGAAAGAACCTAAATGGATCCTTCATTATGATTCATGGAACTTATGCTGATGGAATTCACTATCATTGAGGGGTAAATATTGACTTGATTGGGTTCACAGATTCTAATTGGGTCGGTGACTTAGATCATCAAAAATCTACTACTGGCTAAAATTTCTCTCCTGGTTCAGGTCCTATTAGTTGGTCTAGTAAGAAGTAAAATTCAATTGTGATATCATCTACAAAGGTAGAATATAGAGGAGAAGTTAACACTTCCATAGAAGCTATTTGGCTACAGGGGTATTCTGACAGTGTTTGGCATCCAATTTTGGTGGCCTACCATTATCTACTATGATAACACGAGCACAATCTCTATTTGTAGAGATCCATTTCAGTATTAGTGGACAAAGCACATTGAGATCCATATGAAATTTGTACGGGAGATTATTCATGATGGTATCATCGACATTCAGTACATTCAGATAGCTGATTAGATTTCAGATTTATTCACCAAGCCCTTCACTGAGATGAAGTTTCTTTACTTATGGTCTCTTCTTGGGGTGAGGCCTTCTATAGCTTACTCATCTTCTTCGGGATTTGTATTCCTTATTTTACTTCTTCTTCTTCTAGGAATATTGTTTTTGTATATGGTCACCTTATCAGGGCCTTTAGTTGTCCGGAGCCCAGTGGCACATATTTCTTAGTTGTTTAGGGGTGTCTTCCTTTTCTATCTGACTCGTCTTAGCCACTACCCTATCTTCGACGAAGGGGGGGTCTTAGTGTGAGTTATCCTATGTGTCCTCTTCTCATATTGGAGAGGTCATCTCACATGAATTAGGTTTAGGGTTACGGTTAGGGTTTACACGTGTTTCATGCACTAGGGTTACTCAGCACCCTATATGTACTCGTTTTCTATTCATTTATGAGCATGCGAAGACACTCTGTTGTCTTTCCTGCTATGTGCAATTTTTGTTTCTGTTGAGAAATTTATTCCATTACTAATTAATTCTTTCTTGCAATTATGCTAGAGCTATCATGATTCTGTTGGAGGGAAACTACTTTGTGGTCCCTCGTTTCCAATTCAATTCTCGCAAACTCTTTTCATGTCATATGCCACTACTCTTAGATTTTCAATGAAATTTATTTGGCATGATCAATCACTCTCTAGCATGGGATGCTCAATACGGGGATCCTGATTGTAGGACCATGGTGTCTGTTGAACTTTTATGAGCTCTTGGTACATGGGCTCAAATTAGCCTATCTTCTAGCAAGATAAAAAAGATCAAGGACATCAACCATTCTTTTATATGGAAGTTGCCTTAAAATCATCATTAACTATATAAGTTTTTCATTTGATGACCTGCTTTATAATTGAGAATTGAATCTAGCCAGGGTGCATGATACTTGTCTGATATCCCATTATGATGGCTAGCTTCATGTTGGGCTTTAATGAGATTGCTTCAGTACAAGCCGCTATATTGTTCCTATAAGGGAATCCAATTCAAAATGTGTGTAGGAATCAAGTCTCCTGTTGGAGTGAACTTTATAACAGACTACCAACAGGCCAAGAACTAGTGAAAAGTAAAATACACGCATCAGGACAGTACAGAAATCCAAACTGTATAAATTCTTTGAGGTACAATAATGAGGATGACATCATGGTAGTTCGTGAAGGTCAAGCACACATAGGCACCTAGTAACGGAGCTTCTGCTAGATATGATGATTAGGCTAACACTTTCCCTTTTACTAGAGTTTTGATGCATGTATTGGCAATGTCAAAGCTCACTTAATAAGATCAATCCAAATTGGATAAAGCACATATTTCTAGTCTAGTGTTGGTTTGGACAATATAAAACTTCAAAGGTTGTGACCTTAGAACACCGAGCTATGATTTTACTGCTAAGCATAATTCATTCGATGTTATATGTCATTATGAAGAGATTACATATCAATAGGTAAATGGCATCTTGAGAATAAGGAGTCAAACCATATCAATTACTCAATCTCCACTTATCTCTCCAATATGATTCTATCTACCTTTATTTTCTCATATCTATCTAATAGTGAGTTGTTCTCACAACTCACGTACACACAAATAAAATATAATAAGATCTCACACTCACTTAACTATTACAACTGTTGTATGATTTGTAGGATCTGGCACAAGTATAAATTCAAACACAAATATAATTAATGTTCACACTATGACACATCTAATTACCAATAACATTCACCCCCTTAGTGTGAACATGGGTGAGTTTGTCTAGTGCCTAGCTCATGAACCTTCTACAATCCTAATGGTTTTCAAAGAGTACCATCAACTTCAACAGGTTTTCTAGTGGAACCATTAACCACTATAGTATGTGATTTTCACAAGAGATTCACAAACTCTCAAATTGGTCTTCTAGTGGACACACCAACCACTAATTTTCCATAACAGCGTACATGTTTCCCCCACTCCCATATTTACAGTTCAGGGAATCAATATACAGGAAAATATACGTTCCACGCAAGCTATTATTACAAGAGAGATTAAATCCTCATGGGTTCTTTATTTACTATCACACATGTTGAAATTAAACACTACCGAACATCAATTGAAAAAATTATGGCCACCAAATTCAAGATTATGGCCTCATCACCTTTTGCAGCTGATCGAGAGGTTTAAGGCCGAAAGCGCCTCCTTCCTTTATTTCCTCCTTCCTCCATGTGTGATGCTTGTTAAAAATTTAGTCTTGTATTGATCTTACTTCCACAATATTTATCTAATTGAAACTTGATGAAGCTCAATCGATAAGTGAACCCATCTCAATATGAACTGGTCTCAAGTACAAGTGAAAATACATCCAATGTTTGAGAAGTGAGGCAACTTTTTTTTAATTTATATATCAAATCCATACACACTAATAATACCTTGATTTTTTTGAATATGGGACAAAAAAATGGACTTTAAAAAATAAATTGAGTCCAACAGCTATTATGTTTGCATATGATACAATCCGTACTACTTAGAAAGTAAACATAACTATTAACAGCTGAAAGTAATGGCACATGACAATTAATAACTTTCAAGCATTTGTTTCAGTACCCTTTCCAAAAAATGTGTAAATTATTTTGCAACACTAGTGTACGATCTCAAAATCTAAAAATGTCAGCAAAAATAAACGTATGTTTTACCTCTCTTAAGTAGTCCTGTGAATAATTTTTGTTCTTTTGTTTATGAGAGATCCTGAATATTGGAGGACTATCATGTATTAGTTCCGAAACTATTCCAAATTAACATCTATTTTAGAAAGCAACTAATAAACTGTGGATTCACCCCCCATCCATGTAGGCGACGTGGTTTGAAGTAAGACAAGGATCCCCCTACTAGTTGAAACATCAATGACCATGTCTTAGGATACTGTTCTTGATCTTTGAAACATGGGTACAGTGTGAATCTTTAGCCTATGAAGTTGTTCTTCCTATTTTATCCAGGCTAATCGCCTGCTAAATTATTGTTTTCTTCTACAAAACTTCCAAGGATTTTTAATGTTCCACAAGGATATTGCTATAGAAAGTTTTCCCTAGCTAGTATTTTTAACTTATAATTCCCACATAAATTTACTTCCTGTCCAAAGTGATGCTACACACATAAGATGCAATAGAGAAACCCAAATCTGTATGAACGAAACATTGATCTTACCCAGAGCAAATGTTGTCTCTAATTCCCAAGAAGCCGCAGAGTTAATGAAACTCATATTTTGAAACACATCAATAGGTACCTTGTTTAGATGCCAATACTAGCAATATGGATAAGTTAGGTTTGCATACATGCTCTGATACCATGATATTAAATTATGGGTTGATAACTCAGATTCAACCAAGCCAAGAACACATATGTAATAAAACACACAATCAATGAAAAAGTATTCACCATAATAATTCATTCGGGATGATTTTTATTATGAAGAGATATTACATATAAATAGGTAAATGACATCCTCATTATAGGGATTCAAAACCATATCACATTACCCAATCTCCACTTATATCTCAAACATAGGGATTCTCTCCACCTTTATTTTCTCATATCTAGTCTAATAGTGAGTTTTTCTCACAACTCACGTACAAGGAAATATAGTATTAATATCTCACACTCACCATAACTATTACAAGAACTTATATTATCAAGTCTGGATTATATCAATATCATAGATCACAAACACACATATAATTAATGTTCACACTATGAACACTAATTTCCTAACAACTTACATAAAATCAATGGATAAATGTACATGTAGATTAGATAAAACACGGACATCTACATTATAAGACGCAAGCATGGATGAGATACGATCTATTTATAACACGAGCTAGAGAATAAAGAACCTATTTAAAAAGGCATGTGGTCTATAGTTAGGAGGTATATTATTAGAGTTAAAGGATGTAAACAATGAAATATAAGTTCCCACTATGTATAAATATGTGTGTCGCACCCTTTGTAAGAAGAGAGAGAGAGAGAAATGTTTCACCGCAAGGTATGAATAGATATATACAGTGATTATGTGTATGTAGGAGAGAGAGTTGTATGGGTAAATGAATATGTATATGGTGCACGCATCGATGTTAAGTATGTCAGGTGTTGGGGTAATAATGTCAAGTGGGGATACCTCTTTAGGTGGACCACCACTTTACACCCCATATTATTTTAAATTTTATTTATTAAAATTTATTCTGATCGGTCTTCCACATTTAAGAGTGAAACTATACGACTGATTAACCCATTATATAAATAGGGTGGTCCCTCTTGGAATTGGTAATGAACAAATGTAACAAATGGTACAATATTATATACATGAGATATCATATTGTTGGTGATCATTGTATTGTACAATTTAACAAGAAATTGTTCTGCAATCATTATGTGAGACTGAGGAGTGAAGTGGAAGTGTTGGGTAAATGTATTTATGAAATTATTAATAAAGGCATCGCTTTATTCCAAGTGGGGTTTTTTCCTTCAGGTTTCCCCACTATAAATATGGTATTCTGTGTCATTTACATTACATGTTAGTTACTTTTTGTTTATGTTCAATATACAATATAAACATCTTAATCTATGATTAATTTAACTGTGCTTCATAATCTAAAATCTTTAGAAATTATATTGTGGATTTATAATTTTTTAATTATACATTCTTGTCAATTTCCTAACATGTTATTAGAGCTGGTGGTTATGCTATGTTCTGGATAGATCTGGATGTTTTTTATTTGTAGGAGTAAAGAACTTGATTTTTTTTTAGATCTGTGAACCCTAGTTGTCCACCTTGAACTTCAAGTTGATCATGTTTAAAATTCCAAACCTCGTCAAAATATTATAAGAATATTGGTTGATCTATTAAATAGATATTGTCTTGTGCATTTGTGTGCATAGATATATGTTTATTCTATATATGTGACCTATGTTTATTTTTTCCTGGTTTGAATCGTAGTCTTTTGCAGAAAATTATTTTGGGAATTTTTTTATACGGGGTTACCGTTACATAGATTATTTCAATAAGTTTGTACCTCTTTTTAAGTCTTTCATGGCCTTTCTTTTTCTTGGGTTAGATTTCGAAGTTTCTATGTTTTTATCTCATTAAAACTATGGCTTGATTTCCATGCAGAGCATTTCCTTAGAAGTCTTTACCAATTAGTGACATGTGTCCACGTTGTCAGTTGTTATCTCTATGAAACATGCTTCCATTTTACTTTTTTTGTGAGGGGGTCCCTCTTTCTGTCCTATTTCCATTTCGGACCCGAAAAATCTATCTTCTTTACCTTATTCCATAGACTTGAGATCCGTGGAAAGCATATCTGCTTGAGAGTGATAGAATCTTTATGTGTGTCCTCTCTCCACGGTTGATCCTTTGACAAGTGTTTCACTGTTTTCTTAAGCCATGTGTTCTTTTGTCTCTTTCGTCATGGACCCAAAAAGACATTTTGTTTAGTTTTTTCTGTGAGATTGAGTTTCGTAGGGTGCATCTCTATTTGAGATTACCGGAACTGTGCACGCGTCCTCTCTCTTCTGTTGATCTTGAGACACGTATGCCCTCTACATTTTCGATATTATGACACATGTTCATTTGTTCCTTAATTTAACCCTGGAAAACTCGGTTGCGGAATCGATAAAATATTCATCTTAGTTTATTCCACACACTTCACGTCCTTTAGGTACATCACCTTTAGAAATTTCTGGAATTATGACACGTGTCAGTGTTACTTTGTCTTGATATGTGACAAGTGTCACCTTGTTTGATCCTCGCATTTCGTTTATGTCGACCTTGTCAGCATTGTCTCAGAGACAACAACTTATTATCAATGTTAAATTCTAGGGAACATCCGCAAAGGTCATCAACTTGTAAATAGTTTCAGAAAGTTGACACTTACCCTCTTGTGTTTTTTGATTTGTGACGCATGTTGCCTCCTATTTTGTTCACAATTTATCTCTTTGTTTTAATCTTTTCTAAGTGTCTTCTTCTACTTTGGTCACATGTTATGTGTATATCTTTTGCTTTGCATATCCAGACCCGAAAATATAATCCTGTTTTGTTTAATTCTAGATACCTCACGTCCACTGGGATAATCTGCTTGGAAAGGTACCAGAAAGGTTACACGTGTCTTTTTTATTGCTGCGATTTTTTCTGTGTGTTGCCCCTTATGCTTCGGCCATGCATCCTTTAATATTTAATTAATTTTGTCTTTTATTTTTTGTTCGTGGTTTTGTAGCTCAATTCTTATGAGCTTGATTTACTTGCAATAATGAGTTATAGTTAATTAAGGAAGAACTACATGTGTAGTGTACTGAAGGATGGGTCTGTAACCCGTGTTCATATAGCTCATTTTTAACTTTGTTTGGATCGCCCTTAGGGAGTTTGTTTCCTGTTTAAGATAAAAAAAAATTCATTGTTGTGGTTTGCATTTTTAAAAAATGACCAGTTGAATGCTAGTTCCTCAATGGATAAATCATAGTTATTAAATAGAACTACTATTGATTTGTTTACATGAAAACCAAGCTTGATCATATATGACATTTCTAGGCTTATCCTTTGCCACCTATGATATATTTTAAAGGGTGCGTACATGGTCATTATTTGAAGTAAACTCCACATAAATTCATGGGAAGTATCCATAGTTAGTGGATAATGTTTTTTAGTGAATACTCTGATTATTCCTGTATGATTTGATTATCTAAGTCAGATCAGTTATCTATCAAGTCTTATCACATCTTTTAGTAACGGTTATAATAGATAATGAAGATATTTTGTTGTGCGTTAAAACATTTCTAAAAATTATAAATATGGATTAATAAAAATATTATTATATGAAAATCGAATAACACTTAGGGACACCTTTGTATTTGTATTGGAGATGTCCAATATTGATTTGGATCTAATATATATTTTACAAGTATAATATGTTGAAATGTTTTCAACATCTATTTCTAGTATAACATGGTTAAGTTGTTAAGCATCACTTGGTATGAAAGTTGTTATACAACTAGTGTTTAAAATTTTACAGTTGGTTAAAAGTGAAATCATATGATTTATATTATGGATATTATGAATCTAACCATGTTGATGTATGTGTTGGATATACTATCTGGATTTGTGTGTCAAGTTTTTTTGTACACTGTCATCACTTGGAGCAACAAAAATGACATGTCTCTAAGTAGGTTTTTGAAAGTGATACACATGGGATCCATAGGAATTTCATTCCTCTTCTATGTGATGGCCAGATTGATCTTAATACATAATCTAATTCAATATCAGAGATCAAGTTACAAATATCTTCACAAATCCATTGTGTGTTGTTAAGTTTTGTAAGTTTTGTGCCTTGTTAGGCCTTTCAGAGTTGCCATTGAGGGAAAGTTTGCATGACAATGCCACCTCTTAAATAGCCTGTTGTAAACGTCTAATACTTCCTTCATTTTTTAATAAGTAAATAATCACATTATGTGAATTTACTTGTAAATCCCAACGAAGCATTAGTTATGGGAATACATTGTTTAATAAAAGGTAGAACATAATTTGATATAAGTCTTCATATTTAAAGCACTTGTCTTAAGAATTTTTGTATGGGAAGATTTATATGATTTCCCTTGTTTACATGATATCCTGAATCATCGTTGATGATTTATGGATCTGTAAATCCTTTTGTAGAAAAAGGTAATTTTGCATGTTTTGTTTTTTTCCCACTTAACATTAAGGGGGAGTGTTTGGGTAATAATGCCAAGTGGGGATACCTCTTTTGGTGGACCACCACTTTACACCCCATATTATTTTAAAGTCTATTTATTAAACTTTATTATTTTGGTCTTCCACATTTAAGAGTGAAATGGTGCGACCAATTCACCCATCCTATATAAATAGGGTGATCCCTCTCTGGATTGGTAATGAATGAACATATACATTGGTACCATATTGATACATGAGAGATCATATTGTTGGTGATCATTGTATTGTAAAATTGCAAGAAACTATTCTACAAGTTCTACAATTATTTTGTGAGACCGAGGAGTGAAGTGGAAGTGCTAGGTAAAAGTATTTGTGAAATTATTAATAAAGGAAGTGCTTTATTCTGAGTGGGGTTTTTTTACTTCAAGTTTCCCCACTATAAATTTGGTGTTATGCTTCATTTACATTATTGTTATTTACTTTCTATTCATGTTCTATAATATGCAATATAAACATCTTAATCTATGGTTAATTTAATTGCACTTCGTAATCTATAATCTTCAGCAATTATATTATGGATTTATAATTTGTTAATTATACATTCCCATCAATTTCCTAAGATAAGATAATGTTATTTTGATGTACTTCTCATATGTGTGTAATGGGTAGCATTGTATGGGTTTCCATGGTTAGGAGAAGTGAACAATATGTAATAGGCATTCAGATCCTACTATTAGTTATTTATAAATGAATGATCAAAGCTATTTATGTTCCTACTTGTTTTTTGTTCTTGTTTACTTTATCTTCTAATTTTTGTTGTGCATTGGTTTATGATGAAAACACATATTTCATGATCAAATAAAGAGGGACCTTGTAAGTTACACATGCTTCAAGTGAGCACTTGGAAATTAGTCTGAGTGATGTGCCAACACACCTAGCTAGGTGTTGGTAAATAAAAGGATACATTTTGGTTCTGTTGTCAAGACCTCATTTCATTATGTTCACCAAGATGCGGCGTGCGTATGGCATTTCAACTGTCATTGGAGAATAGTGGGCATTGGGTACATGACGGATAGGATGAATTTGTTCAGAGATAAAACATGGACAAGGTTTCAATGTGCATAAATGGGTGGAAGATAATTTATATGATTCATTATATGAGACCTTTTTCAGTTTCTTACTAGTAGAGTTATACGAATGGTTAATAGCTTACACATAGAATAGGGGTATCCAGATAGGAAAGAAACACAGTGTAGAGACAGGATAAGTACCAAGAACTATCTTATTTGGATGAACCATGGACACGTGCGGTATAGTGTTGGTGGGAAGGTGTTTTATAGAATTACACCTTGGAATATGCAATCTCAACATACTTGTGAATAGAAGAAGCATAGTTATAGTTTTGTTCCAGTCAAGAGGATCATACTTACATGTGTTTCCGTTAGCGACGAAGATATAAATGATTGAGATAGGGATAGATAACTTACCTATGGCAAGATAAAACCCCACTGTGTGGAGGGATAGGAATGGGTCTAGGAAGGATGATGTCAGTACAAGAGGAAGAAAGGGATAGAGAAGAGAGGCTTTGTAAAAATAATGATGAGTGAGAGAGGGAAGTTGAAGAGGCGCTAATAATGAGAGGAATGGGGTCGAGATGAAGTGATGAGAACCCTACAGAAGGTGAAATACCATAGTACCATGTCCCTAAGATATTGTGGAAGTGCAGCAGAAGGACCCCTTCGGCATCTGATGAGAGAGAGAGAAAAATTTTCACACATCTAACCCACCCTAGAATCCTAGCCCTTACGCTTGGTGTTTGGATTTCAAAAGTTGTCGTAGAGGATCATTATAGTGATGGTGATCATGAAGGTAATCAAGGATCACCACGTTGGGTTAGAGATATAAGAAATCATGTTTTAATATCAGCACATGAGTCATAACAGATAAAAGCAACACTTATAAGGTCACTCACATAATTGGTATAGGAATTTAGTTGGTATATGAAGTATGATCCACATGAGACGTAAGTAGACAATGATGTTTTATGTGCCTCTTTCTTGGCTGAATTCCACATACCAAATTTTGAACAACAGAGCATAAGCGTGTTGAAAGACATGAAACAAGGCTTGGCTGAAAACATCAGGGAGTATGATACACGTTTCAAGACTTTGTTGTCTAATCTTTCATATGATATCCATTAGATCCAATATTTGTAATGGTTTGCAACCAGGATTGCTGACACCTTTCTGAAGGGTGTTATCACACAAGATGTTCATAGACCCACGCAAGGATTTGGATGCATCACTACGTGTAGAAGTGATTGGGAGCATAGATACTGGAGTAATCACCTTCCTTGAATCTCATATTATAACAATGTATTCTCAGCTAGAGAATTTATCTGCTAACTCAGCGTATGATATATGTAGTAGATTATGGTGCACCGATTGTGAAGTAGAGGGGCACATGAAGGATATTTATCTGTGGAGTGTGCACGCACTACTCTTGGCTTGTGAGATATGTCATTAAAACCATGATTTCTGAGACTTCTTGTTGTTATAGTGTGCCACACAAAAAAGGTTTCGATGTATTGTAAAATTTGTGAAGCACACACCCATGATAAAACAAACTTCTGGATGATTAACCATATCCATGAGGCTTGTGAGATAGGGTTTTGATAGGGTAGTAAAAAAGGTATCTTCTAAGGATGTGAATGATAAAATAATAGTACTAGAGTTGGACAAAATAATGGTGGAAATAATAATGGTAAAGGGGGATAATGAGGAGGATATCATGGTGGAGGAAGTGGTGGTCATGGAGGTAGATTTAGTCAAGGGACATGTTACATATGTGAGTCACTAGACCATTATAAGAGAGGATTTCTGAAGATCCATTCCTGTGCATACTATGGTAAGGGCCATAAGGTTGAGGATTTCCTAGATTTATATGTGCATATGTGGAAAAAAAGAAAGATAAGGACACAACAACGGTGTGATTTGAGAACACTCGATATGGACAGTGGTAACCTAATAATTTTACGGATACATAGAAACCATTATTGGTCACTACACATGTCAAAGCTTCATGTGCATGTGAGAAAGGAATAACAAATATTCTCATCAGAAGGAAAGAAGCGGTCCAATCAACCAAATATCTGTATGCTAGGTAGTAGAATAAGATATATCAGGATACAATGGGCGTCATTTTGGAGCGTCAAGGGGAGATACATCCTCTTAAGGAATAGGTACGCAAGAGATAATGTGCAAGGTATGTTGAGATATATCAGAAGGATGTTGATTACCTTAGAGAAGTATGTAAGATGCTCAGACAAGAAAATATCATTCCTTTGTTGGGAGAATGGTTGAGAGAAAAGGTGTTGTGTGCAACTCCATAAAGGGGGCGCCAGATCCTCCATGTTAATTTTCCACCTTGGGATCATGAGTATGAAAAAGAGATTAGCCTTGATGTGGTTACAGATGGATGGTTGGTAAGTAACATTTTGATTGATACAATAATGGAAGTTAAAGTCCTTACTCTTAATGCTTATAATAGAATGGGAAGACCACCTTCACAGCTATCCTCAAGTGTATTGTATATGGAAAATAAGAAAAAGGTTAGCCCATTGGTTTGTTGAAAGATGCAAGAATCATAATTTAGAGAGAAAAAGTTCACATGAGACTTTGAGTTACTGGAATCGGTAGAGGTGGAAAACTTTCTATGTTGCTTGGCTGACCATGGTGTTATGCAAATAATGTGTACTTAAGCTTTAACAAATCTTATGTAAGTTTTGAGAAAGCAAATGAATGAGTATTCATCCCTATGGATGGCACTAAGATTACACCTTACATCGAACTAGTAAGTGAAGAAGACCTTAATCAAATCTACACTCATACGTTGTGTGACCTTAATAATGTTGAGCCATCAAATGATGGCGTGCTCCAGTGGGGCGTGCATCCATTAACAACACTACTAGTGTTACTTGTGACAATTGGGCTCATGATACTTACGAGATGGCTAGTTGCAAGTTTTGGGGAAGAGTAACAATAATTATTCGATCAGATCCAGTTAGATGGTTAGGAAATACTAGTTTATCACACTATACTGGGGAAGAGAATCATGAATCCTTATTACGTGCGATGAATTGTAGATACAAAATGATGGGGATAAAATGAATATGTTTTTATTCATTAAGGGGGAAAAAATCACATTGGTTGGCTGTGCATAGAGATAACTTGATCAGATGGTGCAAGATAAGAGTTATATTCTTGACCTGGTTTGTTAGAAATAATCTCTTTTCACCGATATAGGATTATGATGGGAAGACTTCAACCCGTGGGCATGTTCACAATTTTTAAATGAATTAGAGGAAAGGATATGACATGCTACCACAATCACTCTGGGTACATAAATTCTATTCTACATTGTGTAGATGTGTGCACCCGTGGTATGTACACACATAGAGTTGAAACAACGAACTGGCACAACCTAACTATAGGTATCATTCATACATTTGATTATTTTTCCACTAAACCTCATGTTCATGAAGCTCTATAAATTATGAGTTACATTACATTAGGTGATAGTGAAATGGGTGAAGAATTCATGACTCATTTGTATGATGAGACAGACCCCGAAGAAAGTAATGACACACATACTAGGTTAGAGACTGTGAGACTTTGTTAGAACGTGCTTGGGAAGAAAAGGAAAAGGAAATCTTGTTTATCTTATAGATGATGAAGAGGTTGAGGACCTTAACATTGAGCAAAAAGAAGGTGTGCGTGAAGTATTGGAATCTACATATGAACAAGCACGTGCATATCATGTGTCATTAAACACAAATAAATTTAACATTGGGACCGATGACTCGCCGAAAGAGGCCATAGTTGATGACTATTGATATGAGGAAGAGGTTAAAAAAATAAATGAACTATTGTGTGACTTCTAGGATATCTTTCCTAAACAATACCATGAGTTGAAGGTTGTCCATCCATATTTAGGTGAAATGAAGATCAAGCTCAAGGATGGTGCATGACTAGTCCACAAGATTCCTTACTAGATGAATCCTAATCTACGTGTCAAGGTGAAGGATGAAATTGACAAAATACTCAAGGCAGGAGTTATTGATCCCATTGAATATTCAAAGTGGATAATCCCAATTTTTATCAGCATTAAAAAGGATGGGAGAATAAGGATTTGTGTTCACTATAGAGTTTTAAATGCTTCATGTGTGATTGATCCTTTTCCCACACACCATCACTGAAGGAGATCCTAGAATGTGTTGCAAGGCATGGGATCTTTTCCTTCACTGATGGATTTTCAGGGTATCATCAGGTTAGGATCGTGCGAAAGGATAAAGAGAAAATAATTTTTGTAACTGAATGGGGATGCTTTTCTTACATAGTTATGCCCTTTGGTCTGAAGAATCCGCCAGCGGTGTTCTTGTGCATTGTTGTTCAAGCATTTCAAGATTTCATTCATAAGTTTCCTTCAAGTATATTTAGATGATCTGGACTATTTGTGAGTTGGTTAAAGACCACTATGATTGTTTGAGGTTAATGTTTGAGAGATGCTAGAAATATTAGCATATCCTTAAACATTAAGAAGTGTATTTTGGTGACACTCGTTTAGTACTTTTGCTTGGACACATCATCTGTAAAGAAGGCTTGTTTGTAGATCCTACCAAGATTGCAGTCATCTTGGGGTTAGAAGAGCCAACTAATCAGAGTGAAGTGAGTCGATTCCTTGGACATATTGGTTATTACCAAAATTTCATTAAGGGGTATGCCAAAATTGTTGCATCACTAGAGGAGTTACTAAAGGAAAAAGAAAAATTCTATTAGGGTGACACACAATAGTAAGCATTTGAAACTTTAAATGAGAATCTAACCACCGTGCCTATCTTATGCTTCCCTTCTTGGAATAAACCATTCCATGTTCATGTAGATGCTTCTGGAACTGCAATTGGTGTAGTATTGGCCCATCTAGGGGAAGGTAATGTAGACCATCCTATCTTATTTTGCAAGAATAAGATTTTACATCGGCCAAGAAAAATTATATAACAACAGAGCGAGTCATTATCAATAGTGTACGCACTTCACAGGTTTAAAAATTACCAACTAGAGAACGCCATTTATCTTTTACACTGATCACATGGTACTTAAATACCGGTTTAACAATCCATTTTTCCAAGGGTGCATTTTTCATTGTATCATATCATTTGTCATTTGAGTTTTCCGTTATAGTCAATCTTGGAAAAAATTATATGGGACCATATCACTTGTCAAGGATAAAATTTGATGAGGATGTGCAAAGCATAAAAGACACTATGCCAAATGTTCAACTATTAAGATTACAGTGTGCGCCTACTCATTTGGAAGACATTGCAAAATTATTTCACACGGGAGTTACCCCTGAGGGGATGAAGATACTAAAGAAGAAGTCACTCGTCATTCATGATGCACCCTACTAGCTAATCAGAGGAGACCTTTACAAGATGGGTATAGATGAAGTTATGTGTAGGTGTATCTTGGAGCATGAGCGCAATGCCATCATGGAAGAAGAACATGGTGGGATTTTTGGAGGTAATTATGTAGGTGAAGCTACAACGTGCAAGATATTACTTTTTTGGATTATGGTGGGAGACAATTTATAAAGACACTAAGGCATTTTTCAAATCCTACGATCATTTTCAATGAATAGGGAAACCATGAAAAACCATGATGAAATCCCATTGTGACCTATAGCAAGCACAAAACCTTTTGAGAAATGGGCAATAGACTTTTCTGGACCAATTGCACATGACTGCACAAAGATCAGGTGTGTGCTACATTATCACATGCAAAGATTACTTGACAAGGTGGGAAAAATCAGTGCCCACAAAGGATTGTATTGTAGATACAACATAAATATATTTTATGGAAAAACATCATTCGTTGGTATGGCTTCCCATTTGGCCTTACTAGTGATAGGGGAACTCATTTTTTGAATGAGACAATTGGAATATTATTGGTATAGTTTATGGTATACCATCATAAGAATACCCCTTATCACCCATAATCCAATGGTATTGTAGAAGTTTTCAATAAGATCTTGGGACATACATTGACAAAAATATGTGATGTAGGCAGAAAATATTAGGATGATAAGGTATTAATTATTTTATGGGAATACAAAACTACATACAAGAGGTTGAATAAGACCACACCTTTTCAATGGTGTTTTCCATGGAGGTAATTTTACCCATGGAATTCAGGTTACCCTCCATGTGTAGTACATGCGCAGGAGGACTTGTTGATGAGAAAGAAATGGATGAGATCATTGATAAACTGGTCCAATTGGATGAGCAATGCTGAATTACATGATAGAATCAAAAGACAAAAAAAATCGAGACAAAAGGATTGGTATGATAGGCACATTAAAAACAAGTCTTTTACTCTGACAAAGATGGTACTCCTTTATGACTCTAATTTTGCACACCACCCTAGGAAGCTCAAATTTCATTGGTTGGGACCATTTAAAATAACCAAGATACTAGAATTAGGCACATGTCAATTACAATCACCGAGTGGTACAAAGTTTCCCAGTTACTTTAATGGGAGTAGGATGAAGCCCTGCTATAAATAAGCTTCTTTCGTTATGCTTGTAATAAGGTAGTATTGCCAGTTAGAGTAGGTTACCTTTCAGTTTTTACTTTTTTATTGTTTTAATAAGTGTGTTCATGTGTAGGAGCTAATGATATTTTTTATACATTTATGTGCAGATGACTGGACATGATTTTAAGTGTGGGGTAGGAAGAAAAGGTGCACATTGGAATAGGTAAAGGAACGTTGGGGAAATCACTCTTCTAATTGTCTTGACAAGGCTCAAGTGTGTGTGGATTGGTGGAATTTCTCATATATGCTTGACTTGGAAGAGTTTTTCATATGAAACTATGATGAATGGAGCAACACATAATATAACATGAGGGAGGAAGCACAAATGAAAACTCCTTAGAAAGTGGCATAGAGGAAGAATGGGTGTGGCACAGAAGGGTGTGTGCAAGTGATTCTGCATCCTGAGAAGTATTAGCATGCTAGAAGGTTATGGACTACCACTTGCGGTCGAAGCTTGTGGAAAAAGAAGGTAAAATGAAAAAAAAAATCGGCAAATTAGAAAAGACGCTTTAAATCTAATAAGTAGTGGTAGGTGAAGATAAATCAATGCGGTTAGAAATTGAAAACCTATAAAAAGAGGGAAAATGAAGTCATTCTTACCTTTTTATTTGAGAACTATTACACAAAATATCTCAGTTACGAACAAGTTTGAAGTGTGAAAAGTGAACCAAAGTGAACTAGGGTACAGATAAGGAAATCATGTAGATAACCTTCTACATAGAGAGAGATCCTTGGAGAAGTGGAAGATGAGTTAAGAAATGGTTGAAGGAAGGGTTACAACGTTGGGTTAAAAGATCTAGGGTTTAATGGTGAAACAACATAGTTAGGTCACAAATTGATTGGTAGATTGAGTAAGGGCACGAAGTTGAATTGAGCAAGGGAAAAGGATTGAAGCATCGAAGGTACAACTTGAGAAAACATGAGTTTGGGTTTTCAAAACCTATGGCATGAGATTCAAAGGTTCAAGGGTAAAGAGAAATTGGAGTATAATACAGGAGATATAATGGCACCGAAGAAGACACTAAAGACCAAAAAGAACACAGAAGAGTCACCTAATGAATGGTTTTATAAAATCTAGTTTCTAGAAGAAGTATTGGTATGGACACTATGGACGTCACAAATTTTGAAGTGAAAAACTAGTGAAAAAAATCACCATGTGTAGGGACATGAAGCAGACATCAAGAACGATGTCTTATGAGATATCAGTCAGAGGAACATGGAAGGGAAAATAGTTCTTGATGATAAAATGTGCAAGGCCTTAGAAGAGGTTGGATTTATGCGGTTATATGAGCTACCCTTCTTTGGTAATCCCACATGCCTTTATCAATGGTTAATATTGCAATTCCATGAAGATTACTTATACTTCATAAGAAGGAGAATTTGATTAAGTTCCAAGTTAATCAACATAGTCACTAGGTTGTGCAATATTGGAGAGGAGATAGAACTTGAATTGCGTGACGAGGTGACAATAGAGGCAACAAATACAAATTTGCACTACCAAATAGGAATTCATGCCATCAAATTGAGAATATTTCTAACCCAATAATGAGAGTGGGTGCATGCTTGGTAAGTTGTAAATTGGGTGCCTCTGAGATGGGCACATGTAAATAAGATATTTATGCCTATTGCATATAAGATGGTGCATAAGACCAAATATGACATTGCATTGTATACAGTTGAAGGATTCATAGAAGAAGCAAGGGCCCAAAAAGATAAAGGTGAGAATATCACTTGGGGCTCCATAATTTTGCTAATTGTATTTTGGGAGATAGGAGTGTCAGATGAACCAAATGACAACATTTGGGAGAACCCTATCGAGAAGAAGTCACCTACGCTAAGGTTTAGAAAGTATACATGTGATGGGGCCATATCCAATCCATATAAGGGGTGCCTCAAGAAATTGTACAAGAGAATGCGCGACATATTTGAAAATGAATGGTGCTTGCCCAAGGAATTGCCGACACTGGTGACTGGACAGGTGGAGTTTACCATAATGCAACACTTCATCCTTGGAATATTTTTACTGAGCAATGGGGAGATGGGACCATGGTGTAAATTACCATTTTCATTCACAGTTAAGTATTTTAAGTGCACAGTGAATAGGATAAAATATGTGCAACACTTGAAGTTCAACACAGAAAGGGTAGATGTTAATTGTCTTACGTTGCACAAAATATATAGGTATATGTCAAAGGCAGCATATGTGGAGACCATGAAGACAAATAACATAGACCTTAACCCAATCAAGACTTTAGAAATTAGAAAAGAGGCCTATAGAGTTTATATCCACCTCCATCCAAAGCTTAAAGATGGAAAAGAGGTTGATGTGCGTGACATCAAGCTTCCATAGCCACCGAAGAAGAAAACGGTGAATATTCCTAAATGTAGGCACGTACAGAATCCTCCAAAAGAGGAAGAAGAAGAAGAAGAATAGGCATAAGTTGTGCTTGATCAAAGTAGAATGAATAAAATTCAGATAAGGTTTCGAGAAGAAATTACCTCGTGCATGCCTAAAGACTCTCTAACAGCGGAAGCGTGAAATCCCAGTCAAACCAAGGAGGAGCATAATCATGTTACTCATAATGTTGAAGAGGAGGAATACTTAGAACAACCCATGAAAGAGGAGAAGAATTAAGAAGAACTCGTGCAAGAAGAAAAGGGCCAATATGAAGAGGATGCGCATGAAAAATGGGAGGAAGAGTAATAAGGGAGAGCGCAAAGATGAATACATAGATGTGTGTGATGAGGAAGAAGCCTAAGATCAAGGAGGTGGAGAAGGGCTAGGAAATAAAAAATAAATAGATCATGTGCAATATAATGTGCACAAGACACACCATAAGAGCAGTGCATAGGAGGAAGAAGGCCAAGGTAACCTCCACAAGTACCAAAAAATTCATATATAGATGATCCTCTGAAGACATTAAGGGTAAGGTTTCAAATTTTGATACCCACAAGAGAGCTATTCATTTAGTATTTGTTTTATAAGGTCAAAGCCCATCCGCACAAAAGGAAGATACTATCTTGGAGTCTGCAATATCATATAGAGGAGCCAAAGTTTGAGTTTAGTAAAGAGTCAATTTTCAAGCTGA
This sequence comes from Taxus chinensis, assembly GCA_019776745.2. NCBI lineage: Eukaryota > Viridiplantae > Streptophyta > Pinopsida > Cupressales > Taxaceae > Taxus > Taxus chinensis. The sequence continues at coordinate 598,104,655 of CM034155.1, read as the reverse complement.
AATCAAAGAAAGAACCGGGATATTTCCTTATAATTGACTCTACCAAACTCTCAGACGAGTAAGCAAGCAATGCTTTGAATAATATGGTCACCGAAATAGGAAGTCACAATATTGATAAAGGGGTCATAGTGAAGAGAATGAAAAATGATATAGAGTGCAAGGGTATGAGAAATCAGAGGCTTGCTGAGGAGTTGGTTGATGAGAAGAAAAGAACAATAAATGCATATACTAAGGTAGTCGATATTATCAACAACATCAAGTGTGCATACCCAGATGTTGTGATGCATGCCAAACCTGATCATAACACAGAGATGGATTATTTGGAGGAACTGGTACACTTATTGCTAGTCAAAGTAAATAGTGGGTCGGGGCCTACGGTAGAAGATTTGGCCATTATAAATAAATCCAAGGTAGAATAAAAGTTAAAATAATATAAGACACTTAGCGTAGGATTGAAGGAATCCACACCGAAAGCTAATCAGATCTTTGCTAATTTCCAATAAATAACATTTATCCAAGATGTGTGCACTACAGAGGATGAGGTAGAAGTGAAGAAACTTCATGCCTCATTGTTGACAAACAAATCTGAGCGCAAAATAATTTTAAAATAAGTTAACGAGAAAAAGGATGCAACAAAGGATTAGAGAAACATGATTGAGAAAAGGCTTAACAAGATCCAAATGATGGTGATGCGTAAGGTGGATGGATTAGAGGGAATTTCCACATAGTGGGATGTAATATTGAAGGATATACATGAGAAGGATGACAGTTTGAATTAAGAAAATATTTCAAACATTGTTGAGGCATCCCCCAAAAAAGTACCCAGTGAGTAAGAAAAGTGGAAGTAGTTGGAGAATGGGATCAACATAAAGTTTTCAGAGCTCCTATCATCACGATAAGTGAAACATTGTATGCGCGTGAGGTACCCATTATTTATTATTTGATTCATTTGGGGTATTTCCCTTATTATTTCATTCTTCATATGTTATTTCAAAAACTATGCTTGTATTCTTTATATTGTCGAGGACAGAAAATACTCCTAGTGTGTGGTAATGTTGGGCTAAGAAAGTGGTTGAGTAAAAACCACACATGAAAAGGTTGAAGACTGCGCACATGATTGAACACATGAACTTTAGAAAGATACAAAGAAGCCAAGAGGGAATGTGTGCGAGTACGTGTGAGGACAATAAAGTAATACAAGTGTGCAAAGGTATGCATAGAATATGAGGAAACATCAGTGAGCGAAGGTCCCTGCATAGAGGTGCATTTTAGGAGTTATCCAAATTTGTGAACAAGATAAAAATAGGAAAAATTGGAGTCCCCGTGATTGGTAAGGCAAGCCCATAAATAGACCCAAACTGGATAAAGCAAATAGAGGTGGATAAAGCACATGCGGTTTGGATAAATCACAAAAATATGATTATAGGACACATGTATGGAAGAGATCAAGTTGTTTATAGCACAAGCTGGAGAATAAATCAGAAGTTAAAAAGGCATGTGTTTTATAGTTTGGAGGTATATTATTATAGTTAAAACATGTAAGTGGTGAAGGACAAGTTCCCACCATGTATAAATATGTATGTCACACCCTTTGTAAGAGAGAGAGAGAGAGAGAGAGAGAGAGAGAGAAAGAGATTAATAGAGATATACGGTTATTACATGTATGTTTGAGATAGATTTGTATGGGCAAGTGAGTATGTATATGGTGCACGCATCGACTCTACATATGTAAGACAGTGTTATTTTTATGTACTTCTCATATGTTTGTAATGGGTAGCATTCTATGGGTTATCAGGGTTAGGAGAATTGAACAAGATGTAATTGGCATTCATATCCTTCTATTACTTATTTTTGAATGAATGATCAAAGATCTTGATGTTCCTACTTGTGTGTTATTATTTTTTACTTTATATTCTACTTTTTTTTGTGTATTGGTTTATGATGGAAACACGTCTTGCATGATCAAATAAAGAGGGACCTGGTAAGTTGTGTGCAATTCGGGTGAGCACTTGGACATTAGTCTGAGTGATGTGCTAATGTGCTTGAATAGGTGTTGGTTAATAAAATGCTACAAAATATTAAGATTGTGGGAGTTTAGGGATAAATTTTTTATTAATGAAATAAATTCCCGATTTAAAAACCAATCTCAAAGACATTTATTGTATTCTTCAGTTCAAAGCAAACCAACTAAGCTTGATATTTTGATGAATCAGGTTGTGTCTGGTACTGTGTCTTTTTTAAATACTTATAATTATGATGTATTAGATTTTATGTTGAATATAATAGAGAATTTAAATGAAGAAGCACAAGCCTACCATAATATGTGGTCAAGAGACAAGGGCCTTGTTGTTATTGCGAATGTAGAAAAGGATAAGGCACTGGTATGTTTTAAATAATTTTCAAATAAGTTTTTAAATTTTATTAATTAATTTTATGTTTTTAAAACACAATTGAAGTACAAAAATTTTAAGAATGAGGAAACATTGCTTGATGTGCATTTAAAAAGTGCAAGGAAAATTTTACTTACAGTAGTGGATTTGAAGAAAAAGCTTGTTATTTTAAATAAGCATAATAATACCTTAAGAAGGATCATAAAGAAGAATGGAATGGATCTTGATATATTATTGAATAAGAAAACAAAAGAGGATCCAATGATACTATCTACCAGTAACGTAGCAAATCCAGAACATGAAATACTTTCGAATATAAATGTAGCCACAAAGGATCTGGTTAATTTGGGTGATTTAAAAGAAGGTTCTAGTGTAAAGGAGTCAGTAACGCAAATGAAATATTCTACTTCTAAATGATGAAGCTCCAATATAAAAATTGTCAAATTTGTCATTTGAAACTCTGGATGTAAAAGAGTTTAATATTGAGACTATAAATATATATACGTTTCTAATAATGTTTTTATCTTCTTCATTATATGAAATTCTTGAGAGTTTCAATTTATATGGTGGTGTACTTGTTTAAAATTCATGCATAATTTCTCCAAATAAATCATAGTGTTATTAGTATATGCAATTGATTCTTATCATTTTCAAACACTTTCTATTGAATAAAGTTATATTTAATTTTTAACGCAATAATATACTATGATATTATATTGATTTTAAAGACAACAGAAAAAATAAGTATGACATTTCTCGATTAAAATATTTAAACAAAAAATTACAACACTAATAATATTATTCAATAAAGAACATGCTTATATCATAAATAGCAAGTTACATACTTATAACATGATATGAAATTTGATTTCTAGAAATAATGTGTCCATAGATACATATTTAATCAATATTAGGTAGCTCAAATAATTATTGACTATTTAGGTCTTCAAAACTCAAGTTGTTATCTAATATTTCATTGTTTTGATATTTATGTCTTCTTTTTTGTTTTTATCCCCTATATTAGAATTACATACCCCTCCCCTTTCTACAAGAGAATTCCAAACTGCCATTACTCTTTCATAAGGAAATGTATCCACATCATATCATGAAACATGCACTTTTAAACAAGTCTCAATATTTTTATCTAGTCTATTTTTTATATTTTGATTTAACAAATTTTAATGCGCTAAAAACCCTATAGTCTTCAACGGATCCCAATATTATTGTTTGACACAATTCATACAATCAAAAATATTCATTAATGTTTTCATGTAGAATGCTACTAGAATACAATTTTTTCCATAGCTGTGTAATTGCACCATTATCTGTTATTTGTAAGTCATATTGTTTGACCATTATGAGCCCAAAATGAGTTGATTGATATGAAATTAATTCCTTTTAAAGAATACCCTTAATTTGAAATCTGTTCCATTTTACAGATTTTCCAAAATTCTTAAGGAGAGTACCTATGCATTGTTTATATGAATCACTTATAGCTTTCTTACCAGATGCATGATTATAAAATATAGGATTGACCACTGACATGGCCTCAAGAATCTCATCCATTTTAAATCATTATATGATCTCATTGGATAAGTATTGTGCATTTTTTTGCATTGATTTAATTCTTTTTTGAGATATAAGACCTTCGTATAAATTACGTGTTACAGGTAACTTCTTCAATGTTTGTTCCAACAATATCCACTCTTTTTTGGAAAGTGTGCATTTTAATCTCGTCCCCATTTACAAGGATACAAATACGAACAATTATATTGAATCTAAAATAGCTTAAGATCCTTTAAATTTTTAAAAGTTTTCCAACTATTGAATACATGTCCTAGAAAACATTTTTCAAAGTTGTATAACGAATCTAGTGTATGACATACCTTTTTTCTCAATCTAATGAAGTCAACTATATACATGGATATTTCTTGAGAATGTTTAGTTAAGGAATTGATTTCATTCAACATTGATATAATCCTAAAAAGTGTCAACAATGTTTCCAAATCCGTTAAGTGGTAAAGTAGATCTTTTACCTTGTCTACATGCATACGGTACTTAAACATGAAACCATCTAATGATGGATATTCATCAAAAATTATGTGTGTAGCTCATACATGGAAATCCATCTTGTATCAACGTCTTTAAGAATTTTTTTTACCATCTATCAATCCAATTGCAAATTTTTAAAACTCTAAAAAAAATTTTGGACTGCCTGGCATATACGCGTGCAATTCACGGATAAGCTCTTCAACTTTTTCAAAATTTTCAAATGTGTTAACTATCTTGTATGTAAGATTCATCCTATGAGTCATGCAATGAATTGGAAACATGTAAGGTGCAACTCATGTTTGTAGGTGGACACATAGACACATTCGATGACCTTGTGTTACTAATGCACCATCAACACCAACACATATAAGCTTTAAAGCTATTGAATAATCACCCATTCCAGTAATATCCTTCATATAACCAATTTGTAAATATTTTCAACATTGTCATTTTCCTTCATTTTATGAACAACTAGAAGATGAGGTTGACTTGTGTGGTATTGGTTCTCAAAATTATAAACATGCATGTAAACCCAAGATGTGTTTTCCACTGATGTAACCTCATCAATGGAAAGGGAGATAAAACTTTCATTCTTGACTTTCTCTTTCAAATACACTTTTTCAATCATTGCAAGACATTTTTCCATTTCCCAAGCACTGTTATTTGACCAATGTGATTGGGGAAGGTTAGGAAACACATTAAACTTTAAAAAATTATTAAATTCTGAAAAATATGAAATAGGTCTGCCCATTTTAAGAATGAAGAATATAGTTCAAAATTGTGTATTTTTTGCCTTAATATTGTCATTTACAACTTCCCCAAATTTTGTATTAATTATTCCTCCTTTCTTCACAATTTTTTGACAATGTTTTTGTTCATTGTTTTACTCCTCTACATATCTTACAAGCATGCATTCTTTTGTAGTTTTCCATCTATGTGTATTTGTTATTTTTCCATCATTTTCCTTAAATGTCACATATACTTTACCACAATGTTTCTCAAGTGTGTCTAATTTTAGTTGTATTTTATATTCTTTTCCTAATTTTCAATTACAAATTATACATCTACATTCTTTTGGAGTATCACTACCATTTTCTAGCTCTACACGTTCAATGAATGGATATTTTTCTACTCAATCTACCTGAAAATTCCTTCTGATTTTCCAAGTCATTTTCTTCCTTCTCACAAATTTATTTTTATAAAGAGTACTGCCAATATCATCTTCTACTTAAATATTTTCATTAGAACATTCATCTATTGGAGGGCCTTAGTAACGAGGATTGTCTTCTAGCTCTGGTATATCATCATCAATTATATCTTTATCTAGTGAAATGTTAATTATTTCTTTAGGGGTTTCTTTATTCAAACACGGAAAAGGTTCAACTATGAAAAAGATATATATTTTTTAATCTAAAAGTAAACTCACAAAAAATAAAGAAAAATTCAACGATAATTTGTTACATGTGTTACTGCATGTAGTGGATGCAATTTGAGTGTTCATTTTTTGGTTGGTTTAAATAATTTAATATGCTACTTTTTCTTTTGAGTTGATCTTCCTTATTTTCATTATTAATAAAGTCCATTGTACCTATCCATTATCCAAGTGTAATTTTCAAATAGGTCAGTTTTTTACGTAGAATATTTAAAAATTTGTAAACGCCAAGTGAAAAAGGTTTGAATTTTTACACTACGAAACTTTTCAGCAGAGTTCAAAGTTCTATGGGACATCAGCATGCACAATGCTATCGGTTGATAGCATTGTATATGCTATTAGACGGTAGCATGTACAATACAACAAGCTGGTAGCATTGTACATGCTACCATCCGGTAGCGATAATGCTAGCATAGATAATGCTACCAACTGGTAGCATTGAACATGATACCATCCGATAGATAATGCTACCAACTGCATATCTATGCTACTGGATGGTATCATGTTCAATGCTACTAGTCAGTAGCATTGTACATGTTACTATCTAGTAACATTGTACATGCTATCGTCCAGTAGCATAGACAATGCTACCCGGCTGATAGCTACATAACATAGACAATGCTACCATTTGACAGCATTATCCCTACTACCAAACAGCTACAATGAGGTCGTCATCATGCAATACAATACAATAACAATTAAAAATACATTAATGCAGGGTTGCAATGTCCAGTCGATCTTGATCTTTAAAGAAAAATGTGAAGAATATTTGATAGCTATAATTTGCAAACAAAAAATTTGAAAGTATGTAATTAGCATATATATGAAGGCGAATTTGGAAAAAAAAATTTAGCACTAAAGGCGTTTTGAATTAAAGAAGTTGGTTATTAGTGTAAATGTTAGGAGAATTGACCCCTAAAATAAACTTTTACCTAGAAAACTTGGCTGACCTAGTCCTAATTCGTACCCTAAAAATTTACCAAATCCAAATTTTAAAAACCGGAATATTCATGAATTCATGAATATTTTCCACTAAAATTTTCCCTTCCTGGAATAATAAGAAATGCTAAAAATGGTCAGTTGGGAAATTTTTCAAAAATAACAGGTTGGGGAAAAGTAGTTGTCTAAAAATAGAAAATCCTCATCGGTGGAAATAGTCCAAGTGGATTATGATCTTCAGAGAACAAGGATTGTGTAAAATTTTCAAAAACTCCCAAAATAGCAGTTTCCAAAGCTACCTGCTAAAAAATAGAAAGTTCCATTTTTCGGTGTAGAAAGTTACTAGTAGATTTATTTTCATTCGATTTTACTTCTTTTTGAAAATATAAAGTTCAAATACTCAAGTATGGAGCCCATTTCAACCTTGGTTATAGAGTATCCATGTACAGAGAGACAGTGATGTCTCTCACATGGATCTGGATGACCTCAAGAATAGGATGCTCGAAGGACCAAGAGAGCATATGGAAGAGGAAATATTCACGAGTGGGTTGTTTGCAGTAGGAGGCCATCCATTATTTTTGTAAAGTACAAAGTTGGTTCTATCCTTTGCACAACATTATGACCCTGATTTTAGAATAGTACGGGTAGATGATAACTCTATTCTTGTAGTGCTTACTTCTAAGTGTATCTTGTAGTGTATGCAAATACCAACCAACAACAATATGGTCATCATCTCCAAAGGTTTTCATCACAAGAATGGGAAAATATTGAATCATACCTTCAAGGCATCACACTCAAGTAATGGCTAAAGCAAGGCAATAAACCCTCTCATGTGCCAAGAATCTTGTCAAGAAGTGAGTTTAATGAGGTCTGCTCAGATCATATTATCTTGTTAAGAAGAGTAATGGACGAAGAGATGACAAATGATTTCTAGGACTAGATGGAACAATTCATCCTTATTGCCACAAAAGGGAATTAGGTAATGGATTGGGGACAGATCACAAGTGAAAACTTTCATCGTTAGTTTCTCCATATGCCTACCTCTAGAAATTTCACTATGACCTCGTACCTAGTGTATGCTCTTACAAGCAATATACCTTTCAAAACTTTAACATCTACCCTCAATGTGCCTCAGAAAGCACTTTCCTTCAAAAACTTATCCTCAACTCATTCTCAAGGAGAGTAACCATTACTTTTCCAGGGTGAACTATGCATTCACCATGTTTGTTATCTAACTTCTAGAAGGTAACCCAAACCTAAGGCTATCTTCTCAAGCTACAACATTGATCAGGAATTATGGATGTTTCTTCACGCAATTTAAAACTTTCACATACATTAGGGTTTTGGGATTCGATCTCGGTCCTCACAAACTCTCCAGGTACCTCAATGATAAAATAGCCATGTTTGAGTTGTGTAGATAACTTTCTCAAATTCATAATAGATGTAAGAATCACAAGAAGAAGGGCGTGTCATCCCCCATATCTCCTAGAATTTATTGGTGTAAAAATGTTGTAAATGCATCCAATATCGAAGCTTCCTTTTCTACCCTAAGTCTTTATTCATATACATCCAAAGCTGATTTTGATATCTTAAATATTCAATCTCCCTGAAATGCACCATAGTCCCTAGATTGAGGATTATTGGGTCAACTATCTCGGTGACTTTGAAGTAAGGAAAAGAGATCATATGCAAATGATTTTTGATCAAATAAAGAGTTTTAGTTTTGATAGGTTCATTGAATGAGTGGAAGATGATGGGTCTTATTTTTTTGACCCTGAATACCAAGTGGTAAAAAACTTCACCTCTTCAACATGTCTCATAGAGCATCCAAGAATCAAGTAGCATTCACAAGATCACTGCAACAGTGATTCAGAGATCCAAGGAATGGTTTAGGAAAAATAGAATTTCTTTCATTAAATCTAGGGATCTCGAAAACCTCTCAAGGTAATCATCTCATCTCTCATCCTTGAAGGAATCTATGATAACTGTGAACTCTTCTCACTCAAGGGACCACTCAAAGAGGAGAACAATGGACAAAGAAGGACCTCACTACAGGAGACTTCACAAGAAAGCTAAAGCTAATAAGAACCCCATTAAATATCTTAAGTAATGGGGAAATTGATCCTTCACAACCACCAGTTCTGCATCCATCTTTGATGCAGAGAAAAAATGAAACCAATAAAATCAAAAAGTAATCACAAAACTAACCACTCCAAAATTTTCTTGTACATTGTAATAGGAACACTTTCTCAAGCCTAGATGGATTTCAAACTTGAAATTTTGGTTCTTCTTTCTCCTTACCTAGATTATGATCTTCAAGAAAATTTTCCCCGTGTTCTTTAAACACCATAAAAACATTTCGAGTATGGAAAAACAAATCAAAATATCTACTTTAACTCATTCTCCTTAAATTGTCCTAATTTCTTCCTTGAGAACAATGCCTTCTAAGGGTTATAGTGGGGAGATATCTACAAACAACCAAGATAAAGTAGGACCACTTATAGACACCCCTTTTTGTCTCCCAAGTTGTAGGTAAAATTTGATTTCCCCACTCTAAAGCTAGACCTACTTTCTACCACTCATTCCTTTGACAATAAACCTTGTTCCTTATAGCCCTTCCTTAATGATTTTTCAAGATTATATTTTCACTCATAGAGTTTCAATACTATATTTTCCACTTTTTGGATACCCTTTTCCAACTTCAATCACCATGCAAAGTTTCAGGACCAAATTTAAATTTTAAACCCTCTTTTTCGTGAATTTCCTTCATGCAATTGGGTCTCTTCCTATGACAATATTTTCTAACAACAAACTAGTAAGGATTATGACCAATAATGGTATTTTTTTGGGATAATTTCTTCAAAATATATGAGGTTATAACCCTTAGGTGCTATCTTGCAATTTTTCCACCAATAAATTTGTTTATAAGACTCTTAATCACATGAACTTATCTAAACCCTCACTAAGGTTTTACCCAGCCCAGAATGAGGAAAAATGCAATTTTGAAAAGTTTCTCACAATATCAATCTTTAAAATTTTAACCATTAGTATGTGTCATCCCAATACACCTTCCTAGATAAATATAACCACTAAATATGCTATCAAATTCTTGAAATGAAAACTTCTCAACCTTAAAAACATAGTTTCTTAATAGTTTTGACATGTGCAAGAATTAGAAACTAGGATTATCTCTTATGCTCACCTTCAAAGCTTGAAATTGAGTTCATCTACCTAAATTCATTCTAAATAATAAAAAAACCCCAGATATTTAATGAAATCAACATATCCTTCTTATTCTCATTCAAGGTTTCACCCTTATTAACTATGATCACATACAAAACAATCTTCAAAAACATTAAAAAAAATAGAGTTATTCAATATTTCACACCTTTTTTCTCCTAACAGCCTCTCTTCTAACACGTGTCTCCCCTAAAAATACCTTCACCCTCAAATGTATTAACCCTAACTACTTGAAAATTGACTCCTTCCTTAACTAGACCATAAATCAAGTTATCTTTGCTTTAGTCAAATAACCACCAATGGAGTTCTATGACTAATCACTTCAAACCATGAGACTATGATCCTCAAGAAGACATTGCACATTATCCAAGTACTCCTAAAACACCCTAGAATATAAAACATTACCTTATCAATCCAAAATGTTTTCAAACCTTGTGTAAAAATTCAAATTTGCAACATGATGAGAAACACAAAATATTTAATTTTTGAATATTTAGGCTCAACTTAACATTATGAAATCAACCCTAGAGACTCTCTAAGGACTTTAAGACCCCTAATACCATCTTTCAAACCAAAATTTCCTTGAAAAACCAAAATTTCAAACCTAGGAGAGACTCCCTTGCATCAATCTCCAAAGGTCTCTTCCCTAACAACCGAGTCATCTCATCAAGTACATGAGGTTTCCTCTTGCCATGATCTTGAAAGTGCCATCATGCCTAGTGTTGAGCCTTCAACTGAAATATTCCCATGGATCCAAAAATTTATTGGAAATGAGCCAAGAATATTACAACAAGAATCATTCCAATACTTAGGAGTTATCTCAAATATTGTGAAGGCCAAAAGAGGTAAGAAATCCTAGGTAACTTCCCACTTTTTTAGTGGTGTTTCTGGTAACAAGTATGTAGAATTTTCTCACCCACAATTAGTAATTCCCATTGAGGATATGAACTAGGAAGACTATGAAACAATCACAATTCTATTGGTTTAAGCAACACATGAGAGTGATGCTCATTTTTTAAAGTAGTCCGCTACCCGTATGCTTTCAAGGAACGAAGAGTACAAACAAACAATTGAGAAACTAGAAGAACATGTAAAAAACCTCACTTCATATGTGAAATAATTTGTGGATCCTAGTGTAATTTCATCTCTTCCTCCTGAGACAATTAAGAAGGCTTGAGGCTACTCAATTTAGGGTGGGGCTAATGACAGGTGGGTTGATAAAATTCTTGAAAAAGGGAAAAGTTTGTTGCCTAAAATCCTTGCACTATTAAATTTTGTTCTTACCATTGTTGCAAAGGTGAAAATGACTAGAGATGAAATAGAGAAAGAAAAGGCTCATTGGGATCAATTTCTTCCATTGGTGATGGAAATGGGTAATCTTGACTCTTTTTTACTAGTGAGAAGAAATGTATTTAATTGCATAACTAAGAACTTATCACCCATTTGCTCTCTAACATTGGTTGTCTGATATGAAATGTTGAATAATTATCTCAAGCAGCTTCAATCTTGTGAGGGGATCACTTCAAAAATTCTTTAAAATATAAGCAATGGAGTGTAGAATCTTAGAGCACATCCAGTGAGTGAGAATTCATTAGTGGAATACCTTCTGAATCCATTTGAGAAATTAGTCAGGAAAGAAGCAGGATACCCGTTCTCATTTAATGATGACACCTTGGAGTCTCTCATGGAAATCAGATGTGAAATTTCAAATGTTGTTAAGGATCATTGGAATTGGTTCAATCAGTGAAAAAACATCGGCTCTACTTTCAAAAATAGGATTAAGTATTTAAGCTTCATGCACATTCCTCAAGCAAAGAAAGTGGCACCCACAACATCTCTCTTCAGCAAAGAGTTCAAAGGTATAGGGATCTCTATAGGAGAACTCCCTTGGAGTTCATTGGCAATAAATCTTCATCGGCGGATGTATCATCTCCTTTGGAATAATCATCGCCTCTATTATTTCTCCCTCATTTTATTCTCTCGTGTTCTAATTCTTCATTAAGGGGGTTACTTTTCATTATTTTTTCTTATTCACTTAAAGTGACCTATAGTCTAACTTTGTAATGAGTTATTTTCAATTAATGAAAAAGGAGCCACTTTTGTCTCTTAGAAATGTAAAAGGTCATGAGTGTTTAAGTGAAGTGAAAAATCACATGGGGGTAGGTGAAAGGTTAGTATGTAAGGCTATATACTATAAGGACTCCTCCATTTCAAGGGGTTGTCAATTGTGAGTTTCCAAGTAGATATCTTTGTACTACAAAGATACAAGCAAGAGATAACATTATTCTATTTATTTTTTCAATGTTTCCTCCACTTATTTGCATAATCAACTTTGTGGACATAATAATCTTGTATAACCAAGAAATTTGTTAGTGCCTTTGATTAATGAATTAATGGAAATTTTGGTATTTGATTTGTTAGTCTTATATTGTTCTTAAAGTTAATTTCTTCTAACTGAGTGTAGACCTATTATGGTTAGAGTTGTGGAAAATTTCAAGTGCTTATCCATAAATTTAAACCCTCCTCAAAATTATTACTCCCCTTTACCCTCTCTCCTAATGAAATTCCTCCCTTGCACTAAGTGCGAGCAATTTTCCACAGGTTTGGTGGGGTACTTATGTGTGATTCTTGGCTTCACAACCACCCGATATTTGTTTTATTCTTCATCTAATAAATGGGATAATCCCCATTACCGAGAGGAGGAACTTAGTCCCGAAGCATTGGTGAAAATCCACTAATTGTTCCTTGCGATAAATTATTTCACCTACACTTATATAGCCTTCTATAGGTGAAATATTCTGATAAGACTAAACTTAGAAAGATGAAACAAACCAAATAATATATTCAAGTTGAAAATAAATTCAATTAACTTGAAAATATAGGACCATACAAGTCAGCAAAGACTAGACCCCACATCCTAACCCAGTTGTATGGTCCTAGAAAGAGAAGGAGAAAAGTAAATTAAAAAGTTTGGACATAAAACAAAAAAGGTTTTTTAGTTATTTGATTAGATAATATTTTCATATTTGATGATAGAGAAAACAATAGAGATAAGTAATTCATGGAATAACTAGAGAGGTGAATTGATTGGATTTTGAATTGAGTGTTTATATTAGCAAGGGATCATGGTCAAACTTAACATTACAAAAGGAAAAGTTGCCAATTTTTTTTCTACAGGTTGAGATATGGAATTAATAGTTTCTTTAGATTCAATATTACTTTCATTTGCTTTCCTTTGTAATTATATTTTCCTTAGAATTTACATATATATACATTATATTGGGTATACACCTACTTAAGGTTGTTTAATGTTAGGGTCTCGACCTCTCTTTCTTTCAACGTATGACATATATCAACAAAGGATCAAAATTTATCAAATATAATAGATTTTTGCTAAGTATATAGGATACATTAGAGTAATTATATATCTTGAAGCTCATTATATACAAGTATGTTGTTCATTTTAGTAAGCATTATTTTATAGTGCAATACTTAATCATTGATGGTTTCATTGGAGACTTGTTGCATTTGAGCACATGAAACCTTATCACAAATATGTATGGATATTTTTATAATACATTTATTAGATAATGGATTAAAATCCTTTGTATATTGAATAAGCATATCATATAATCATTACAAAGCATAATCCTTTATAATTAATGAAAACAATTAGTGATACATTTGTCATTATAAGTTTATTCTAAGAACAAAAGATTAAAAGAATGAATATGTTTTTAGGATCCCATTTACCACCATGGATACTAATATTAAGATAAAAAAAACCCTAGGGGTGATGTACAAGATTCTACCTCAAATGCAAGTGGGTTATAAAGTAATTGATTAGCGTCCGTGACATTACAACGTATAGGTATTCCTTCATATAAATGTAAAACCTCCATTTCTGAATTAAAACGTGTAGTACATGAAGAGTGTAAAGGCCCATAAATGTAAACAAGATATGTATCAATAGTAGTAGAGATTGGAATAGAAGTTGTAACATTTTTAAGAGGGGGTGAATGCCCTATATAGATATAGGCATAGTAGATGTGGAAATAATAGATGTAGTGGTAGGACATGAAACCATAATGGGTTAAGACATATCACATATAAGTATTTTATATACATCCAATTGTTTCTATTTGATTCATATGGGGAGTTTCTTACCCAAAAATAATAACCACTTTTGTTATCTTAAACACCTAAAAGTTATTTAATACACCCTTAGGACTAATTTACAATCTTTAGGTCTAATTCTTCTAAATTTAGTATTAGCTCAAGATAGTTGTTTCAAAGACTCTGAACCTCAATATATTCACCTAATAATATATGTTCAGGTTCTCATACCTCTATTTAACTTCAAGATACAAGAAATTAGTTTAACTTTGTTTTGCTCTCCTTACCTATCTATTCTTCTTATTATCCCTAATTTTCCACAAATAGTATTGTTATATGAGAATCACAAAGGATATAGAAAATATATATACCATTTCATATACTCATTATGGGTTTACATCTTCACATAAAATTTCAAACCCAATCCACAAATATAATCCCCTTAAATAGTTTTTCATAGGTTCAAATTAGGTCTCATAAGCCTTTGGAAAAGGGTTTAATATGAACAAGGTCTGTAGATGTGCCAAATAACTCTAAATTCCTCGAAACCCCAAAAATCAATTGGAACACCTTTAATAGACTCTACAGAATAAAACTCATCTGTTGGAATGATCTCATACTCCTTAAAACACCAAATTGGCTAAAACCCTAGGTAAGGTTTATACATAAGTTGAGAAGAATGAATTTCAAGTTTCTAATGGATATTTCAATTCTAAGGATCTAAAAAGTTATTTCTTGGTTTGTATGACCTGGAGAAAACCTCAAGGACATGTTTAAGGCTTGAAAAACTCTTAAAATGCTTGTAAATAGACGTTTATCAGTCAAGAAAATGAATATTTTTGCACTTACACATTCAAGATTGTGTATGTTTCTAGAAATTTCCTTTCTCAATCATTGAAATGGTTCTCAAACACGTGACACTAACTTCTAAATTTTCCTTTCATACTCTCCATTCAATAATCAAGAATATCATAATTGAAAAATAGTCTTCTTCTTCTTACATTTAGTATCCAAACCTTTTTACACAGTCTGCCTACACATTCCTCAAGAAAAAATATTTTCTAAACACAACGATCTCTCTTTCTCATCTTCCTCATTGCATACATTTAATATTGTTTATCCCCTAACTACTTTTATTTAGTTATATTCCAAAAATAGACTAATCCATGCCTAAGAACAACTTAATTCATGCTAAGAGACAAAGTTATATAACAAGTACATAGACAAGATGTTGTATATCCCTACTAATGAATCAAATCTTTTATTTGGAACCCTAAATAAACCTAGACCATACAAAATTTCATATCACATGGTGAAAAATACAAAAGGAGGTTGATAATAAATTTGAATTTTTGAATTTTCACTTTTGGATGGAATAAGGGAATTGAATACTACAAGATCATTACCCATGAATTGAAGAAACTAATACCTTCTTATTGACACTACAAGGACCCTAGACCCTAACAAAAACCAAAATTCACCAAAATTAGGAGCCCATATAGGCAAAAAATTCAAATTTGAGCTTTGGGCTGAAAATTCTAATTTAATCTCAAATTTTAAATCTATCACCTCCTACTTATTCAAACATACTCCAAATGCCTCCAAAAAAATGTTAGATACAAAACTATTTTGTAATAACCTCCTAGATGATACTCTTGCATCACTATTAATCCTTTCCTATATAGATTAGTGTTTCAATACATGTTGGGGATTATAGTTTATAAATTCTACAAATTCTTGTTCATCAATATTGTCAAAGTTATTAGGACGAGGATTAGAATTATCATGGGAAGTTTCTCCATGGGAAGAGTAAGTAACCATAATAGTGTGAGAAAAGAGATGATAACAACATAGTGAAATAAGAGCAATGCACAAATTTGAAATGAAACCCTAGGGATTTTTAACAAAAGGCCTAATTTGAAACAGGGTTACCTATGCCAAATAGGTTAAGGATTTGATCAATAAGTAGGTTCAAAAATGATTGCAAATAAAAAATAAATAAGTTTAGGGAAGGGTATTTAATTCCTTTACGTAATTCAATTCCATGCTATGGTTAGAAACATGATGTATATTCAAACTATTAATTAAGTGCTCATATTAAAATATATACATATAGTAATTTTCAAGATAGATCAATTAGAACATGTAAGAAAAAAGTGGTGTTAGTGTACAACTTACAAAACTAGGAAAAAAACTTATTCAAATCCTAAACCAACACAACTATTTACCTTCCTCAAATTGAACAATGATAGAAAGAGGGAGAAGATCGTATACCTATACTTACCTACAAGGGGAAATCCTCCTTCTTTGAGAGCTTGGATGTGATCAAGTGGATGATTGTTTTTGCTTCACATTTTTGGATTTCATTTGGTAGCACTTCCCCTTCTTGAGATGATGAATTCTTGCTTATTAGAATGCTTAGTGATTGATAGTTTTCTTGGAGATTTTGACATCATATACTTGTAATTGAACTAAGGCGGTGGAAGCAGAGGGTGACACCTCTATTTATAGTTAGAGGAAGGATAAATCAAGGGTTGGGACTGATCCATGTAGGATATGGATCAATGGTTGAATATGCATGAGAATGGAGAATTCTCTAGAATTAGAAAATTCTAGAGATTGGAATAACTCTCCATTGAATTAAAAATTCAATGGAGGGAAGGAAAATATTTAAATATAGAAGAGGGAAAATATAAGAGGCCTCTAGAAATATAAGCCTCTAGATTTAGGGGATCATTTATCATGTGATAAGGTGACATTAATTATGTTTAGTGGGGTTATTAGATGGCTAAGTTAGGTGTAGAGTAGGCATAGAGTAGGTGGTAGGTGGGTGGTAATTTTAAATTCTTAAAAAATAGTTAATAGGAGGTTAGTTAGTAGTATAATAGGAATATTAATAATGTATTAATATAACTAAGGGTAGGATGGGATTTTTAAATGAATAATAGAAATAGTTGGAATATAATAATTAATTAGATAATTAATTCTTATATGGTTATTGATAGGAAAGGGATTAATAATGTAAAATGAATATGATAATTTTCTAAATGACTTATGTTGACATTTTACATGTCTAAATTTTTCCCCTCTTTGAAAGTGTTATTGTGAAGCAATGATAATTCAAAGAAAATAAAAGAAAATAGGATAGATGGTGAGGTGATGCCCCCTCGAGCGGTCGGGTGAAGAAGGGAGGAATCGTGTGACCACTCGAAAAGAGGAGAGGCCAAAGTTAGTAGATGAGAGATGATTAGAGGATGAAAATATGAGAGGATTTAGAGGATGATAAGATGGAGGATTTAGAAGGATTAGAAGACTAAGAGATAGAGGATGAGGGTTGAAGAAATGACTAGAAGAGAGGATTAGAGGAAGAGGAGAGGATTGGGGGGAGATTAGAAGATTAGGGGATTAGAGGATATTATAAGATTAGAGGATAATAAAAGATTAGGAGATAGAGGATGACTGAGTCAATGATGCATGAAAAGGGTGAAGATTTAGGATTTTGATTGGATGATGCCCCAGTCAAGGGGGTAGAGTGAATATTTGGGATTGGATGATGATGGTAGAATGGGGTGTGTTGTTATGATGTACCCATTGTAATCATCATTAGCAGTGTGATTAATGTGGCATATGTAAGAATACCCCAAGATATAAAGGCCATGGTGACTAGGTTACCAGATGTCGTTGTCCTCATATCATTGGACTGAAAAAAAATGGCCTCGTATCATCAACTGAAATAATACAAAAATAAGGTCCTCATATCATTGGACCATGCAAAAAGAAAAAAGAAAGAAACGATGCCTCATATCATCAACCCAAAATGTAAATACAAATAAGTAAGAAGATAAAAACACATATGTTCAATCATATGTGTAATGATTTTTGTAATGTTTTATTGGATTTTGAACAATTTTTTGATTTTTTGGATTTTAAATGATTTCCTGATTATTTTTTATTTTGATTTTTTTTAATTTTTATGAATTTTTATGATTTTCTAATTTTTTCTGATTTTTTACAATTTTTTATTTTTAATGATTTTAGATGATAAGAGAGGAAATTTAGCGAAGGCAGGAAGAAATGGGAGGAAAAACGAACGCATGAGGTGATAAAATGAGCTTTCAGAAGTTTTTAGGGCATCGTGGCAGATATAAAAGGGGTTTGGGGTCCACGGGACAAGTCATTTTCATCGCTCATAACTGAAAATGAGAGCCTTCGAGAGATTAGAATGGCATATGAGAGGACTGCGGTGCACCGAGGGGACATAGTGAGGACGTACCAATGATCGACAGCCAACAAACTAGGTGTAGGTGCCTTGTCATTTATTATGTTTGTAATTTTTGTGTTTTTTGAGGTTTTTGAGATTTTTTTGGGTAATTTTAGGCACTAGGGGGGTTTAGAGCGGCACATATGCGCATGATTTAGCATGTATGTGACAAAAAGTAGTGCATATGTGTCATAGGTCATGTGGGTGGATGGTTTAGCTCTTATGTAATGCTGACGGATTTAGAAATGGCGCTTTTGATTTGTTTTAGCTCTTATATAAAGTAGCATTTTTGTTAGGGTTCGGGTGGAAGAATACAAATTGGTGTATATATGCCTAGTAGGGTATGGAAAGTAGTGCTTTTGCTTTTAAATGGTGCATATATAATGGATTAACACTTATGTGCTATAAATTAGCAAATTTGTGAGTGGTTGGTTGGTAGGGTGTGTAGTGGCACATTTATCGTTAGATTGGGGTGGAAAATAACACTTATGTGTTATATCAACACATATACTATAAAATAGCACTTATGTTAGGATTATGGAACTTATGTAATAATGTTGGATTATGAGGTTTGGAAAGGGGGGGATGATTGAAAATGGGGTGGATAGGATGAATAATGAGGTGTAAGGGATAATATAGGTTGTGTGATGTGTGCAGGTTGCTTTAGATGTTGTGTAGGTGAGGCAGAAATTGGCAGTTGCCATGATACATTTATTAGGGGATGCAGATATGGAGGAAAAGGAGGATGAGGTATCGTTGTTTCATGTGTTAGATCTTATACATGTGGCAAGGATTCCCGTCATACGGGTGGATTGAGGGGTGTTGACAGCACTGGAAAAGTGGTGGCACTCGGAGATGAGTAATTTTTGGCTACCGACTAGAGAGATGACGATGACATTAGAGGATGTATACCATATTTACCACCTACCTGTAGAGGGGGATCTTGTGGTATGGCACAAATTTAGGCTTGGATCTCGATTGAGGTTGTTGAGCGATGTGGAGGATGCACCCCGTGAAGGGTTGTGGATAGACTTGGGACTTTATTTTAGAGAGGGATACATGGAGTTTGTGACATTTGTGTTATGTTCTTTGATTAGCTATATTCTATGGTCATATGGGGGAGGTCGATATTTCAGTATCAATTTTATGGATTTTGTCCATGTTATGTGCCACGATGAGATAGTGTTTGCATGGGCCCCAGTGGTCTTGGCACGGTTATATCGTGATTTACAAAGAGTGGCTTACATAGAGGGTAAAAGTATGGGGGCAGGTATATTATTACAGATATGGAGTTATGAGCACATAGCCGTGGGTCGACCTATTGTGATTTGGAAACAACGATAGGTTGGGGAGCCTTCAACATATGGGTGGCATATTATCAGAGGGATGAGGGAGAACTTAGGAGAGATAGATTGGTATAGGAAGTGGATTGATGAGTTGTAGGCTGGTGATATTACATGGTGACCATACTGGTAGTATGAGGCCTGGGAAGAAGATCAGGTATAGTTAGGGAGTATCCAGACATCCTAGTATTTGATTGGGGGTCGGTTCTATACATTAGAGTGGTATCGACCAGATCATGTGTTGTGACAATTTGGTGTTGTACAAGACATACCTTCAGGTTGTCATATATTTGCATGGACTGCACGAGAGATGGGGGAGAGGGTGTTGTGATTCTTATGGATGTGGCTAGGGCTAGATTGGATGATGTATAGGTTATTCCATGGGCACTACTACCAGATGTGGAGGATCTAGGGGTTGTACAGGGATATGTTGAATGGTGAACAGGGATTAGGCCACCTAGATTGTCATGACCACTAGGTGGTATGCGGTTTATGCATGGCCTCCATCAAGTATAAAGGGGGATGTCATAGGGGCAGGCATTAGTGATACACAGACCCCAAGGATAGACCAAATATGAGTTACAGTGGGTGCCTCTTGTGATTATTCTAGGTGGTCCACTAGTGCAGCAACCAATTATTCACTCACATGTGTAGAATCCAAATAGGAAGGAGGTGGAGGTGATGGAGGTGGGTGATACTAAAGGGCCATTGTAGGAACTTTTTCCACCACATACAGATATAGTAGGTCCGTCTGGTACATGTGTTTTAGGATCAGGAGATATAGGTGGATCCAGGTAAGGGGTTGTAGGTGATTCAGGTATCGAATTATGTGATCAAATAGACATGTTGGAGGTGGAGTCTCGTGCACGAACTGTAGAGATAACAGGGTTGTGGGCAAGAGGAGGATCTCGTGTGAGAGATGTATGAGACTTGAGACGAGTAGTGAGTGTGTTGACATTGGTGGTGAGATAGATGGAGGCTAATATTTCTCAATTACAAGGAGAGTTGACACGGATAGATCAGGTGTGGGATCGGGCTTTACAGCACCATGATAGATATCTCCGCCAACGAGATACTTACAGAAAAAGGTATGGCCCATTAGATGCAGTAGTAGGGAGAGTGAGACATAGAAAGGATCTCAAGGAGTAGGAGAAATGGAAATGGCTTCCCCGAGTACATCACAGAGATTAGGATGGATGGGTCCCCCAACCACAATATCATTATAGTAGTACAAGGATTTTATGGAGGAGATACATGATTATGAGGATATTGTGACTCATGAGTGGTTGGATTCCCCTCATTACACGGGGCATGTAGCACGATAGAGATTAGGAAAGAGATCATGATATATATCCGGACAGCCCACAGCTTCTGGGAGCACTGCGAGTGTTTCACAGCTTCTATCAGGGGGAGCAGGGGATGATACTAGTAGTTCAGCACAGTGACGAGCACCATTGTATTGTGTATTTTATTGGATATGTGAGAACCATCATGGTCACATTTTTATGTATATATGTAGATGATTCGGGGTGTATCATTATTATTTTTGGATGCGGTACATGATGATGTATTATTTCATGTATATGTTATGGGATATTTCATGATGACCAACATGGTCATATTTTGATAGATATGTACGATGTATGACATATTTCATGAGATGGTTATGTCATGTTACTATTTTGATGATATTGATGATATGGGTTGAGATGATGTATGATGAGTATGATTATTATGATGATGATGTTTATTGATGAGATGATGTAAAAAAAATTATGTTGATTATGTAGTGATAATGTTATGATGATTTTTTCCTTTATTTTGTTGTGATGATGATGATTTGGTATTTACCATGATGATTATGTATAGAAAAACGTGATGTGATGATAGTTTGTTTTATTGATATATAGATGATGTGATTGATAATGTACTGGTTATGGTGACATATTATGTTGATGTTGATGTTATTAATGAGACAATGTGATGTTATTTTTAATGGTATATGGTGATGATTTTTATTGATGTGATGATGACTAGTTCAATTTCTTTTGTGGTTAGGATTACATATGATGGATAGGATGTTATTTATGATGATGTGATGTAATTTTGGATGTTAATTTTTTTATGGATATGGTTTGTTATAGCGATGGTGATGCAATTTAGTGATGTTATTATGGGTAGTATTTGTTATAGATGGGATTATGGTTGTTATTTGATGTAAGTTATGGTTTATGGCATAAATTGTGATGTTGGAATAGATGGATGTATGATGATAGTTGGATGGTAGTGATTTTTTCAATTTTATAGATATAATGGTGGTATTTACATATGATATGAATGTTAAATGTTTTCAAATTGATACAACTATTTATAACATAACTATTGTATGAAACGTGATAGGATAGTAGAGAGAAAAGGAAGTGGTTTTGGAAGGGGATGAGTAGTGATAGGAGGTAAATGGGGGGTGGAGAGAAATGAAGGCCTCATGATCTTACAAGGGTTGCATTTCTCGGCATTTGAATGGGGTTCCCTTGAAAGTGGTTTCCCAAGATATGATTGTGGACAGTATTGTAAGGATCCGTATACATTCCTAAAACATGATAGATATTTTTATTTATAGTGAAATCAGAAGAAGTCTGGAGTTAGAGGATAGGATGTGAATAGGGATGGAACCATGCTGAGTAGGGATAGAGGGGTGCTTGCCCCCAATGTGGTTGGGTTTGCGCCCGCACTGGACATACGATACTGATTTACCATAGCTGTCACCGACATTTACCATGGTATTTTCCCAAGGGCCTCAGCTACAGTGGTTTTCACCATTGACAGTGGGATTTTTTTTACGGGCGGTTGCTTAGGCATAGAAGATGTTTAGATGCATGATATTCACACCAAAACCTCAAGGCATTAGTGAAATCCGCACATGAGGATCATAACACAGTACATCTTGTATTAGGATCAGGATATATATTCCTAATCATGATAGATATTTTTCTTTATAGGGAGGATCAAAAGAAGTCTAGAGTTAGAAGGATAGGATGTGAATAGGGATGGAAATGTGAGTAGGGATAGAGGGGTGCTTGCCCCCAATGTGATGTTGGTGTTTGTAGGGTACGTAGTGGACATAGGATCTGATTTACCATAGTGTCATAAACCAATTTTCACCATGGTATTTGCCCAAGGCATCATCAAAGTGGTTTTCACCATTGAACGGATTTTTTTTTGATTTTGGGGTACTTAGGCATAAAAGATTTTTAGATGCATGATATTCATGGGCTCGTCCAACTCATACCCATCTTGAGTAGAAAGTTTGTAAGCACCCGAGCTGAATTTGGATATGAAAATGTATGGTCCAAGCCAATTGGTTTTGAACTTTCCCTTCTTTTCTTGATTAGTGTTAGTATTGCACTGGTTCTCTTTAAGGACTAGGTCACCAAATTCAAACTTGCAAGTTTTATTTTTCATCGTGGGTTTGAGCCCCATGGTGGGCGCCAAAATATAGACAAAAAATATGTGTTAGTATGCAAATTCAAACCAATAAATCATCCAAACTAATCCCTAAACTAACACTTATAATTGCTACCTCAAATAGAGCATGATGGAAAGGAAGGAGAATACAATACATGTACTTACCTATGAGATCGTAACTCTCCTCCTTTGATTATGATTGGATTTTCTCTTAGATGGAATGCTTGAGATACTTCACATTTTTTTGGGATAATTTTGCTAGCACTTCCCCTTGATAGATAATTTTTGCTTGATAAAAGGCTATGAAGATTGAGATTTTGCTTGGAGATTTTGGCAACATACACTTACAATTTTTCTAAGGTAGTGGAAATGGAGGGTGGCACCTCTATTTATAGTTAGAGGAAGGATAAATCAAGGGTTGGGGTTGATCCATGTAGGATATGGATCAATGGTTGAAAATGCATGAGAATGAAGAATTCTCTAGAATTAGAAAATTCTAGAGATTGGAAGAACTCTCCATTGAATTAAAAATTCAAAGAAGGGAGGAAAATATTTGAATATTAGATAATAAAAGAGGGAAAATAGTAGAGGCTTCTAGAAATATAAGCCTCTCTATTTAGAGGATCATTTAGCTTGGGATTACGTGTCATTAATTATGTTTATTGGGGGGATTAGATGGAGAGCCTAGTTATAGAGTAGGCATAAAGTAGGTCCTAGGTGGGTGGCAATGTTAAATTCCTAGAAATAGTTAATGGAGATTAGCTAGTGGGATTTTGATATATTAATGAAGTATTGATATGACTAAGGGTAGGATGGGATTTTGAAATGGATAATAGAAATAGTTGAAATATAATAATTAATTATTATATGGTTAGTGGTAGGAAAGGGATTAATATTGTAAAATGATTGTGATTATTTGTTAAATGGTCATGTTGACATTTTATATATCTACATTTATCCCCTCTTTGAAGTTTTATTGGGGAGAAATGACAGTTCAAAGAAAAGAAGGGAAGATAGGTTATATGGTCAGGTGATGCCTCCCCAAGGGGTTAGGTGGGGATGAATGAGTCGGGTAACATGTCGATAAAAGGAGAGGCCTTAGAAAATAGATAAGGGAGAATGAGGGGATGAGAATAATAGAAAAGATTAGAGGGATAGAAAGATAAGAGGAAGGAGAGTAGAGATTAGAAGAATAGGAGATGAGAGGATTAGGAGATAGTATATTTTGGAGTAGAGGATACACGAGTCGAGAGTGAATATTTAGGATTGGTGGATTAGAATATGCCCCAGTGAGGGAGATAGTATTTAGGGAGTTAGTATTATAAGTTTCCCCAGTCAAAAATGAGCATTTTGGGGTGTGGATTTGAAGATGCCCTATATGAGAAGGGTACAGATTGTAACTGATTAAATATTTCCCCAATCAGGGGGATAGAGTGAGGAGTTGGGAGTATAGGATGCCTTGATCAGGGGAGTGTAGGATGGTGGATGTGAATATTGGATGATTGATAAGAGAAAAATATGATAAAATTGGATAGTGAGTAAAATGATGATGCGGATCATGATAGGATTAGAGATGATGATAGAAGGGGGGGTGTTGATTGTAAAGTACCCAATGATATCATCATTAGTAGTGTGTTTATTAGGGCATGTGAAAAGGTGTACTAGGGTATGAAACCCTATATGGTGTAATATTCAAATGCTTGTGTCCGCATATCATTGGAGAGTATCAGTAAACTAGAAAAGTGGCCTCGTATCTTTAGCCAAAAATAGTACCAAAAAAGATGGTCCTCATATCATTAGACTATGAAAAAGAAAGAAAAGAGGCCTCATATCATCGGCCCAAATTTTGAAAACAGAATTGGATTAATTTGGTTGATTATTTGAATTGTGAACAATTTATGTGAGTTTTTAGATTTTTAATAATTGTTAAAAAAAAATTGCGATTTGTGGAATTTTTTAAGGATTTTTTGTTATTTTTTTTATTTTATTTTTTAAAATTATTTTTATGATTTTTTACATTTTTTTTGAATTTTTGATGATTTTTTGAAATTTTTACGATTTTTTGGATTTTTTTACGATATTTTGATTTTTACTTTTTTTTATTTTAGACGATTTATTAAATTTTTACGTTTTTTAATTTTTTACAATTTTTTGAATTTTTATGATTTTTTTACGATTTTAGGTGATAGAGGAAATTTAACGAAGTTAGGAAGAAATAGAATGAAAAACGGATACACAGGGTGAGAGAACGGGCGCCTAGAAATTTGTAGGGCATCGCAATAGGTATAAAAGGAGTTCGGGGTCCACGAGACGGGTCATTTTCACCGCGCATAGTTTGAAAATGAGATCCCTTGAGAGGATGAGATGGCCTATAAGAGGATTGCGGACCAGCGGGTGAATGCAGTGAGGACGTACCATCGATCAAGAGCCACTGAGACACCGGTGAGTACCTTGTTAATTATTGTGTTTTTGTGTTTTTTGTTTATTGAAGTATTTTTGGGTTTTTTTGGTTAGTTTTTAGTGTTCAGGGTTTTAAATTGACGCATAGTCTTACATTTTAGTGCTTATGTGCCAAAAATGGTGCATATGTGATAAAATGTAGTGCATATGTGGCGATTGGGAAGCGGTAATGTAGTTTAGCGCATTTTTTGTGTGTGGGGATGAAGTTTAGTGCATTTTTTTTTGTCGAGGGATCAGTTTTAGTGCTTATGTTTTAGTGTAGTGTGTTTGGTTTAGTAAGGGATAAGGTTTAGCGCATATGTTCTAGTTTAGCATGTTTTTTTAGTTTAGTGCATATGTGGTATAAAGTAGCATGTTTGAGTATAGATGGGAGGGGAAATGGAATAACGCTTTTGTGTTTAGGGTGGATTGAAAAAAAAAATAGTAATTTTTTTTCATATTAGCGTGTATGTTATGTTTTTAGCACGTATGTGTTTAGAATGGCGCATATGCTATAAACTAGCACTTATGTATAAAATAGCGCTTATGTTAGGATAATGGTGCTTATGTAATAATGTTGTTTTGTGAGGGTTTAATGAAGGGGGAATGATTAAAAATGGGGTGCGTAGGATGAAAAATAAGATGTAGGGGCTAATATAGGTCGTGTGATGTGTGCATGCTACTTTAGATGCAGTGCAGGTGAGACATCAACGGTCGGATACTTTGATACATTTATTAGGGGGTGTGGATGTGGAGGTAAAGGAGGATAAGGTGTCATTTTTGCACATGTTAGGGATTCTTCATGTAGCGAGGATGCCCTATATGTGGGAAGATCACAATTTGTTGACAACATTAACGAAGCGATGACACTTAGAGACGAGTACCTTTTGGTTACTAACTGGTGAGATGACGGTGACACTATAGGATTTCTACCATATTTACCAACTGCCTGTAGATGGGAAGTTGATAGTGTGGCGTACATTGAGTTAGTGTACTAGAATGCAATTGTTGACTAACGTGGAGGATGCACCCCGTGCGGGGATGAGGATAGACATGGGTGTGTACTTTAGAGAGGGGTATATGGAGCGTGTACCATTATTACTGTGTTCATTGATCTGTTACATTCTACTCTCAGATGGTGGAGGCCGATATTTCAGCATTGGGTTCATGGATGTGGTGCATGCCATGTGGCAAGAGAAGATGATGTTTGTGTGGTCTCCAGCAGTATTAGCGTGGTTATATCATGATCTTCATAGAGTAGCCTACCGAGGAGGTGGTAGTATTGGAGCAAGTATTTTATTGGAGATATGGAGTTATGACCACATTGTTGTGGGTAGACCTATTGGGATCCGGCAGCAATGCCAAGTTGGGGATCCGTCAGTGTATAGTTGGCGTATGATTAGAGGTAGGAAGGAGCACTTGGGTGAGGTGGATTGGTGCAGGCGGTGCATTGATGAGTTACATCCATGCGATATTACTTGACAGCCATACCGACAGTATGAGGCATGGGAGGGGGATCAGAGGCATTTGAACAGGATCTAAACTCCTTATTATTTAATTGGGGGCCAGCCCTATATAATGGTGTGATATTGGCCAGATTAAGTGTTGCGATAGTTTAGTATTATGTAGTACATTCCTCCGGGTCATCATATATTTGCATGGAATGCACAGGAGGTGAGAGAATGGGGTGTTGTGATTCATATAGTAGTAGTGAGAGCTAGTTTGGATGATGTTTAGGTGTTCCCACGGACACTATTACTAGCAGTGGTAGATCCAAGGACCATATATGGTTATGAGGAGTGGTGGGAAGGTATTAACCCAGTGAGATTGACGCGTCCACTTAGTGGGATGACTTTCATGCATGGTCACCGTCAAGTGTACAGGGGGATGCCACAAGGGCAGGCAGTAGTGGTACACAGACTACAAAGATAAGAAGAAGAGTTACACTAGGCACCACTAATGATTATTTTGGGTGGTCCACCAGTGTAGCAATCAGTTATTCACTCACCAGTAAATATCTTGGAGAAGCATGATATATGTGTGATGGAGGTGGATGGTGTTATAGGGCTAGCACAGATAGTCATACCACCATAGGTGGATGTGGCAAGGCCATCGGGTATAGGAGGATTGAGGTTAGGGGGAGTTGGTGGATCAAGGGATGGGGGTTCTTATCTATAGGCACATATAAACATGGTTCAGAGGGAGGCTCACCCGCAAACCATGGAGATAATAGGATTATGGGATAAAGGTGTATCTCGTGTGAGAGATGTACGATATTTGAGATGAGTAGCGAGTGTGCTGACATTGGTGGTGAGATAGAGGGAGGAAGATATTACTCGATTACTGGGGAGTTGTCTTGGATAGAGCAGGAGCGGGATCAGGCCTTTTAGCACTAGGATAGATATCACCGGCAGCGAGATACTTATAGAGTGATACATGGCCCATTAGATGCAGGAGCATAGGGGAGTGAGATACATGGTGTGTATCAGGGAGGAGCAGCGGTAATGGTTTCCCTGAGTACATCAAATGGATCAGAATGGATGGGTCCCTCAGCCACAGTATCATTGCAACATTACCAGGACTTGATGGTGGAGATGGGTTATTATGAGGATATCATGACACATGAGTGGCCAAATTCCCCTCGTTACACGGAGCATGTAACACAACAAAGATTAGGATAGAGATCATGATAGCCCACATCCTCTAGTATCATTGTGAGTGTTATACAACCTCCACCAGGGGAAGCAGGGGATGATACTGGTAGCTCAACACAGTGATGAGCACCATTATATTGTATTATGTATATTTTATCGAATATGTGATGACCATCATGGTCACATTTTTTATGTATATATGTATATGATTCGGGATGCATCATTATTATTTTTGGATGTGGTGCATAATGATGATGTATTATTTCATGTATATGTTATGGGATATTTTTGTATGACCAACATGGTCATTTTTTTTATGGATATGTATGATGTATGATGAGTATGATTATTGTTGTATTTTACCCTGTAGACTCCGTAGTTTTTTGAGATTTTTAGGTGGAGTCATTTCAACCATATCTTTGAATTTATCTAGATCAATTTCAATTCCACTTCTAGAGACAATAAATCTGAGGATCCTACCAAAAGTGATGCCGAAAACAAAATTCTTGGGATTGAGGCAAACTTTATATTCCTAGAGCCATTCGAATATGCGACAAAGAACCATGGGATGTTCCTTGCAAGTTTTAGATTTTCCCAGAGTTCCTTCGACGTAGTATTCAACTATGTCATGCATCATATCATGAAAAATGACAGTCATGGCACATTGGTAAGTGGCTCCAATGTTTTTGAGTCGAAAAGGCATGACTTGATAGCAAAACATGCCCCAAGGCTTAGTGAAATTTTTTTTATGTTGATCTTCTTCTGTAATTTCAATCTAATTATAGCCAGAGAAACCATCCATGAGGGACAACATCCCATGCCCTACTGTAGAGTCTACGATCATGTCAATGTTTGGTAATGGGAAATCATCCTTAGGGAAAGCTTTATTGATGTCGCAGAATTCGGTACAAATGCAAATGCCCCCATTTGTCTTGCCTACTGGGACAATATTGGAGATTTGATTAGAATAATCAGTGGGTCACATGAAGTTGACATCCAGTAGCTTCTGTAATTATTATTTAACAAGCAATACGACTTTTGGATGCATATTTTGGAGCTTTTTTTTCACCGGCTTGGTATCTTTATGCACTACAAGATTGTGGACCACTAAGGAAGGATCCTAACTAGGCATATCCGTATAGGACCATGTGAATACCTCTAAAAATTATTTTAGAAATTCTGTAAAGGTGGCATGTTTGTCTAAAAACAAGGATGTCCCCATTTTGAGGATCTTAGGCTCTTCCTCCATGCCGATGTTAATGTCAATGGTTTCCTCAATCAATGGCGTTGATCCATCTTGCAGCGTTTCAGGAGCTAGAAGAATTTGATCCATAATCGAATCATGTTTAGGATTTTGAAATTCTTGGAAGAATTGAGTGAGGGGATCTTCCTCATCAAGGTGACAAAATAATTTGGGAGGAGGGATATTAGATTGAGATTGAAGGGAAAGGGGAGACTCATATTCACCAAAGTAGGTGTTAGCGTTTTAACATATTTGGAAACCTTTTTTATGATCCCCAACAGGTATATCATCGTGAGTTCCCATAAACTCAATAATTGTTTCATCATTCTGAAATGAGTTAAGAGGGGCATGATCTAATTGGTCCCATTGAATGAGTTATTGACAGGTGAGAGTGATATTGATGGCGAGAACATTGATGTCATGGAAAAGGTTAGTGCTGGCGAGGTCTTCGTATTATCTACAAATGGAACTTGTGGTGATATTATCGATGGCCTCCGCATCTATGTGGGAAGTGTCACTAAGGTCATCTCGGATACTTTCACTAGGTGGTTGGTACCCAAGGCCATGACCATCAAGGTTGGGGATAACAGTTGAAGGTTTGGGGATTCCTTGTTCATTGCGACCTAGTCCTCATCCAGAATAACCCATGTGCGC
Source organism: Taxus chinensis (assembly GCA_019776745.2). NCBI lineage: Eukaryota > Viridiplantae > Streptophyta > Pinopsida > Cupressales > Taxaceae > Taxus > Taxus chinensis. The sequence goes on along the minus strand of CM034155.1, from coordinate 598,074,427 downwards.
CATCATCTTTTTGGGAATCAGATATTTGTTGTCAAAAAAACATGATGATATGGATTCATCAATTATCCATGTAGTGTCATAGAGCTCAAGGTACTCATCAGCAAGGTATCTGGAATGTATAAAAGTGGACGAGCCTAATAAGTATTTTTTCCTTTTGTTTTGACAGATATCGGGTATGCCACTTTGTTTGGGTGATAATAGTAGCTTGTCTATGCTAAAGATTTAATATTCTCCACACCCTGTTGATTTCAACTTAATTTTTGGAGTGGGTAAAAGGGGATTGGATATGGATGGAGTGGGTAAGAGAGGAGCAGACGATGACGAGGTGTTATTTGATGTGGATGGAAGATTTTCTTGTGAGACATATGAAGTGGCAGATGATTATGGTAGAGATGATTGTATGGTTTGGTAATGGGACAATATGGTTCCTGATAACTTTCTACTTCAAGGGCTTGCCAATATTGTAAAGGCCAAGGATCACCATAGATGGTGACCTCTATGCCAACTTGCTCAAATTTGAGACATTGATGTATTTTAGATGGTACGTGGGTCAACCAAACAATAAGGGGATTGGATATTGGACAAGCCCAACATTGATAGAAAAATATATATTTCTAATTGATGGATATAATTCATTGGGATAAGAGAGGAGCAGACGATGACGAGGTGTTATTTGATGTGGATGGAAGATTTTCTTGTGAGACATATGAAGTGGCAGATGATTATGGTAGAGATGATTGTATGATGTTGTGGTGTAGGATTAGAGGAGGATGGAGCAGCTCCTTAGACCACCACACTAATCCTTCAAGTGGTTACAACACACTGAAGGTTTTGTGAGGGGGCCTTAACTTTAATAGTAGCCACTTGGTAATGGGACAATGACAAACATAGTTCCTGAACAAGTTTCTACTCAAGGGCTTGCCAATATTGTAAAGGCCAAGGATCACCATAGATGGTGACCTCTATGCCAACTTGCTCAAATTTGAGACATTGATGTATTGTAGATGGTACGACATGCATTTCATATTATTTTTATATGGAATTTCATGAATCCATGGTCAACCAAACAATAAATTATATTGGAATTGTATGTCCATAATGTGTACTAGGGTGGGGAGCACGACAAGCCCAACATTGATAGAAAAATATATATTTCTAATTGATTTACACCCTTTGATTTACACCCCAGTATTATCATAAGCTTAGATGGTAATGATATCTTGTTTCGGATATAATTCATTGTATCCTAACCATTGGATAAAAGATGAGGTACAAATATTTAGAGCTGACCCGTTGTCTACTCTTCCTCTTGCTGACCCGTTGTCTACTAACATGTGTTTAACACAAGTATGTTCAATATGTACTTCAATATAGAGAGGAAGATTGTGTGTGGGGCAATGTGGTGGCAGGTCCAGCTGAGTGAATGTGAGTACTTGAGGGAGGAAGCGTTGGATAGAGATAAAGATAGGCAATGAGAGCTTGAAATTGTGTGGGGTCAATGTCATTTAGAACACATGTTTCTTGAAGGGCATGGTAAAGGATATCTTTGTGGACAGATGATGTTCATCTTGTTTTCATTCAAAATTAAAAAGACACATAATAGATATTTGTGTTGGAGTCTTCTCAATTTGTCCAATGATGTTTTATTGATGTTGTGGTGTAGGATTAGAGGAGGATGGAGCAGCTCCTTAGACCACCACACGAATCCTTCGAGTGGTTAACTTGTTACAACACACTGAAGGTTTTGTGAGGGGGCCTTAACTTTAATAGTAGCCACTTGGTGTGGAGAATGACAAACATAGCCAACAAGTGACTCATATTGGAATGGTACATGATGGTAATATTCTTCTAGTGCAGTGATGTGATTAGAATGATGAGTGGATGATTCGGGTTTGTTTCTAGACTTCTATTTTCCTTGATTCGAGGCATGGTTCTGACCATGATTAGGTAGTGGGTTTTGATATATCCCTAGTTTTTTATTTTGAGAAAAAATATCTTGAAGGAAGAGGATGCATTATCCTCAATTTCAATCTCACCTTGAATGATTAGATCTTGAATATAATTCTTAAGCTTCACACACCTATTAGTGGAATGACCCTTGATTTTATGGAATTTGTAATATTTGACTTAATTGAATATAAGTTTTGATAATATATCTTTTTTTCCTTAATCCACGAGGGTTTAGGTTGAGACTCATCAATTGGTTGAGTTTCGGGGAAAATGGTCATATTAGCAGCAACTAGTTTATCAAGTATCTCTTCCATAGAATCGTCGAGATAGGTTTTCAAAAAAAAAAAATGTATGTTCTTTGTTTGGATTCTTGAGTAGACCGAGTTTGGCCTTTACAGGATGGATATAGAAGTTGTTTTGTGGACATGCTGGATATGTTTGGTTTCTATTACTCCATTGTTGACAACATTTTTTATTTTTATTAAATTACTTAGGCTTCTCATACGTGGAGGGTTGACTGGACTGATTGTACTTTTCTCAGGAATACAAACTAATAAGGCCTTTGACAACAAGGGATTTCTCAATTTGCATTCCTTTTTCAATGATGACATCAAACATATTGGCGTGATGGACTTGTAAGTGAAAATACAGTTGTTGGTGGAGATTGGAGACAAAGATAGCGACTAGCTACTTTTGTTGGGATGGGCCATGGGATTCGACTAGCGAGGGCAAACCATAATTACAAGAATGATGAAAAGATTTCTCCATTGTGTTGTTTAGTATTACACAAGTCAATAATTATGACATCATGTTCCATGTTATACGAGAAATGCCTTAAAAAAATTCAAATAGGTCGGCGAATATAGTAACATAACCTTTGGGTAGACGAAGGAACCATTCTAGGGCTTGACCGCTTAGGCTTCATGAAAATAGTCTTAGCAAGTAGGAATCATCGTAAGCAACTTCTTAGCAAAGCATATAGAACTCCTTAATATGCTTGTGGGGGAAACCTTTTCCCTTATATTTTTCGAATTTGGGTGGTTTGAAATATGGTGGAAAAGGGACTCATAGATTATCACAATCAAAAGGGTAGGGAAAAATTTCCTCAAATTTATATTGGAGTCCATATGTGTCTATGTTGCAACCCTTGAATTGTTTCCTTCATAGACTTCATTGTTTTCTCCAATGTGGGTTCTTAAGGGCCGATGGGTGGCGGAATGAAGTTTGGCTGGGAATGTTGGGATCCATGATCATTATATGGTTGTGGGCCAAGTTGAGAGGCTAACTGAGCAATCTTGTTACTCATTTGATGTAGTTGGGATAGCACGGCTTCTTTGGATACATGTGGGTTGTTATCTCTACTATCCCGCTCATATACAACATGATGATTGTTTTTATTATGGAGGTGGGTGGATGGTGGTCTTCATCCAATGTTATTGCTTTCATCATGGATGAGACTTTGGATTCGGTCATCAGTATAATTAGGAGGAATATTTACCCCCTTATGATACAATTGAAGCAAGAAGGCATCTTTATTTTTTTTCAACGAAGCAGTTAAACATTTCACGTCTTTTTCCTCTTGTAAAGTATATACTTGAATTTTCATCACTACTAGTATTGACCATGGTCTCCTCATCTTCTCAATGAGTATGATTTTCTTCGGCATTGGAATCATAATAGTTATGGTTAAATATATCATGTCCTATGTTTTGGTGACCGTTTTCATCTTCGTTTCTTGATTGGGATCGAGTATTCATTCTCCTAGGTGTCATTTGACTCTAGTGATTTTAAGATGTACTGATTAAAATTAGGATGTGGTGAATTGATAAAGGATGTGTGGATGAAAGATATTTTGATTTCTTAGTCCACTTAACGTATTAATCTTAGTAATCGGACCTTACTAGTAGGATGGAAGAATTTTGGAAGAAGGAGATAGAAGAAAGATTTTCCTCAGTAGTAGAGAGATAGGGGTGTACCTTGTTGTAAGGACTTAGAAGAATAGGATAGGTGATAAGTATGTTTTTTCTGTTTGCAAGATGTTGATTATCAAGATTATATGGTCTTGTCTATAAGAAATCGTAGGTAGAGAGTGAATGTGTTTTGTGTATAGATGTGGACAAATGTGTAAGTTTATGTAATATCCCCTTTTGGGATATTATCCAAATATGCAAAATTACTTTACTGAATCAATTTTAGGACTAAACCCTCCTAGTTTGACCTCAAATAATCTAATGTTAGCTTCAATACAACCCTAAAAGGGTTAGAATGAGCCAAGGTGGTGGATTAGATGGGAGAATCAGTTAGGAAATTAATCACTTCAAATCTGAAATTAATTACAACAGTAATTAATTTATAAATGCACTAAACTGCTGCAAACATCAAAAATTAATAACTCCTTTACCATCAATTATTTTTTATCAAACTCATTCCAAAATATTCTTAATATTTTTATCTTTCCAACAAGCTATAGATCAAAAATATTGGATAAGTAGAAGGCATGCAAATCAACCCACGAAATATAAAAGTGTGTAGATAAAACCCTGGCACAAACAGGTGAAACTTGGAAAATTCATAACTTGCTCAATACTTCATCTTTTGCCATGAAATAAAGTGCAGATTAATCTATAATTCAAGAGCTTTCCAAAGATATTAAAATCTAAATTTTATGATAATTGAAACCCCTTCAAAAAATCCCCCGAAATCCCAAACCCAGCCCCTAGGGTTAGAATAAATTACACAACTAATTTCCAGCACTTAATAATCCTTCAAGCATGTTAAAAGATACCCTAATCAAGTCGTCATAGTTAGAATAAATCCAGCAATAACCAACATATCTAAAACACCATAAAACCCTTCATAATATGCAATAACATGTAGATTTTACTCTTAATAAAAGGTGCCAAAGCTAGAAAGAGAATCACCAACAAGTAGATTTGCAAATCTCATGAAAATACTTCAATTGAATATCAAACCAACACAATAACTCCCACGCAAGAGAGAGAGAGAGAGAGAGAGAGAACATTAATGGGCATACATCCCAACTCCAAGCATGGAGTGAACATCAAATGATCAATCAACATACCCTCTATGGAAATGCAACCTCCCTTTTATAGAACTAAGGGGCACAATATCCAATAAAGACCGACCTTTCCCTTTTGGAGAGAAAACATAAACTCTCATTAAAATATTTAATACTAAGACTATGTGCACTTTATTTATTTTTTAATTAAATAAATAAAAGTAACTAACCTATGTGCACATTAAACTAACTAAAGAGACTCCCACTTGTAGCGCTAGGCATGCCAAGGGGTTCACATGCAAATGAAAAATAAATAATTATAATTTCCCAAAAAGGGGGACATTACAGTCCTCCCCTTTAGGAAATTACTTTCCCTTAAGCAATAGCAAGCTCATAGGTCCATGCATCATGCCCCAAAGAAAAGATGTGGGGTGGTGTATCCAAAGCCTCGATCCGGTGCCTGTTAAGTAGCGAAGAGTTGGAAAGAACAAATTTCTTTCCCTCATGTCAACCCAAAAAAGTGGGTCATCAGCTCCATAACATGTGATCCAAGAGATGGTGTCCTTAACATGGCATAGAGAGTCATCAAAAGGATGAGCTTTGCTAAGATCCAAGGATTCCCACTCAAAAATGCCCTCATGAAATGAATAGGACAGCAGTCTTCCATCACATGTCTTCGATCTTGCACATGAAGCAAACTCATTAGAAAAACGAGTGTTGAGAAACACTTTTCCTATTTCTTCTTCATGTCTCGAAGGCATGGAGAGCTCCCAAATCTTCTTCATGCATGGGTTGTCCCCAAAATCTATTATGTGTCTCCCAACACTATTGTAATCATGCATTATTCCTTCAAAAATCAGAATTAGGATGGCTGGTTTCCACCCCCAAATAGTCACCCTTGAGCCAAAATCAAGTATCAACAACCATGTCGCCAAATGTATGTAAAAAATTTGAATTTTGGAGGTGATAATGGAGCTGGTTCTAATGGTATTATTGATAAAAATGAGAGGACAACAGCTAACATAATTCAGAAAAAAAATTCCCCGCATGAATGATCATCAAGCTAGAGAACAAAATTGGCTCCCATGTAACTTAAATTTCATTCTCAACCATGACAAACTGAAAATTATCCAAAAACACAGCTGAAAATGAAGTATCTTAAGAAAATTTCATACCATGTCCCTTCAAACTACTTATACTATTCATTGAAGCAAAAAAGATGGTGGCCATGCAAGCAACATCAAACATACATTCGCAATACCTATCCTTGGTTGATTTTACCCTTGGAAGTATCTCAATCAAACACCCAAATGGAAGACATAATTGTAGCTCAAAATCTGAAAATGAATTTCTTACCATGCAAAGTGTAGTCCTTGTGATCCATCCTTCTTTCACATCTTCCAAAGAGATAGGAGTTAGTAGCATCATTTGATAAAGGAAATGAAATGGCATTCCTATATCCAAACCAAACTTGTAAAACCCAAATCCTTTTATCCCCTCACCACATAAAGCAATATGTGCAAGATAACACCACAAATTTCCTCTTCTTCTATACTCAAAAAGAAAGAATAGAGCTGAAATATAATTCATGCATTTATGAATATTATCATAGGGAAACCAATGAGCCTTGTACCTTACTTTGTACCAATGACTTTCCCTTATGATAGGGGGAAAAACATATGAAATCATTATACCTTTGTTCCTTCTAATGATGAATTCCTCATACGGACCAGCAAGCTTATTGGTATGGTTTTCATCTTTAGGAAGAGTGATAATCACTCTTTCTCCTTTTCCATCATGCTTCATATGCACCCAAATGTTAAGAGTAAGAGTACCAACAAAAATGCAACCAATATACTCCATGTTGCACCTCATATCCATCTCCCTATCATGCTCAAAATCATACCCATCAAAACTTAACATATGAGGATAAATAAAACAAGAAAGATCATACCTTGGGCTGCCCCCAACATCTACAAAACTCAAAAATTCTGAGTTTGGAACAGCACTTAGTTCCTCATTACTTTCCTTGTCTAAAATCCTTTTGTCTTCCCCACAAGCATTCATACTTGGTGGGTAATGACTTGGGACATCCATGAGACTCATGCTTGGGTGACAAGCCTCATTCAATTTCCCATTAGGGCCTGCTGTTCAAAAAATTACAGCGAACTGCAAATTACCATAAACATTCCATGATGTCCTTTCTTCATAAGCATACCTCTTCACAAGCCCATCTTCATAGTCCTCTTCATGCCCATCAACCAAATCTGATTTCTCCTTGCACCCATTCAAACTCATGCAATCATTAGATGCCAAAAATTCATCATCAAAAAAAAAGTGCTCGTACCTTGAATGCATGTCTTTACTTTGCTTGCACATTGATTTACAACTCTTCTTGCTAAGGAGTAAGCAAGACATGACTCATTTTGTTCCAATCCTTCCACAAGTATGGATAGCAAAGGTTGTGGAGGTTCTTCATACTCATTTAACATTAGGGACATTATTGTTTCCATAGCATACATTACTTCATGTGAATGTTCCTCATGTATAACATCAAAGAAAACCTCAAACATGTGCAAAATGAGGTCATTACAATCAAGATCTAACATTGGAATGCAAGACCTTACTTGAGCCATGTTCTTCAAGATCTTAACCCTATTATCAATGTGAGGGTTTGCGATGTCCCAAAGCTTTTGAAAGCTTCCAATCATGAGTTCATATACCTCCTCCATAGTAGTATCATCATATGGAAAACTTGGGGCTGTTATCTGTGTGATCTCACTAATGCATGCAATGACCAAAAGACTCACATCCACCTCCTCATGTCTCAACAAATTAGTTCTAGCCAAGTGTGTTACCAAAGGAGCTACAACTAAAAACATAGAGCTATAATCAGATTGCTCTATCAAACATAAACAACTCACTATCTCTTCAAGAGTGTGGAGCAATACACTCTTCTCAAATGAAAGCTTCTTGAGCCTTTTCCCAAGCTTATAGAGCTTAGTTCTCAAACCCCTATCACTGGCAATCTCCATGATCTGCAAAACAATACCCGCCGGAAAAGAAGAAAACTACTATGATTTACCTCAAACAACTTGCAATAATTCTGAAATATTTTTTCCAATCTGAATATGCCAAAACAAAAAAAATTCTAAATCTGAAAATGGGAGACTTACTATAAATAGTAAGTTCATCACTGTCCTTCCGTGAATTTAGAAAAATTACATAACTTGCTCAAAACACGTTGGAATTGCATGAAACTTTGGGGAATGATAGATAATATTATGGAGCAACGTTTCCAAAATGAATTTTTTGAAAATAATTGAAATCTAATTTTTAAAACCCGAAATACTGCAGAAAAATATAGCAACTTCAAAAATCTGATTCTTTGGCAAGGGTGGTCCAAAGGAGCTGAAATTTTCGATCTTGGGCCAAAAAAATATGAGGAACAATATCATAAAACCAAAATTTGCATAGCCAACACCAAACCCTAATTTTTTCCCTAAAAATAGGTCACCCAACACATTTAGGGCACCAATTCAACTCCAAAATTTATGAAATTAATTTCTCCTTATTCCTCCTTGTTTTTGCCACACAAACCCCCACAAGAGTAGAAGAAAGAAGCTCTGATACCATTGTAATATCCCCTTTTAGGATATTATCCAAATATACAAAATTACTTTACTGAATCGACTCTAGAAGGACTATACCCTCCTAGTTCGACCTCAAATAATCCAATGTTAGCTTCAATACAACCCTAACAGGGTTAGAGTGAGCCAAGATGGTGAATTAGATGGGAGAACCAGTTAGGAAATTAATCACTTCAAATCTAAAATTAATTACAATAGTAATTAATTTATAAATGCACTAAATTGTTGCAAACTTCAAAAATTAATAACTCCTTCACCATCAATTATTTTTCTATCAAACTCATGCCAAAATATTCTTAATATTTTTAGCTTTCCAACAAGATATAGAACACAATTTTTGGATAAGTAGAAGGCATTCAAATCAACCCACGAAATCTAAAACTGTGTAGATAAAACCCTGACACAAACAGATGAAACTTAGAAAATTCATAACTTACTTGATACTTCATTTTTTGCCATGAAATAAAGTGTAGATTAATCTATAATTCAAGATCTTTCCAAAGATATTAAAATCTAAATTTTATGATAACTGAAACCCCTTCAAAACAACCCCCAAAATCCCAAACCTAGTCGTTAGGGTTAGAATAAATTGCACAACTAATTTCCAGCACTTAATAATCCTTCAAGCATGCTAAAAGATACCCTAATCAAGTCGCCATAGTTAGAATAAAATCAGCAATAACCAACAGATCTAAAACACCATAACACCCTTCATAATATTCAATAACATGCAGATTTTACTCTCAATAAAAGGTGCCAAAGCTAGAAAGAGAATCACCAACAAGTAGATTTGCAAATCTCATGAAACTACTTCAATTGAATATCAAACCAACACAGTAACTCCCACGCAAGAGAGAGAGAGAGAGAACATTAATGGGCATGCATCCCAACTCCAAGCATGGAGTGAACATCAAATGATCAATCAAATGATGAGGTTACCCGCATGATGGTGCGTTTCATTTCTTTGGAAGGGAGGTTTGTCACTGTACCTGCTAAACATCTTGTCTTCCTCAATCATTTTCGCAGGAATCGCACGGTATGTTTCCCCCACTATCTACTTAGCTCTCTTGAGTGCTCCATTTTAGAGTTTCAAAAGCATGGTCATGTTGTTCCCTTGCACCAGGGGCTAATTTTCCTACTGCATAAGTTATGTCTCCTTCAGTCTCCTAGCCTCCCTTCCTCCCCTGGCTCTGTTCCCCCTCTTCCTGTTTCTTGCGAGCCGCCAGCCCCATTTCTTCTCCACACTCTGTCCCCGCCACTGCTGTTTTCACCCCTCTCGCCGCCTTCCCGACTCCATCTCCCATTCCCCCACCTTTTGCCCCCACCGGCCCTTGCTTCACTTTGGCTAGACCGGTTACCAAGTCCTCTAGGAGATTGAATCGGGATATCCCTGCTATGGGGAGGGTCCTCAGGGAGATTGAAACTGCCCATAACCTCCTTCATATTAGCGGGGCTAGTTCACAGGAAGAACAATGGAGAGCTCCACAAAAAGGCTGGAGGCCTTAGAAGCTGACATGAAGTTGTTGAGGGAAGAGGTTTAAAAACATGGCAAAACAAAATGGTAAGGAGGAAGGAGGAGGAGGAGGTGGCTATGGATAATAGTCAGATTGAAGATATTTACAAGAAGCTGAACTCCTTAGACTCCCATTTAGGGAAGGCCAAGACTCGCCATGACTATAACATGGCCATTTTTACTACTATTCAAGAGTTCATTGAGCAACATGTCCGAAGTGTCTCCAATCTCAACGGGGTTCCAGCTACCCTTTGGGGGACTGATAAGGAAAGGAAAAGGACCATTGCTCAGCTAGATGTTATAGACGCTGCTTACATGATGACCTTGGGGATGTTCAAATCTTGGCAAACTATCAAATCCACCATCGAAAAAGCCGCCAATAAGTAATTGGGGGTGCTTTTGCTGCACTTCTGTGTAATTTTTGTTGTTTTTTTGCTGTCGTTTTGCTGTTTTTCTGTAGTTTTTGCTCTGTTTTGATTTTGTTTTGGTAGCTGCTCTTTGGCTACTTTGGGCTTCATTGACCCATCTGGATTTTCATCCTTTTTGTTCTGGTTCTCTTTCCTTTTCTGGCTTCTAGGCCCTCTTTTGTTCTCAAGGGTATAGTCCCTTTCAAAAAACTATTTGCCAATAATAAAAAAAACTTATGTGCACATTAAACTAACTAAAGAGACCCCCACTTGTAGCGCTAGGCATACCAAGGGGTACACATGAAATGAAAAATAAATATTAATAATGTCCCGAAAAGGGGGACATTACAGGTTATGATGATTGTTGTGATCAAGCGAGTTATGTGATATGTCAAATGTTAGAGTCTTATGGGCCTAGGTTAGTATTGAGATACTAATGGAAATGATAAATGATTGGGAAAAAAGTTTGTGTGATGATAAGGGAGGGGTGATTATCTAGATTTTATAAAGTGGTATGGGATGACTTATTTGGATTAGGATGAAGAATATGTAATATTTGTTTACAAAATGGAAGGGGATGTTTATGCCCTACTATTAGAGAGATGGAAGTATGTTGTTATTTATGTGATTTGGATTGGAGGATAGTGAACGGTGTAAGGTCAAAAATTTTATTATTATAAAATTTATTAAATTATGTGGAAAGGTGGGTAATTTATTTGAATTTTTTACTATGGTAACGTGGAAAGTGTGAATCGTAGTAAGTGTGAGGTGGCAGGTATGTGATCAAGTTTTTTGTTATGGTAAAACTTTGTTAATTAAGAAAAAGGGTTTTATTATTTGTGAAAGGTGTATATAATGGTAAGGGGATAATGTGTGGTCAAAATTTATAGACTAGGTAGAAGAAGACGATTATTTGTATTTTTATTTATGCGATGGGGAAAATTATGGTTAAAGGTTGGTGATGTATAGTAAAAAATATAGGTCAAAAAATGAGGGTGGTTAAGGTGGATATATGATGGGTATATGGTTTAATTATAAGGATTAATGCGGGAGCTATTTACTGGTTTTGACAAGACCACTCAAATAATTACAATCTTGCAAGCACAATCCTAGCTATTCAAGTGGGATTGCAACCGAACTATAGCTCACTTTCAATACCACACACCGACGGTGGTTCCACAATTGGCTCTCCACTTATGTTCCAATGTGTGATCGGCCAATGAGTGATCTTTGGAAGTGCAACCTCCTTGCATTATAGTGTAATATGTGGCCAAAAGGGCTACCTAATCTGGAATAATGAGCTCTTTAGGGGAGTCCCTGATATACCTTGTGGTACGTGGGGCCCAAGTCCATTTTGCAAGGATGTTGTCTAAGGCCTAGGCATTGGGACGTGGAAGCCCCTCACTTCATTCCGCTCTTAAAACAAGCAAACACTTAGCCAATAATGATAGTTTTTTCTTGAATTTATATACCCCGTCGAAACATGGGGTGTCTCTACAACCATAGAGGGTAATCCCATTGTCACGAGACCCCTAGGACTATGGTAAGTGTGTGGATGTTACTTCCACATCACGTTACCCCCTAAAAATGAAAAAGGAAGGGAAAAATATCTGCTTTTGATCCTCAAGATCGTCCTAAGACGCAAGAGGATAGCATACACGATGTCGTCTTCAGGTTAAAAAAAACAACAACACAAATTACAAAAGGACAATAAATACACACAAAACAATAAAAATTAAAGATAATTTTTTTATGATGGGGGCCTTCGAAAAGGGGACCTATAAGTCAAAAAGTATTAGTAATTTGTTTTATACCCCAATGTTCTTTGACCATTCGAGCTGCAAGGCAAAGGGTTAGTAGCTTTGATTAATCAAAGTCTTACAACCACAAGTGTTAGGTAAATAGTAATTGAATATTAAAATTGACAAAATTTTCCCTTATTCCTACGATATTCCAACAAAATCAGAATGTAAGAAGTTGCAAAACAACACTAAATACCCAAAAGTGTGATTAGTTAGTATTGATGCAAAACTATTATCAGAAAAAATGTGTAGTTTACAGGTCAAAAGTGTTGTCACAAGACAAATGCACTAAATTGGTAACAAAAAAGTTATAATAAAGATATTCTGCATATGGAAAATTCAAGGACATAGAGGTGCTAATCTACTAACAAATGCGTTGAAGTATAAACAAAAGCACCTCTATAGGGACAAATGCACCAAACCTGCACGGTGAAAAGTTAAGAGACATAAAAGTGTTGAAGTTTTTATAAAAGTGTTGATACAGATAAAAAAGTTTTGAAGGATAACAAAAATTCTATTGTATGAACAGAGGCGTCGATCCTGCACAGACTGAGGTTAGTAGGCACAAAAGCATTGATACAGATACAAAAGCGCTAATCTAGGAAAAAATGTGCCACGAGTTTAACAAATGTGCTGAAGTGAATCCCTGCACCCACATAAGTTAGTAATACATCCAAAACCATTGTTTTAGGTCCAAAACTGATTTTTATGTACATAAGCATAGTTTGATAGGTCAAATGCGTTGAAACGGATGACTGTTATGAAAATTCAAATTTTCAGGGTACAAATCTCAATGAAAAATTTCCAATTTTAAATAGCTTGTTTATAACACAAAATGCTACTAAATTCAATTAATATTTTGGGGGGTAAGCCCAACGGTGGGTGCCAAAATGTAAGCAAAAAGTGGTGTTAGTGTAAAACTTACAAAACTAGGAAATAAACTTATTCAAATCCTAAACCAACACAACTATCTACCTACCTCAGATTGAGCAATGATAGAAAGAGGGAGAAGATCATATATAGGTACTTACCTACAAGTGGAAATCTTCCTTCTTTGATAGCTTGGATGTGCTCAAGTGGATGATTTCCTTTGCTTCACATTTGTGGATTTGATTTGGTAGTACTTCCCCTTCTTGAGATGATGAATTCTTGCTTATTAGAATGCTTAGTGATTGATAGTTTGCTTAGAGATTTTGACAGCATATACTTGCAATTGTTCTAAGGTGGTGGAGTGGAGGGTGACACCTCTATTTATAGTTAGAGGAAGGATAAATCAAAGGTTGGGATTGATCCATGTAGGATATGGATCAATGGTTGAAAATGCATGAGAATGAAGAATTCTCTAGAATTAGAAAATTTTAGAGATTGGAAGAGAAATCCATTGAATTAAAAATTCAATGGAGGGAAGGAAAATAATTGAATATAGAAGAGGCTTCTAGAAATAGAATACTCTAGATTTAGGGGATCATTTAGCATGTGGTTAGGTGACATTAATTATGTTTAGTGGGGTGATTAGATGGAGAATCTAGGTGTAGAGTAGGCATAGAGTAGGTGGTAGGTGGGTGGTAATTTTAAATTCTTAGAAAATAGTTAATAGGGATTAGTTAGTGGGATAATGAGAATATTAATAATGTATTAATATGACTAAGGGTAGGTTGGGATTTTGAAATGGATGGTAGAAATAGTTAGAATATAATAATTAATTATTATATGGTTAGTGATAGGAAAGGGATTAATAATGTATTATTTGCTAAATGTTCATGTCGACATTTTACATGTCTAGAGAACATTTTATAAATTGATTAAATCATGAGAAATTAAGTGCAATTAGTTATTTGATTGATCTAGAAGATGATCTAAGTGTGATAGAGTGATGAACATATTGGAAATTTTTTGCATATGATTTGTCTTTGTTTCTAAGTGTGCATAGAGTATTAGGAACAAACCATGGTTCATCAATATTGAAATAAATAGTGTTTTCTTACATCCATAACTAAAGGTTATTTATAGGAAGATGTTGGAGGTTTGTAAATTTATGTGCCCTTAAAGCTAATTTCAATATTTCTTTATGTAACATATTAGGTCTCACAAATGTGTTAAACCCTATATAATCAATTCAAATGACCCAAAACCATAAACATGGGCAAAACACATAAAAAAGGCTATTCTTTGGGTATTAAAATCATAAAGAAAGAGGTTGTCTCCTTCTATAATCAGCTACTGAATGGGGATTCTTCAAAAAATGAAGAGATTATGGACAACTTTGTTGTTGATATCCCATAAAAATTTATTGATAGTCCCTCTTTCAAGAAGCTTAGTGAAAAATCTACTATAGAGGAGCTCCACAAGACATGTTTTTGTACATGGAAGGGCATAAATCACCAGGTACAAATGGTTTCCTAGCTATAGCTTTTTTCAAAAATATTGGTAGGATTTGTAAGGATGGCCTTGTCTACGAACTATTAAAGAATTTCTTGAGAATGGGTACATTACTTAAAGATACCAATGAAACGTTTATAGTTCACATTCCCAAGAAAAAAGGAACTAAGGACTTTCAAGGAACTTCAGCCCCATTAGTCTTTCAAATGTTCTCTACAAAATCTTCACTAAGACTATTGCATCTAGAATTCGGCTTATTCTTCCTACCCTCATCTCTAAGTCAACATAGTAGGCTTTGTGAAAGGAAGGATCATTCAAGATGAAATCATCTTGGTTCATGAAGCCATTCAATCCATGGAAAAAGGAAAAAAGGAAGGCATGTGATTGTGAAATTGGACATGAATAAAGCCTTTGACAGGGCTTTCATGGAGTTCCCCTCGACAATTTTCGCATGAGGTTTGGATTCGAATGACCGATTTTGGAAAACTCTTGAAGGACATGCATTTATAATTCTATGTTTTCCATCATAATAAATGGAGCTCCTATGGGATTTTTTCAGCAGCAGCAGAGGCATCAGATAAGGAGACCAAATTTCCCCTCTTCTTGTTTATCCTTATGGCGGAAAATCTCAGAATAGAAATATTGTTGTTAACCTTCCACTCAGGAACTTTCTTAAAGGTTTCAACCCTTATTTAGATGATCTCAAAATTCATTAATGAACATTTTGTGGATGTCACAATATTTATCATGATGGATTCAGAGGTTTAAGCTAGGAGATTCAAATCCCTCTTAATTTAATTATGAAGAAGCTTCAAGAACAACTTATAAATTTTGACAAAAAATCTATGTTATTCTTCAATACTCCAAAAAAAATACAAATCAAGATTACGAAAATCCTTTGGTGTAGTACCAAGAAGTTTTCTTCATTCTTATCTCGGTATGCCTTTGTTCACTTGGTAATGTCCCCATTGAGATCTGTAATGTTCCTTAATAAAAATATCTTTCAGAGGAAATTTACTGGTATGGAAGGGTATGCAATTCTTTCACAGGTTGGTTAAGTGTTTAGTTATTAAAAATCACCCTTCTATAATCTTCCTATATACGTAATGTCTCTTTTAAGGATTCCCAAGAATGATAACTAGATAAGATAGAAATAATCCAAAAGAGATTCTTGTGGTTGAGTGTGGAAGAAATCAATAGAATCCCTATTGATATCTTGGGAGAAGGTATACCTCCCTAAGATATGTGGTGGGTTGGGAATAAAAAATATCAACTGGATGAATAAGTCCATGATTACCAAAATTGGATGGAGGTTGATCAAACAAAACCATCCTTGGACCTCTATTATCAGAAGCAAGTATTTAGGCTCCAATAATAGCCTTGATTGGCTTCACAAAGATTATATCCCTTCTGGTTCCTCTTTTTGGAACACTTATGATCAATTGTACCAAATTATGATTATTAAATAAAGCCAGGTGAAAGCTTGAAACGATAAAGCAAATCATTTTAGGAAAGATAAATGGGCTACCAATTTCCCACTGTTAACAACAACTGATGATGGTCTCTATCTCTATGCTTACTTCAATGACTGGGTTAGTGAAAACGTTAATGACTATATCAAACAACTCTTGGGTTCAACTTTAGGCGGATGGAAAAAGTTTTCTGATATTTAGGATTTATTATTATTAGTAATCAACACATTCATATAATTAACAGGCAGGATGAATTTATCTAGGATAACTACTTTGATGGGCTTTACTCAGTTAAATCTGGCTATTTACTCTTGTCTAATATGTGGCCTCCTTAATTTGGTTGGAACAAATTTTGGATTAAAGTGCTCACACCAAAGATTAACCATTTATTTTGGATTTGTTTTTCATAACAAGATTCTAACTATAGACAATTGGGTGAAGTATGGTCAACCTATTTTGAATAGGTGTATCCTATGCAAAACTTATGAGGAAACGGTAAATCACTTACTCTTTCATTTTGACTTTTCTAGATCTATTTGGAATTATTATATGAATTTTTGGAACACTCAGTGGATCTTTCTAGAGTCTATTGTGGATGCTTAGGAATAATGGTGCTTTCCCTAAAAAAAATTCCATTGTTAAAATGATATGGAGGATCTCCTTTCCTCGTATCATTTGGAAAATTTGGAAAACTTGCAATGCTTCTATTTTTTAGGACAAGAAACATTCTATCCAAAGAATTGGTAATGGAATTTTTTATGATATTAGACATGATGTCTCTAATTTTAGGCCTCCTAAAAAAACCAAGTAGAGTAGAGAAGATAGAAAAATCCTTGTGAAATGGAGTTTAAATATGTTTTCCAATAGGGGGTTAATTATGAGATTTCCAGAGAACACATCAAATGGAATCCACCAATCTCAGGAGGGCTTAAAATAAATTATGATGGTGCTTCTAAGGGAAATCTAGGAAAAGTGAGGGGATGAGGTTGCATCAGAAATGAGAGTGGACAAGTTATCAAATTATATGGTTGTCTCATGGGTATTAAATTAAATCAGCATGCTGAAGCACTTACTCCTCTCTAGGGTCTTATAATTGCGAAATAAATTAATGCAACTAATATTGTATCCAAAGGGGATTCATAAAACATCACCAAGTGCTTAAAATTCAGTAATTAGAATGATTAAAAATGTGATGGAAGAAGCCACACACATCATTAGCACTTTCTAAAATTGCTTGATCTAACACACATATCATGAGGGGAATAAGTTAGATGATATTATGGATAATGTGGGTGTTAATATTAATAACTTTCATGTTTGGAATGAGGAACTGTCCCCCTAGCTAGCTCAATTAATATCATTATTAATTAGAGGGTATAACTCAATGGAGCTATGTATTAGGCACACGTGGTAGCTTTTATTAATTTATTTATATCCCCTTTCACATCATTTTTATCGTTACAAAGTAAGTTTCCCTTTTATTGGTGTGCTTCCATCCTATATTTTGTTTTCCATCATGGGGGGAGGTCATTATAGAGTGGATCTAGTGAAAATAAATGAATGGAAGAAAAATGAGGAGCTTTGGGGCATCCTACACAAGGGGGGATTCTCTCAATTCATGGAAAGAAGCATGGGGTAGGACTTTCACTTGTCACAAGAATTTGTCATAAAATGGAAGGATGGGAAGGTAAACTATAAGGGGATGACTTTTGACATCAATAAAGAAAGCATTTCTAGAGTTACAGAGATCAAAAGAAAGTGACTAAAATTTAATAAGAAAAAATTTGATTCTGCTAAGAAGGAACAAAATTTTCTTATTGATGGGGAATCCTTGGTTCACAAAAATAAAGGCTTTACCTGTTAATCTCTCCCACTTCATTTCAACATTTTGGGACTCTTGGTCATGAATTTCATCATGTTAGAGGGTATATTATCAGTTATTCCTTCATTTCATCTTATCTTTCTCAATAATTTTTGTAGGAATTGTTCTGTTAGTTTCATGTTCTACATTCTCCATTCATTGTAACACTCACTTAATTTGATAAAGTGGGGCAAGAAGATCCATCCCATGCATCATATGGTCATTCTCCTTCTTTACAAATATTTTTGATTTTAAAATCCTTTACCCCCCCACTAGTTTCTCCTCTCATGCTTCCCATCCACCCCCCACCTCCCACTCTTCTACCATCATCTGCCCCCTTCTTCCTCCCAAAACCTCTCACACTCCACCTCACTTCCTCCACAATTGCTTCCCTACCTTCCACACTTCTCCTACTCACCTTTTCATCCTCCTCCCACCTCTTATTTTCTTTCCCCTTTTCCACACTGATTCCTTCCCCTCCTCCCAGTTCTCTCCCCCCAGTTGACCATCTCTTATCGTTTAGCGCAACTCTTTCCCCTCTTCTAGAAAAGGTTCTAGTTGGCCCCTTTGCTAGAAGATATACCAAAAGAAAAAGGGCCAACATTTACTTATCTAGAGCATGTATCTTCTTGCCTCTTCCATCCATGGGGGAAGGGGATTTTGTTGTACTAGGATTTCTTTCCATTGGTGGAGAGGGACAAGATACACCACCCAAGGCTGACACCATAATCATTGGTGAACTAGATGCTCAACTGCCGAAGATCATGAATTTTAGAGGAAAATTTTAAGCTTAAAACTTTATCAATGTTGAGGACATGGTAGATCAAATTATTGTCATGAAGATACATAACAATGAGTCACAAAAATTGAGAAAGAGGTAGAAGCGGTCAAGAAAAAAAAATGTGACATTCTTTCTATGCAAAATAGAACTCTTGACTTCCTTTCTATTTTCATGGACTGGTTTAAGGTTTATAATAACTCAACGAAAAATCCAGCAAGGGCACCACTTTTAGAGACATTAAGAAGGGATTAGATAATGTTAATAAGAGCTTCTACAAGCTCATGAAATTACTTGGTCTTCTTTTTATTTGTTGGATCTATTTTTATAATTTTTCTGACTTTGTGTTGACATTGTGTTGACAATGTGTTTTCATCCTGTTGTTTTTTTGTTGCATGTTGACTATGCTTCTTGCTAGTCTTGTTTATGTCTCTTGTTATGTTCTGAATATCTAGGCGTTGGACCTCTTTTGTAACTGGGTAGGGTCCCAGCCAAAAACATTTATCCTTAATAAAAAAAGGTTATTTTTTGGGTTGAAGTACAATATATACAACACCTACTTTTTTTACCACTCCAAATATTCATCAAACCACACGTAGTTCTTCACCTAGAGATGTGAAATTTGTATGGATGTAGTTATATATTATATGTTGATCACTTGATAATGTTTTTCAATGGTTTATGTTGGATGTTGAAAGCAGATGATGTGCAAAGTTTTCTATTAATACAACATGGGATTGTTTCACTAGTGTTGGACTTATGTGGTGAAGCAAACCTATAGAAATATCTATTTCTTTTCTATCTCTACTCCTAGTCTTATCACTAATCTATCTACTCTAATATTTGTAAGTAAAAGGGAGGATAAAATAACATGAAATGATAAGGTGATACACCAAGAGAGAAATAGGATATGCTGCCAACGTGTGGGTTGGGAATACATAAGAACGAAAAAAGGCAAGGAAATTGCGCGATCAGATAGCTGTCAGGAGATGGAGAGCGAGGAGCGAAGAGCAGAGAGCGCGATGAGAGAGACTGTAAGAGGAGAGAGAGGAGAGGCGAGAGCACGAGAGAGAGAGAGCTAGCAGAGAGAGAGAGAGAGAGAGCTAGAGTCAGAGAGAGAGAGCAGAGAGAGAAGGGAGAGAAAAGAAGAGAGGAGAGGAAGAAGAGAGAAGAGAGAGCAGAGAGGAGAGAAGGAGATGAGAGAGGAGAGAGAGAAGAGAAGAGCACGAGCGAGAGAGAGAGAGAGAAGAGGAAGAGAGAAGTAGTAGAGAGAGAAGAGGAGAGGAGAGAGAGAGAGCAGAGAGAGGAGGAGCAGAGATAGAGAGAGAGGAGTATGAGAGAGAGAAGAGAGGAGGAGAGAGAGAGAGGAGAGAGAACGGTAGAGGAGAGGAAGAGAGATAGAGAAGAGAGCGAGACGAGAGAGAGAGTATATAGTATAGAGAGAGAGAGATGATAGTATAGAGAGAGATGAGAGAGAGGAGAGTGAGAAGGAGCAGAGAGGTAAGAGTTCACAAAGGAGAGGAGAGAGAGAGAGAGAGAGAGGGTAGAGAGATCGAAGAATCGAGCGGGCAGAGCAGCGCGAGATCGAGAGAGAGTAGAGTAGAGAGCGATGATCTCGCTGATCGGCGAGCGCTAGATCTATCGAGCTTATCTCTTCTCTTAGTCTCTCTCTCTTCTCGATCGCTCTCTCGCGATATATCTTCGATTCTCTCGCTCTCGCGCTTCGCTATCTAGCTCTCGCCGCTCGCTCGATCTATCGCAGCTCTGCTCTCATCAATATCAAACAATAGGGAAAGGACCAAAATGAAAATAAAGAGAAATTAATGCAACAACAACTCACCTCATGATTCTATGACACAACTATATAAAATCTCAGTGTAAGAGGAAGACAGTTATTCAAACTAGCATAAATTACAAGATCTCAATTTCATAGGCAATCTTGGGTAACTATATTTCATTTTGTCAGCATGGTTTGGTGTAGTTTTGAGCCACCCAATTGAACTAGTGTATTATTGGTGGGTTAGTAAGAAGTTTGTTGTTGGTGGGGATGGTAGTGAAAGGTGTGTTCGTTATTGGGATAAAGAATTTAGTGTGTATTATATTAAAGTTGTCCATTAAGATCCCTAAAGAGAAAAAAACAAGCTATAAGTCGTTGGGTGATACAATCTCTGTGGAGAGAGTTCATTTAAGGAGGAGATTGGGGTGATGTGAGATTAAGGCTCGTGAATAAAAAAGATGACATGGTGAGTAAAATGATGGAAAAAAATTAAAACATCGTATTTGAGTATATGATTGAATAATTGTATCATTTTATTTTTTTTACTCTTTTATTATAATGAATGAAACTGATTATTTTATATTTAAGTGTTTATTTTATCTTTCCCTTTTATCTATTTTCCATAAGTATTATAGGGCTATTTAAGGTGTAAGTGGGCTCTTTGTAAGAACCCCTTGACTCATTTTTTTCATTAATTATAAAACAAAAGGGAGAGACTAAAAAATAGGAAGCACAAGAGAAAATCCTAAAAAATGGCAGCATTTCTAGAATGACCAAGATCATAGAACCGAACAATAGAATCAATTAATTATAGAAAAAATTAAAAGATAGAATAAGAAATTGTGCAAATGGGGATTTTTTTAAATTTGCAAATAAATGTGGTGGTAGATTTTCCTAATAGATAAATATAGGACTCCTATATCCATATATACAATATAACTTGAGTTATAGATGGATCCTCTATTGAGAATACTCCATCTAACATACATTTTTTATCAGTTAGATGAAGCATTAATTCTAAAACCATTCAAGATTTAAGACAAAATAGTACCAATTCCATATATTATTTATTTTGCACTAAGAGTGCTCCACGAACTTACGTGATAGAGTTTCGTAATAAATTGAACAACCTAGAAGAAATGGTGAATATATTCGAAATGTATGGAATATGGAAAGATGTTTTGAACTAAAGAGAAACTTTGCAGAGTTTCCTCAATGATAGAAGAGGATTAGGAAGATGGAAGAAGCAATGATTATATTATAATGTAACACAATATCAAAGTTAGATGACCAAAACATTGGGGAGTCGACGAGTTCTGCCAAGTAAAGTAAAACAAGTATAACACGGTATGAAACAATCATCGTGGGGGTGATAACATGGGTTGTAACTTGAGATAAGAAAACTCTACAGTAGAAATCACTTTACAAGAAGAGAAATTATTATAAGGCTCATAAGATACTTAAAAATAGTTTCTCAAACATAAAAAGGTTAGTTATGCATGGCTTCGCGTAAAAACATAGTGAGCAACGATGCTCCATAGATTGGTTAGCACGTGGCATTGAAGGTAGGAAGGGACAAGCGATTAATAGAATTAAAAGGGAAGAAGGATGCAAGGGGGAGAAGTATGAGGGAGTAAAGTGATAAAAGAGGACTCTAAAGTAGGGGGAAATTTCTGGTGGCTAGGGGAGATAGGGGGAGACTCAAACTTAACTTCATATTATCTGAGTCAAGAAATTGAGTTGTTCATCAGGTGTTAGTTAGGTGAAACAAGATGTGTTGTGGCTAAATATGTGTTTCATGTGTCACTAAGAGAATTGCAGGATGGTGGCAATAGGTGGAATCTTTCCATAATATTTTATAATCTTATGAAGTAAAAAGAAAGAAAAAAAATATGTTTATCCCCAAAGGTGAATAAACTTACATTACTCAAGAAATTGAGACAATGGCTTGGGGGAGTATACGTACAATGCAACGGTTGATCAAAGGGGAAAGGGTCATTTTGGTTAACATTTCTAGCAATTCCACAAGGACCTTCCTACTAATTAAACACCAGAGAACAGTAACCCTATAATATCTATGGGATGTGGATTCTTAATGAATTGATTTAAAAGTAAAATACTCAAAAACAATAATGGGCTGATGCGGAAAAATAAAAAAGGCTCACCAAATAGCAACAGAGAAGAAGAAAACAAAAGCAAACAAATCAAAATGAGGAAAGAAAAAAAATTGTGTAAAAATTGTTATGTGCACTCAGGGATATTAGTTGACAAACTATTGTTAACTGGGTTGTTCAATAAAATCTCCATAGAGAGTTTGGACTCTAATAGGAATTTTATTCCTTACACATGAGATTTGATATCGGGCTTCTCTACTATAGTGTAAAATTTTCATGTCGCACCAAGGATAGAGGGTGTTTAACCTCCCACTTTAACACTAGCTTTCCATTATCTTAAAACTTTGATTGGTTGGATAGTTTGTTAAATAAGATCTCCATGTTTCTTATTGGTGTTGCTAGAGTTTTTCTGTAAAATTTTCCCGGACTTCATGGAGTGTGCACTAGCTCTCTATCCTGATTGTCTTGACATCATGATGATTTAATTATCGCTAAGGATAAAGTTTAAAAGATATAAAGTCTAAATATAAAGTGGGAAAATTGATTGATGGAAGTCCCATATAATAACATGAAAGGAAGAATTTACAATTGGAATTTCAGAGTTATCATGTTTACCCAACAAGGTTGATTATCTTAGTATGGCAATGTCTTCATTTGATTCATTGTGCACTTTATTATTTGATTAGGTTCTTATTGGTGGACTTTACAATTTTATTCCTTGTATATAGATTGGAAAAAAAAAATGGTGGTGTTAAACCCTACCTAAAATATAGCTCAAGGATATGGATCCCATGAATGCCTTACATTTTCAAATATGGCTATGAAGAGGATGCAAATAATGATGATTTCTTCAACGAATTCAATGATGAAATTTGTTATTAGTTCCTTGCGGGGAGAATTTATAATCTTGTGAAAGTTATGGAATTCTTCTTGTGCCCGATAGCATTTTATATGAAAAGGATTGAGCATGGCGATTAATTCTAGTCCTCACTACTGAGAAGGATGATATATCGCAATAGGATGAATGGGAAAAAAAGTACTTCTATGTTTCTACAATAAAGAAACAAGCATTCATGGCATTACTTACCCACTTGAATACATTAAAAAATGTAGGATAATATTAACTATTCCCACATTAATATTCACTAATGGTGTCCAATAGAGAAAAGTGACCACTAGGGATTCATGATGGAAAATTCTTAAGTACTTTCTTCACATAGTGGGTCAGGCTCACTCAAAACAGATTCCCAATCCCAAATTTCTAAATTTAAATAGTCTTACCAGTAATTAGATCATATGGGATGGATGGATTCAACAACATCCCCTTTGGTTCTATCCCAATTTTGTGCTAAGATTTCTCTAGTAGAGAGATATATCACCCTATTTGAGTCCTAAATGCACGACAAATTTAGGGGAAACCTATCCAAATCGTGGAGCAATTCTCTCCTTTAATTGTGACATGAGACAAGTTATTCAATTTCAACGTTATTATCTTCATGATTCCAATCATCTCTTTTGTCAACAATTTTCTTTCAATGATGTAATATCTAACACTAGGAGTGATAAATATGAAAACTTTGACTCGTAGTGTGGAGAGAGTATGTTCTTTGAAAATATCTCAAGGCATTAAGGACCCGAAAATTTTTTTTCAATGAGTTTATTCTGCTTCCTAACCTTGATATTTTAACTGCAAAGTGATAGGTGGTTGGTTGTTTTATAATTAATAACTAGGTAGAGTGTGTGGGTGTGTGGAAAGTGTATGTAGCGGCCCCACAATTTCTAATAGCTCAGTAGTAGATTGGTTTTATTTGCTCACATTAGACATGTTTGGGGACAGTGATGGTGAATCTGGACAGTATTTAGATATTGATTTATATTAGTCATGTGTGACTTCAGGCACATAAACACCAATTGACCTAATTTTTCCTTATTGTCGCTTTTTGTTCTTGTTATGACCTGGAAACTACTGAAATATGATGTGATGGATCACTATATTATATTGATGTATAGTTGTTTGCATGGTTGGGTGATTAATGTCGTTTTATCATATTGCTAAATTTGGAATATGGAATATAATTGTGGCACGTTGTTAAATTTTGATTTTCAGTCAGGTGTTAGGTTAGTTTAGCATGTTATGGAAATCTACTATGTCAACTTAATTATATGGTATTGGACAGGTGCAGTAATGGTTGCACGGAGTGTGCAGGGTGACAGGTTTACAGGGATGTTTATTGTTGGGATCAGGCCGGTTACTCAAAACTGCACAAGCAGCCACGGCGCTGGTGCTAGCCATGTTCATGTGTGAAGCCTAGGATAGATGATTCATTAATTTTTGGGCAATTTGAGTGACCCCAATGTATGTAAAATATTGTTCTGAATGTATAATTTTGTGTTTAGGGTGGTTAGTAGAGTTGCTAACTCTTAGGGAGTAATAAACTTTCATTTCTTTAAATTGTTTTGTTGTGTATTTTTGTGACTTAGTCTCTTAATCAACAGGGTTAAGGGTCACATGTGAGACCCTTGGGTGGGTCCCCACACCCTCTACCCTTGTGCCAAATGCAAAACCCGAAATTAGGGATTTTGGGCATTTTGGGACCCCACTTGTAGCTTGGGAAAAGTCCCCCCATCACAAAAATAAGCCCTTGGACCTCTACTAATGGGTAGGGGGGCTGGTTTCAAGGCTAGAGGGAGTTTTCCTATTCCCTGTTCTACCTTGTTTTGTCAATCCATGTAAGGGATGTGAATTGGATGTTGTTTTTTTTCAAAAATGACAACTAGTTTGTCTTGCTAACATTTGAGGAAATTTGGGAGAAGCGGTTAAGCTTTATGAGAATAGAAAGAGGAAATTTACCCGGTCTTCTTTTGTACCTACGACATCTTTGACCATGAGGAGGGAGAGGGGTGACACTGTCCACCCCTATTTGTGAGGATGCTTGGTCCTCCTCTTCATATTCTCATCTTAGGAGGAAAAACAAAATGTGGACGTTTGTTGGATTTTTTTCTGCTTGGATGCTTGGGTGAATGATTGGGAGCTTGGCGACCTTGCCCTTGGAGATCAGGCCCGGCGCGCGAAACTCTTGAACGTAGGAAAGCTGTTTGGAGAGATTTCCTTGCACCCGGCTACGGTCGGTTAGATTCTGTTAGTTGTGTTGCTTGATTTTAGTTGTTAGATTTTTGGTTGTTGAAATTTGTTTATTTTTGAATTAAGATTTAGTGTTTTGGTGTGTGGTTTTTACTACCCTCCAGCATATGCATGAGGAGTTTGGAGAGTGTGGGGAAGGGAGAGGGAATTTTCCCTCTCAAACCCTCAGGCTTGATGCCAAGCCTTGTTAGGGTCATATTTATTTTCCCCTCAACGGGTGTGAGGTGGGGAAGGTGGATTCATTGGCTTGAACTCTTCCCCAATCCTTGGTCAGGGAAACCCCTTTTGGGGTTTGAACAATCCTTCCAAGGGTGGACATGGAGGAAAAGGGGGCAGGGAAGGAATAAGGAGGGTTGGGTTTTGACTAAGGGTAATTTTTAAGGGAACCGGTTAAGGTAGAAGATGCTGTTAGGTAATATAATATTGTTGTATTTGGAGAACTTTTCCTCTCTTCCCCCAGTTTGTGTTGGAGGATGAAAATGGGTTCTCCTCTGTCTGTTGGAATCTTGTGTTGATTGGGGAGATCCTTTAAGTTTGTGTGTATGTTTCATTTTTTTCGACCTTCACATGTGCAAGTATTGGTTAGATATCCTCTTCCAAGGGGTTGGGGAGCGCTAGCATGCATCCCAACCTTGGATAGGCATTGATGATGCCTATAGGTTGTGGTGGTTTAAACAAGGCCCTTTCTCAGACGTGTTGTTGGCCTTGAAAAGATTTTTGGAGTTGGAAAGTTGAAGTGCATGGAAGGACCCTGTCATCCTTGAAATTTCTTATTGTTTCTTCACCATTTCATGGGACATTCTTCTGTTTGCTCATTGTGATCTGATAAGAATGTTGTGATGTTGTAGAGCTTTTTGTCTTGAAAAAGATAGTGGATGAGACCCCGTTTTGGGTGGATAGTATGGTGATCTATGTGAAAGTTTGAAAAAGATAAAGTATTGTATGGTTGCTCTCCTTACGTATGAAACATGTAGGTAACTTCCTTTTGAAAGGGAGACTGTGTTAGTTGATGGGCTATTTTGAAGGAAAAGTTTACTAGTTTCCCTTCCCACTGCTTCTTGGAATCATTGTGTGTCATTTGAGAAGTTTTAAATGTTTTAAATTTTTTCTTTCAAAATAGTCTTCCAGATATTAAAAATTGGTTGTTCCTTCATACCTGTTAAGGGGTGGTGGTAAATGCATGATGGATGGTTTTTATTTTTTAAAATTGTACGGTGCCATGCTTTTAATGGAATAAGACCTCATGTTTATAAATGGAAAAGTATGTGTGTATATTTTCTTTTAAGGTTTGTAAAAACAAACTGTTTACTGTGCCCAAAGGAAACGTGGACATTGCTGAGAAAATGTCATTTGAAGTGCCAAAGAATCATCAGTTATTATGTAAACACTTGCTTGGTGTTATGCCAAACTCTTTCTTGAATACTGGAAGTAAATGGGATTTTCAGATATGTTATGTGGGAAGTCATAGTTTCATGATTTCATTCTGTATAAATTTCTCGTATCTTCTTCACTGGAAGTATGCAGTTGTGGTGTATATTCTTTATAATATATGGAACCCCATTTTCATCTTATTTCTTTTAATAGGGAAATTTGGTAGTAAAATATACTATATAATATATAGGGGTGTGGTGTGGTGTGTTGTGTGTGTGTGTGTGTGTGGGTGTGTGTTGGGGTGTGTATGGTGTGTATAATCGGTTTTTAATAAATATTAAAAAAAAAATAAAACAAAAAAAAAAATAATAAATTTTAGGGGTTCGGCCCCCCCCCCCCCCCCCTGCGCAGTCGGCCACATGTTTTTCCAAAACAAAAAAATAATGAGTGGGGGGAGGCTGCCCCTGATTCCATATGTACCACAAACACGCCGTCGCACCCCCCGCCACAACGTCCGATGTGTATAGCCCTGCGCACAAGCACTAACCCGCCGTTCCGCGGTGGCCTTGTCCCGCCCCCCCCTTCCAAAACCAGTCCCCCGGCCGACCCACACCTCCCTATGTTCCTTCTCGGCCGGCCTTTTGTCCTTCTCCTGCGCCGACTTCCCTCACCCCGATCCGGCCGCGCCTCTGCCACTCCATCCTCGCGTGTCCCACCCCAAACCTGCGCTCTGCCACTTCCTTCTTTTCGACGCCGCCCGACCCTCTTGTATATTGGCAATTACTAAAAGTAATAGGTATTACATTTGACCCCCTAGTTGTATAAATAGATATCTTCTAATATATATCTATAATATAATGTATTATATATATTATATAGTGGTATCTTGATATATACACTCTTAAAGCAAAGAAAGAATAAGATAGGGTAAGAAAATAAAAATGAGTGTAAATAAATTATAATGTTTAACAAATAAGTAACCAATAAATAAAGCCCACAGGACATAAATCTATGTGTATGTGACAAAACAAAACAAAAGACATGAGTATTAAGTGTTCTATGTAATTATACGAGGAAGAATATCTAATAAGAATTAAGATGGAAAGGTATAAAGAGGTTCAGAATGGTTCGATTAGGACCTTAGTAAAATTTATTAATGTAATTAAGTAGTAATTTTTGATTAGGGTTAGGGAAATATCATCGTAGATTGAAATAATTAAAATAAAAGATAAATAAATAATCGATAATTAAGTAGTTATCCAGGAATAAGTTGACAAGATGTATTAGTTTTTATTTAAATCACTTAAAAAAAAAAAAAATTACGGGGAAAATTAGATTGTGGATGTGTTTTTCCCGACTGTCGCTGGAAGGGGCATCAGTGTTAAAGTATGAATTCCTTCTTAAATTTGGGTGTGAATGACAAACATATCTTGATAAAATGTCTACTTAATGATTGTAATCTCCTTTTCCTTTTGGTTTCCGTTTAAAGGTCACATCCTTAGCATATGTGTGATGGGAACTGATCATGCACACAAAAGTCTATGATGAAGTTCGTCACAAATTGATCTTTCCTAATAAAAATATTTAGTGTAGGACGTCATATCATGTAGAAAAAATAAAGGTTTGAGAATGGTATTACACCTTGTTAGGACAGTGAAGATAGATTCCTTGGGATTAGGACAAAAATCCAACACTCTTACATTGCTAGAATCTATTCCCTGGGTGCTAGATGACCCTCGTGCTCTTGAAAATAAGGTCAGATTTTCAGTTGTAAAACTATTATGGTATGATTTATTAGACCTCTAAAAGACATGTCCATTTCCTTATGAAATATTGCTCCACATAGGATAAACTAAGGGAAATATTTGCTTACATATGTCCCCATTTGGTGGTGCATCAGGTGGTATGAACTGAATAATCTTCCTTACCATTACTTGGTTGATTGAAAAATAATATGCATCAAGAAGAGAGAAACCTTTCAATCCTTCCAGAGTATGCAAATTTTTCTATGGAAGTCACCACGGATAATAATCCTTGATGTACAATCTCTATTAGGTTCCGAAAACTCAATGTACAAAGTGTAATCTTCTCTATTTAGGTATCCCTAAAACAAATTATGTACAAGTGTATCTATCTATTATTCTCGTTCTGGCAACCAATTTAGCTACCCAAGTGAATGCATCGGATTTTTTTCACCCTATATATTCAGAATTGAATTTTTATAGTATAAAATTTTAAGGTATAACGATAACATAGGTATACTATTCCAATATAATTAGCTCCCAACTCCAATTATGCGATCATAATAATGCATTCAAATTATCTACATGAAAAATCTTTCCCCTATAACCCAACAAAGGATTAGAATTAAAATTGTGTGTTTTATGATTGCGAAGACGAAGAATTGCATTGGTTGGATAAGATATGACCCCACCTCCTGGGCCATGTGATCATAAAGTTGTGTACATGAGAGAGACAAAAATATAAATTGAAAGTTGTGTCCTGAATATTAGGTGTTTTTAATTGTTTTACTTTTAAAATACTTTTCTATGATTGTCAATAGAGGCACTGTGTAAAGCTAAGAAAGTATTAGAATTGCCAGACATATGAGGAGATTGAAATCTAAATTTGATATAATTGTCTTAGCAATGATACAAGGTCAAACTGGGCGATGGATAATGTGCCAAAAAAAAAAGTTCAACCATTCATGTACGTTTGAATTTCCCCCCTTTAAGTGTTTTGTGTAATTGACAATTTACATGGTTAAAGGAGAAACATACTTGAATGTAAAACACTTCCCCTCAAAGGGACTTGTGATGTGTTGGTGGTTGGGACTCCTGAGGAAAACCTTCAACAATATTGGTATGCAATTTCTATTATAGAAAACTACTTAACTCACACTATAGTAAAACTTATACCTTTAAACATGCAACAAGTAGCAACGAGATGAAAAACATTGGAAAGAATACATATTGTTCTTTGTGGAGGGAGGCGGGGCTCCGGGTTCTTTTATTAGAGGGTTGCCTTTTCTTTAGAGGTGTTAAACACACAGGGGCCGATTAATCACAAATGTTGTGTCAAAGAGATATTAGAGAGGGGAAAGATAGACTACAAATAACACGTTGTTTCAAGGCCTTCCCCATTTTGAGATTTATGAAAAGAAAGTAGGGGGAAATATCTTCTACAAGCTCGTTCTTTTTTTTTTGCTTCGGTTGTTTTCCTGATTGAAATTTGATGCGAGCAGGGGAAATATCAGTCTACAAATTTCCCAGTATTTTTTCAACACCTTCCACTTTACACATGAACCACACCATATAGTCGAATCTAGCCCCTATCTCCAACTTGAAAATCGAACTAAAAGGATGGGACAGTTCCATGCCCCCATAATGTGTTACTATGTTTGAACTGATTATAGGACATTTAAAAAAATTAGGGAGGAAGGCCCATGTCTCCACATCCACTTATAAGTGTATTTAAAATCGAATTGTGAAGAAGGAATGAATACTCATCTGCCCTATAACCTAGCTAGGCCATTGTATCATCTATATCATCATCCCATCCACCATGTAAAAAAACATTAACCTTGATATATTAGAAATAAAATTTGATTGAAGCTACCCTCGTATCTAAAGAACATATGGAAGTATCACGACCATAACCATGAGTCCTGACTGTAACAATCATGGTTTTGACAGGTTTGAATTTCGCCACCATTCTCCACGTTTTAGTAAAATGTGACTTTTTAATAATAATTTGTTGCCTTGAAAAATTCTTCCTATCCGGTAATCTATCTATCGTCATAGAATACCTTATTGAGTGTCCCCTCTTTTAAGCACAGGTGATAAAGCTTTGATCATGTGGCTCAAACTAAATATGTATACCCATGTCTAGAGTCGATAATCTATAAGTATTATCTTAAGGTTGAATTGAGAGCCACTTATAAGAATATGTACCGATAATGGCTTTGTTCATGGTGAAGCATACAGTGGAGATAAACAACATGCAATAAATAACATAGCAGTAATAGGTAAGAAATTATAACAAAACAGATAAATAATATCAAACATGTCCTACCTATATAAACAAATCATAGATCACCATATTAATCATGTCAGAAACCAGAGAAAAAATTAAGGAGTGAGATCATCACTCTAATTTATAAATAGGACATCAAGAAACAACAACATGCATCCAAGTAAAAATAGCATATAGAACATATCAGATTTATGAGAAGAGCCACAAACATGGACACCCGCGAATGCCATGCGACAATCACAGTAGATGGCACAGGTTCCATTAAAGAAACGTACATACACATACAACTGTCATGAATTCACGAATTGGGACACCCTGATGTTCCACAAGACACAAGCCCCGTATGGCCATAGAAATAAATAAAAGCTCGTAATCCTATAAGGGTACATTTAGTAAGACATCAGGAATGATCCACATAACAGGTAAATACAAAAATGTAGTAACGAGTAAGGGTAACAACAAAGCTAAGAGAAGTTAGCGACTGCACATATACATTTTCGTGTTCATTGATCTAATAGATAGAAAATAACGCTATGTATGTCGCAAGCATGATGAGAAATGTATAAACAATATCTATATGAAAACACACTTTAAAAGTATGGAGGATTCTTCGAAACGAGTATTTAAGAGAACCGAAGAGGGCTCCTATTATGAATTTGGTTAGAGATTCAAAGGAACAAGTAGTAAATTCTTTATCACTTCAATAATGTGGAATACAACTATATAGGCCATATACGCTCTTTATTAAGATCATGCCACCAAACTTACAACCAAGCAATTATGGAGAGTTGTGTAACAAAAAACCAATCTACAACGTACACTACACAAATGCGTAGTGATTGTATTACAACTCTCTATATTATTCACATATTATTTCTCACCTAAATTAACTCACTCACACATTTTTCTCCACCATTGAGAACTAAACAGAAATTTATAACAACTTTTCCCCTTAGTGTGAACATGAGGTAATATCTCCACATACTGGAAATAGAAATGCTTTCTGTATAAATTAAGCTTTAGTGGTGAGGCAATGGGGGAAGGTCTAGATAGTGTTGCACATGATCACCGACTCAAAAGCGCAGAATCCCACGTTCACTTCCAGTGAGCTTCCCACCAAGGGAGGGAGGTAAGAAGTATGGTGAGAGAAGCATTGTGTCATTGCGGTCTTATCGCGTCAGTGTTTAGAAATACCGGTGAGGGCCACATTCTCCGGAATCTCCTCTTGTTTCAATCTTAATAGGGATGGAGTGGCAATGTGTGTAGTTGTTCAACACACCATAGCATCAAAAATACCGAGAAACCCAAAAAGTGTTCCATTAAATGATTTGTGCAACCGGAGGGCGAGTTTTTGAAAAGAGTCCGTTGTTGGCCGCCGTCCATTGATTCGCTAGCCTTTCCTGATATAATGTCTATAACTCTTGGGGATACACCGTTGAAGCTCAAAAAAAGAGTAAAAGCATTCCAAAGACATTAGGGTGCCCAATAGGCTCCAGGAGAAGGGTTCAACTTCGCTTGACAACAACAAGTTTACAAAATCTA